>LPNX010815222.1:0-19696 GCA_001517045.1 Pseudotsuga menziesii | reverse complement strand
GTCCAATAGTACAAATGACACTTGTCATGTTGGGCCCACTTACTATTTATAGTCAGTTGACTTTTTTCTTATTTTGGCCATTCTGAACCCATACGAAGTCCATTTTTCGAACCATTTCTACCATTGGAATCAACACAACGAGCCCATCACGTCGGTCACCTCGTCACATCCTTTTTCTACATCCATTTTTCACCCATTGTTTGACACCATTAGTCGCCTTGGTTTGCACGCCACATCGGCCGCCATCAGATTGTTCCACACTTTTTACATGAGCCATTCACTCATGTCATACTGTAAATGTTCCGTTATTTTGCCACCATTCATTCACCCCGCAAGGAGGCCCACCAAGTGTTCCCCCCCAACCCTCATTCTTGGTCATCATAAATGTTCCTTGATTAAACATTTCCTCCTTGCCTGGCCATTACATTAATTCAGAGTCTTCTTATTTGCTTTCAGACTCCTTAAAATTGAAAGAAACCACGAGCATGAACTGTCCTGGGCTCGTAAAAAACCACACGACAGTACCATTACATCTACTGCAGAGTCTTCTTATTTGCTTTCAGACTCCTTAAAATTGAAAGCAACCATGAGCATGAACTGTCCTGGGCTCATAAAATCCACACGACAGTACCATTCCACTACTTCAGAGTCTTCTTATTTGCTTTCAGAGTCCTTAAAATTGAAAGCAACCATGAGCATGAACTGTCCTGGGCTCGTAAAATCCACACGGCAGTACCATTCCACTACTTCAGAGTCTTCTTATTTGCTTTCAGACTCCGTAAAATTGAAAGCAACCACGAGCATGAACTGTCCTGGGCTCGCAAAATCCACACGACAGTACCATACCACTCCATTCCTTCAGATTCTTCTTATTGCTTTCAGACTCCGTAAAATTGAAAGCAACCATGAGCATGAACTGTCCCGGGCTCGCAAAATCCACACGACAGTACCATACCACTCCATTCCTTCAGAGTCTTCTTATTGCTTTCAGACTCCTTAAAATTGAAAGCAACCACGAGCATGAACTATCCTGGGCTCGTAAAATCCACACGACAGTACCATTTTATATACATACTTCTTCTCGTTCCCTAACCCATGAAGAAGTCCCCCCGTGCCTCTTGGCACTATGATCGATCTTCTCGGCAGCACCCCCAATTCAGTCGCCTTTGTTCAGAGTATTCTGCAGTCTCCTGTTGTTTTACCACAGCTTGAGTCTCCCTCAGCCCAGTCTCCCTTCCCAATCCCATACAGCTCTGATCCCCTTACCACCAGTCAGTTTCATATGCTGCCCGATCTTCCCCACCATCATACTCTGAACAAAGGAAGTTTGAGTCCCCCACTCTACTTGCCTAGTTATTCCCCCCAGTTTATCCATCCTGTCATCAGTACTATCACATTTCAGTTTTTCACCTCGCGCTCCTGTCAAGGAAACATCATTGCCTTGATAGTTGCAGGTCTCCCTCTTTCAACGACAGCCCCTCTATTCCAGAGGATAGACCCAGAGGCCCCTGCGCCTTGGACCCATCACCATCTGTGGTGAGTGCCTACGGACCATTTTGGGAGGAGTCATCATTGCCTCTCCAAATGGTTGTTTCTCACATGCTCGACTTCCGCACCTTGATCGCATCGTTGAGAATCGCGCAGGATTTAGATCCCTTCCATTATTTGTCAAAGACCCCGGATTTCCCCCGACTCTAGCACATTGGTGAGTCACTTCGGAACGCCCAGTTCTATGTTCCCGTGGATGTCCGGGCTGCGTTGGCGATTGTATTCGGAAGTCATCCAGTTCCATGCTTCCTTGAGTACCCAGTTCAGTTCCAGTTCAGTGTACCATTGCGAGTGTGACCCTTGTCACTCTGATCCAGCTCCTCATCAGTTCCTTTGGTGCCATATTCAGTAGCACTGCTGTCATTCCAGTGCATTAGGATTTCAGCTCAGATATGCAGTATGTCCCAGTAGTACGTCCCAGAATTGTGTCCCTTCTGGACCCTTATGATATACACAGTGGTTGTTTATGTATCCTACAGGTCCCCCTTTTTGGGCCTCACAGTTATGTTTATGTATCTTGATACTAGCATGGGTATGCCCGCCTCGTCCATATATTGAGATTCTTCCTCATTCAGTATTTGAGGCCATGTATATGTCAGGTCCCCATATTTTGGACCCCATTGTTATTTTTATGGTATATCCTGATACGAGCATGGGAATGCTCACCTCGTCCATATGATCAGATGATTCCTCATCCATTATTGAGGTTATGTACTTTTAGTTCTTGCAGATGGTTCGGGATCGTTGTTCTGGGCTTCAGTTTGTTTCTTCTCTTCTCCACACCCCAAGCAAACCATATATGACTTATGATGTCCATCGGCCATACGATGAGCTCCTGCCCTCGCACATCAGGGGGCAATCTGTTAACACCCAAAAAGTGTTCACTACCTCATCTACCCCACTACATGGCTCATTTGACCATTTTCCTACCATATTTCCCTGAAAATCCCACTAAAAAGCCTCCAAAAGGCCTAAAATGCCTCCTAAAGGCCATAAAACCATCTAAAAAGCCTCCAAAAGGCCAAAAACCCCCTTTTTTCCTCCAAAAATATCAAAAATTCCTCTAAAATAGCAAAAATCCCCTAAAAGGGAAGAAAAAATAAAATAATGAGGAAAAGGAGGAAAAAACCCTAAACAAGCTGCCCTAAACCATATGGTTTCCAAAACCATGGGCCAGCACTCCACCACTAAAAAACTATAAATAAGTGATGGAGACCCCTCATTTCACATCCACAGTCACAAGCATCCTCACTCTGCCAAAATTGCTCTTGAAATCCTAGCTCACCCTTTGAGCTACTTTCACCATTGAGAGCCCCTTTTGGCTCATTTCCACCACCGGAGAAAGAGAAGGAGCAGCTCGAGCTCAGAGCAACCTCTCGGATCAGCGCAAAGGGCTTCACCAACCTCCACACCGGAGGTAATATCAATAAAAAACCATTCTTTATATTTTGCTGTTTTGTTTCATGCACGTGTTTTAGATTAGTTTTTATTCCTGTTTAGCATTGTTATTTACATTTTTACTAAACTGCTACTAAGGAGTCAGTTATACTTAGTAGGTGCTCATTCGCACAAGCTAGGGGTAAAACCCTAGCTACAATGGCCCAAATCATCCATAATGCTATAGCTGACAGCAGCTCTAGTTGTGGCGTTGTTGGCCACTCGGCGTATGGGGGGTGGGGGAATGGGGGTAACTGAAGAGGTAGGTTGATTGTTTTGGATGTGGATATTGTGGATGTGTCAGCGGGTTCGGTGGTGGCATATACTGATTCAGTCTGGTTTGTAGGTTAACCTCTTCAGTCATCATGGGTAGCAGGTGGTGGACACCTATTTCTGCCATGGGAGGTGCCCCCGGAGTGTTGGGATTGGCTTGGGGAGGGGGTGTGGTTGCCACCAATCCTTGGACTGGTAGTGGGTTTTGATGCACCATGGGGGGAGGTCCTTATGGTGTCAGGTTGGGTTGGTCTTGGTTCATAGCATTGGTGACTTGTTGGGCCTCGTTTCGAATGGCCTACTTAGCACAACCCGTGAAGGGACACTCAAATGTGTACTTCCCATAACCGTCACAAAGTGTGCAGGGTTGGTTTGTGGGAAATAGGGCATTACATCTTGGTGCATTTTGTCTTGGCGGGTTTTGGGTAGGTTGGTTTGCCACTACATTATTGGGAGGGCTTGGTTGTTGACCGCCTCCCTGCGTTTTTTATTGGCTTGGTTTTAGGGCCAATTATTTATAGCTTGTTGTTGTTGATTGTTGGGGTCAGGCTGGTTGGGATGGTTTTGTTGTGTAAATACTTGTCCCAATGGAGCGGGTTGAGCAGGGACGGGGGCTTGAACTGCTTGCACTGGTGGTGCATAATAAATTTGGGTGGGCTATGGTGCCACAAATGTGGGCATTTTCCCTATGTACTGTTGTGTTGGCCATGCCATGGCCTGATCCTGCTACGGTGGCGCAGGTTGTGCATAGGAAGTTGTTTCTCTGGACTGGGACATCATTTTGGCATAGTCCAGAGTTTGGTTTTGGTAAGCAACACTAGTAGTGTTTCTTGGTTGTGGTGTAGCGGCAAGTGGTGTTGAACGGTGTTGTGGTTGTTGGGGGACCGAGCCTATGATGTTGTCTGCAACATGGGATGTCCCCGGTGCATCCCGGTAGGAGGTACCCAGGCGGGGATTGTCTGGAATGACGGTGTACAGATATCTAGACTGAGCGTAGATTAGATCAAATTATTGGTCTTTCAGTATGGCCTCCTCTTTAGATTGAGGACGTTCGGATGTGACGTCCTTTGCTATGGGCAAGAGCAAGTTCTTGAGGAACCAATCCAAGAATATCCTGTCATCAAGTTGGATTTTACATAAGCTGCGATGTCATTGCCACTCATGGATGTGGTCGGTTATATGTGCCGCAGTGCTTTAGTGACAGGATAATGAGATCTCCACCCCTTAGTCATATCTGACGAGGAGTTGGAAATACTATAGGAACATGAAAGCTAGGGAGTTGAAATCTAGATATTTGGCCTTCGGTAGCTCAATGTACCATTTGGTCACGGCACCTGTAAGGGTGCATTGGAATAGCCTCAGCTAGATGGAATCATCTACGATGTTTTTGGATGAGTACCATAGACAGAATGCCATAATATAGTTTTGGGGACATTCCCCTACCTCGCCTTCAAACTTGGGGATGTCTGATTGCAGCTTAGTTGGCATTGGAGGCCAAAAATATTGATGGTGAATGGGATCGTTTGTCAATCGAGCCAAATCAGGCAAGTTAAGATGAGCCATGAAAGGTAGATTTGACCCCAGCTTGACATGGGATGGGGGAGGTATGGTGGTGGGGTTTGCAGGTGCATAATGCACCTGCATGGCTGGGGGCACTTGTGGTGGCACCATTGTAAATGGGCCAATGGCCACAAGTGTGGTGGGGGTGATAGTGTAAGTTAACAGGCCACCGTCCCCAAGTATGAATTGAGGGATAGTGTGAATGGAGGGGACATTGCCCCCATGCATGATAGTAGGGGCAATGTAAGTAGACGGTCCACTGCCCCTCTATGTGGCAGGAGGGGCAGTGTGTGTGGAAGGGCCACTGCCCCCATGTGTTACAAGTGGGCTAGCTTGGTCGGTCACTATGGTTGGTGGCAGTTGACTAATGACAGTTTGCATGATTGTGCTTATGCCACCTACAGGGTTGTTGGTGATAGGTTGTGGTGTGGACATGGGTCCACTTGCTATGGCTATACCAAAAAATGGATCTAGATTTGCACTAGCCATGGGGCTTGATGGTGTAGTATGGAGGTCTGGTTCAGACTAGTATGGGTTTGAATTTGAATCAAAGACTATGTGTCCTTCTGATGGTGTGGGATATCGCTAAGCATGGTTTCGACGGTGTCGATTTAATGTATTGAATGGTGGCGGTTCACCTATTGGGTGTGAGGAAGAGCGTGGGGGATCAATTGTGTTAGATGTTTATCAAACTGATGGGAATGATGTTTGGACCCCGCTTTCAATGGCTTCCTATTGGTTGTAGGTGGTCACTCGGCCACCAAGACTACCAGAAGACAGCACTTGGCTTTTTCCTCATGGACATTTCTACTTAATCGGTGGGGGTCATTGCCCGTTTCGCTTGCCAATTCCTCTCAGCGGCCAATTACTTTGGGGTTCCCGTGGTACTCCTCACAATGATTTTTTGGGCTGATCCCAAGTACTTCCCATGGTTGAAGTAGTCAGGGACTTATGTCCTCAAAGACTACAGATTTTTTGAACTTAGTGTAAATTGATAAATTTTAAGTCTCTCTCAGCGTCATGAATTGAGTTCGGTTGATTTAGTGGTATGGTGTATAAGTTTTTCTATTTTTCTATTTATCAGGTGGCTGCAAGTGATTTATGAATATGTCATAGAGTTCATATCATTGTTTTGCAAGCAGTGAATAATCAAAAAATTGAAAACGGATACTTCTTTAACCCTGAATGTGACATCCTAACTAGGTGACTACCTTACACCTATATTCCTCTTTAGACCAAGAGAATGTGTTGGGCTCTCAACGCAATGCGACTAATCCCATCCTTAGATCCATAGGTCACCTCCCAGATGCAAGGTTGGTCAACAAGGAGGACCATGGATAATTTTAGGGGTGAATTTTAGCCCAATGGGCTATTTTTCCATGTTTTTCTCCCAAAAAAGATTTGCCAGTTTGCATTTTTTGAAGCCCCATTTTGCCCAATTTTGATGGGGTAAACTTTTTTCACCCTAAAAATCGCCAAATTATTATATAAACAATGTAAAATCCTTGGAAATTAAAATATTTTTTGAAAAATATCGCCAATCATTTTATAGTTGGTGTTTTAAGAATTGGTAATATTTGCTAACATTTATACACTTTTAAATAAGTATGGTTCCTTAAAATCATCCTTGAGGAGGACTCTTAGCGCCATGAGAAGCCCTCCTTCTCTACCCCCTCTACCTTCCAGGTCATCCGTTTTTAATGGTTTAGAACAATATTTAGTGAAGGGCCTAGGACTATATGAGCTATGCCCTTCATGGTATCGCAAAATACCCCAAAGGGTGATGACTGGGTAGAGGAGAAAGGGTAAGCAAGATTTTATTTTAAGTTAATTTTAGTTAGGCTATGTTGATTAAGCAATTAAATTTTTTTGAATTTACACTTTGTTTGTTCATGAAATTGCAGTAAATTAAAATAGAAACAGAAATTGAACTACTGTGCTAGATAGAGGTGGTTGAGCCACATTGGCAGTCCCTATTAAATTGAAAATTAAGTACTGATTGACAGCCCACACATTTCAGGTCGATTTCGGTAAGGGGGTCGTGAAATTTTTCCAGAAACAGGTGAGGGGGTCGCACGGATTTCACAAACAGAAGTGGTCTTCCTGTCTGAGTGAAGTCACACCTTTCGGGGGAAAAGGGAAACTTGGTCATGTTTGTGAGGCCTAAAAGAGCGACATCAACCCTTGTTCAGGACTGATAAGTGTGACCTGCCCCAGATTTGTGGTTTTTCTGATCCCGAGTCAGATCCGGCCGACAATAACCTGTACTATGGCCAGACTGACTGAGATTTTCCTTGCAGAGGCTCTGGTAACAATAAAAACTAGAAATAAACTGCATCTAAGCTAGATTTTGAAACAAAATTTTAAAAACTAGGTCATAAACTGTAGAAACTTGAAATTTGAAAAAAACTAAATCGGGGATCCTATGGGATCGACCTGGTATGGTCGCTAGTTTTGTAGAAAGGATTTCTCCTTGCTACAGGGGCAGGAATGGATCCCTTACATCTATAGGACGGAAGGGTAGGTTCATGCGTGTGGAAAATGCAAAAAAGAAACCAAACAGAAAGAGAAGCAAATGACAAAAAGAAAATGGTCGTGAGCCCCTCTGCAAATGAGGTTAGGGCTCTGCCTTGGCTACCTACAAACAAATATTAAATAGAAATAAACTTGCAAAACATGTTAAAAATAAAACCTGCAAACAATTAATGGTCAGAAAACAACTAAACTATCAAAGCAAACACATAAAAAAGACTATGTTATACCTCTCCTTCGGTGAAATGGGCAACCATACCCTGGCTGGAAGAAGCACCTTCCTATCTCACTCAGCAATGGAGGACCTATGTCTCAATGGGGCAGATGAGTGGAATAGAGGGGGATGTGAGTGGCTTGAGAGGCACAGAGGTCTCAAGGTATCCATGGGTAGCATAACAGTATGCAAGAGAGGTGTTGTTTGAGACTGACCCCCCATCCTCCTTTTATAGCGTTTTTGGGGGTTTTAGGGTTTTAAGCCCTTGGTCTGGGCTTTAGCCCCTTTTTGGGGATTTTAGCCCCTTTTGCCCTAAATTTAGCTCCTTTTAGGGTTTTAGGCTCCTTTGAGGGGTTTTACCCCCTTTTTGGAGGTTTTAGCCCCTAGGAGAGTTATTTAGGCTCTTTTTTGGGGTTTTTTAAGCCCTTTTCTTCATTCTTAAGCCTTTTTTAGGGTGTGGGGGTCTAATGGGGTGTTACGAAGGTCATGTATGGGTGTCCTTGGGTGGTGTAGGGCATGTAGAGATGAGTGAGGGATTTTTCGGGTTAACAATCTTCATTGGAAGGAAACCAAGAGGATCCTCCAGTATATTCAGGGAACCAGGACCTACGACATTCCCTATGATGCAGGATTTGAGCTAGTGCTGGTTGGTTACACAAATTTCAATTGGGAGGGTGATTATATTGATTGAAATTCTACTTCCAGACACGTCTTCATGTTTGGTGGTGGCCCCATTTGTTGGTCTAGCAAAAAGCAGGCCTCCATAGCATTGTCTTCAGCAGAGGTTGAATACCAAGGAGCGATGAATGCTTGCATCCAAGTTGTTTGGTTGCAAGACACTCTTTCAGAGTTTGATCTTGGTATTACTTTGTCCAATGTCCTCATTTGTGAGAATCAAAGTGCTATTAACATATCCACATATCTAGTTACCAGGAAGAGGAACAAACATGTAGAGATACACATGCACTATATCATGGAATTAGTGCATGACTAGACCATCATTCTGCAATACTGTCCTACTGATGAGAAAATTGTAGACATCTTCACCAAGAGCTTATCAGAAAATAATTTCACCTACCTTCGTTCACTGTTGGGGGTGAGTTCATCAAGGTGATCAGACTACTTTCAGTGTTCAACTTGAGGGGGGTTTTTTTCCCCCTAGTTTTTCCCTCTTTTACTCACTTACATTTATTTTTTAGCATTTTTTGAGTTACATTATTGTAAAGGGTGACCTATGGCCTTTGTTTCCCAGGCCGTAGCATATCATGCACTTTATGTTTCTACTTCTCCCACGTATAGCTTAAGGGGGCGTCTTTTAGACATTTACCCACCATGCACACTTCGTTTGGTCAATTTGACCATGTAAAACCACTATCCTAAGTTTTATTGACTTAATCAACATCAGGATGAGCACACCCATGCCTACCTTCAGTCAAGGAGGGAAACTAATCCTTATCCATTCGGGGAGGCTAACTTGACAACTCCATGGGTGATATGAGTGTCATAAATGCACCTAATGGATAAATGATTTTTACAATAAGTTAAGCTAAGTGGTTAAGGTGCCTCAATTATTTATATTGATCATTTTTATTAATATTTATGAACTGGAGTCAACTGGGGTGCCTCCAGCCACCTCTGATGACCAGTTTCACTTTAGTTAACCTCATCGGAGTTCATTAGAGTTAGTGATGTGCTACCACTTGTTGGTTGGCATGCAGTGACATGTGTCTGAGCTACTTTAAGTTAGACGCAGTCATCCATTGCACTTTGAATTCAATTATGACTCAATTGAGTCAATCAGGACTTGATTAGTTGGTTAACTAAGTGTGTTTACTATGGCTTACAGTCAGTTAAGCTACACCCATTCATTCAATTCGAATGACTTCCTTGGCAATTTGAATTGCCTTGGAATTCATGAAACTTACATGATCATTGAATTGTATTATTCATTCTTGATTGATTATACAGACCTGCTACTTCCATTGGAGCACCATTATGCAAATTTTATGCTTAATTGTTTGAAATCTTTATGAGATTGTGTTTTTAATCCCTAGATCATTGTGACAGATTAATAGAGATAAGGCCTATACTGTGCAACATGGAGCAGAAAAAATTGCACCAATCCATACAAAGTCACCAACTACTATCAAATCATGTGGATTATGGAGTCTAAAGGAATAGGAAAGAGAAGGGATTTCTTTGTTTGATGGTCGCTTCCATCAACAATATTTATCATCTCTTTGACGAAAATAAAGAAGGAAAATTATTTCATATTTAGAGAAGCAACTTCCCATTTTATTCACAGACTTGAAATATCTTGCAAGTCTAAGTATTTTGACCATATTTTACTAATGCAATATATGTTATGAAATATTGGTTATATGGTTGTGCATTGTGGGAAATTTTGTGGTTTTTACACAACATAACTCAAGCTGATATATTCCTTAATGGTTAAGTGACATGCTTGCAATCCAAAATATCATTCCAATCCCCAGAAACAAGAAAAAACATACAAACCATATTTATTTGTGAAATGGATGGCTACAAATATGGAAATTGAACCCAATATATAGATCAATTACACTCACAAAATTGCTAATCAAACATGCAAAAATCACACAAAAGGAGACTGGAATTGGAGCATAACTTAATCATCTATTGAATAAGTGTACATTATACAACAAGAGGAAGTAATAGGCTTCTCAAATATATAATTACATGAGATATTTGAAATCACTAGGATTCTATTCGAATTGGTCAAAAAGTAGGCTTACTAAAACAAGTCAAATCCCCCATAGGTGCCAAAAGGACTTTCCAAATCCATGAAGATCCTCATGAATTAGATAAAGAAAGTGGGAAACATAATACGTGGTGGAAATAAAACTCATTCATGCTTTTGTATGGATAAATGTAAGGAGTATGATGTGGTCAAAAAACAAGGCAAGCTCCCTTAGACTAGCTTTTCCTTTATGCCTTAAACAGATTTGAAGCAAGGAAATTTTTAGAAAAAGCAGATATGCACTTTAAGGAACTAGGAATAAAGAAAACATGCTAAATATGTTTCCAAGATGATTCCAAAGTGCTCCATGACCCATTTTAGCAAGTATTGACTTCTAGGAACATGTAGAAGTCAACTAGCATAGAGAGGGAATCTAGTATTCTAGGAATAAGACAAAAACTATTTAGTTAATGTCAAATATGGGTAACTATGGGTTGATTATTCTAACGCCCCCCATCAAGCCTAACTTTATGCGTAAATTTTAGAAAATTATAGGGCCTAGAAACAAGTCTTAGTCACCCCTTTGCATATTGCATGTCCATAAAACCAAGGAAAGAGGCGAAAACCCAATGGGAAAAATAGTCCATTAAACATGGACAGGAATTCTTTTATTGAAAATTTTTCCATCAATCATTCTTCACCACATGATCAGCAATCCCTAGAAGTTATTTGAGATTATTGAAGGTATTCTCACATAATACTTTGGTGAAGATGTCTTCTACATGTTCTGAAGATGTGCAGTAGAGTAGAGAAATGGTACCATCATGCACAAGCTCCATGATATAGTGCGTATTGATATCAATGTGCTTGGCTCTTTGTCTTTGGACTGGATCAGTGGGGATTTGAATGGTTCTTTTATTTTCACAATAGATGACTGTTGAAAACTCTGATTTGAAACCGCATTCTCCAAGTATTCCCTACAACCATAAAAATTGAGTAGATCCATTTACAACTCCTCTATACTCTTCCTTTGTTGATGAGAGTTCTATGGCACTATGCTTCTTACTGACCGGTTGATTGGTCCTTCTGTAAGCATAAACACATATCCTGAGGTAGACTTTAGATCCTTGTTATCACCTGCCCAATCACTGTTAGTAAATACAACTAGTTCTAAGTCAAATTTTTCTTTGTAGAAAATCCCATGAGTCGTTGTTCCATGAACAAAGTTTAATATCATCTTGTATGCTCTCTAATCGATCTCATGAGGCTGATCAATGTAACTTGAACCCACACAAACTACTTCTTCAAGCTTAACTGCTGAAAGTAAAGGAGTCTTTCTTGGCTTGAAATATTTCATGATGAACTTGATGAGAAAATATGACGCATAATTTGACTGATGAAACTTGATTCCATGTTTGGATTGAGCAATTTTGAGACCCAAGAATTTCCAACTCAGCAATCGCAAATCTGTCATAGAAAAGGAGTGGTTCATTGCATCCTTCAAGGAGGAAATTTATTTATTTGAACTTCCTATAATCAGAAGGTCATACACATAGAGAACAATAAGCATTAAAGAACCATGAATCAGCTTCATATAGACATTAGGATAAGACTTGCATCGAACAATACTCAGTGACAGTAGAAAGCCATCAATCATGGAATACCAAGCTGGGGCTTGCTTGAGCCCATATAATTATTTTTTCAACCTGCACACTAAATATGGATTAGATACAAAACCTTTTGGTTGCTACATATAAATCTCTTCATTCATATCTCCATTTAGAAAGGCACACATTACATCCATGTGACATACATCCCACTGCTTCGAAGCTGCAATGGCTAGGGAAAGACTTATGGTGTCCATCTTTGATACTAGTGCAAAGGTCTTATTGTAGTCCATACCATGTACATGATAGTATCCCTTGGCTACCAATATTTCCTTTTATTTCAAAGGTGAACCATCAGAAGAAAACTTAGTTTTGAAGACCCACTTACACTTCACTAGCTTCCTCCCTAGGGGAAGATCAACCGGTTCCCATGTGTTGTTCTTTTGGAGTGAGATAAATTATTATTTCATGGTTGTTTTCCATATTGGAACATGTGATGCATATTCAAATGTCTTTGGATCAGAATCTATTATCAAATAACACTTCTTAGTAAAGAGAGTATCTTTCTGTTCAGGTACATAGGGTACTCCCAAAATACCGAACACCTTCAGCAACCGCTTCACACAAATAGATCATAAATAAACATACTAATGTTTGTCATGTGGTTAAAACCCTCGAGAGGGAAACATTCCATGGCCCCAGCCAATTAGCTACTTGGAGCAATTTATTATGCAAAAGAAAGAAAGTTACATGAGCTTCTCATAATCGATCAACTAGCCAAGGACCCTCTATGCTCTTTAAATAGAGATCATAGACCAATTAGGTGTTAAGCCATGGATCAATGGTAGGTATGATCTAAGAGAATTTGAACCGTCAGATCACTCTATGTCTAGAACATCTTGTGATCGTCGGATTAGAATATTTACAAATGCATACTAATGCATACTAAATAAACACACTTTTACCTAACATATATATTACACAAGTTGATCTTAACTAACACCTAAGTGTCTAAATATCCTAACATCCCCCCTTAAGAACAACTTGGGATAGGATTGAAGGATTTACAAAAGTTACACTATTAGGAGAAGGAAGGAAGCATTAGAGCCTATCACCCCTTAAGGACACATTCCTGAACTCCTAACATAGACCGAAGTTTAGAAAACTTTGCTTCTGTAAGAGACTTGGTGAAGATGTTTGCAACTTGATCATCTGTAGGGAAATAGAGAACTTCAATAACACTATCATGAACAAGATTTCTGATGAAGTGCATGTGTAGCTCAATGTGTTTACTGCACTGATGTAGAACTAGATCTTTGGCAAGCTTGATGGCACTTTGATTTTCATACCAAAGTGGAGTAGGCTATTACTGCTCGACACCAAACTCTGAAAGGATCTATCGAAGCCATAAAGCTTCCTGACTGGTATTAATCGTGGCTTGATATTCTGCTTCTGCTAGAGAAATAGCAAGAGCTTGTTGTTTCTTACAAGCCCAAGTGACAGGTCCAGATCCCAAACTGAAAACATAACCTGTAGTATACTTTCCATCATCAAGATCATCGGCCCAATCTGAATTAGTGAAACCAACCAGGAAAGGTTTCCCCCCTGTACTATAATGAATACCAAACTAAATTGTACCTCGCATATATCGAAGTATTCTTTTTTATGCTTTCCAGTGACTTTCATGAGGAGTTAGCATATAATGAGCAACACGACCAATGGCAAAGGAAAGGTCAGGATGAGAATGAGTCAAGTATAAAAGACTACCAACAAGCTGACGATACAAGGTGGCATCTACTTTAGGGGAAGTACAAGTGGCAGAAAGTTTGACTCTAGACTAGAAGGGAGAAGGGGCTGGTTTACAATATTCCATGTGGAAGCGACGAAGAAGGTCACAAGCATACTTATACTAGGAAAGAAAGATTCCTTCTTTCATTTGCAAGACTTGGAGACCAAGAAAATAATGCAAATGTCCTAAGTCTGACATTTCAAAATTTTCCTTAAGACTGGATTTCACATGGGTTATAAGTTTAGGGTCACTACCAGTAAGGATAAGATCATCAACATAAAGAACAAGTATGATGAGATGGTTTCCTACTTTCTTGGTATAGACGTTTGGGTCAAAATGGCATCTAGAAAAACCAATGTCAAGGAGAAAGCTATCCATTTTGGCATACCAAGCTCTAGGAGCTTGCTTAAGGCCATATAAGGATTTCTTAAGGATACAAACAAGGCTAGATTTATTCTGAACATATCCAGGAGGTTGTTCCATGTAAATTTTCTCATGTAAATCACCATGTAAGAAGGCAGACTTGACATCCATTTGATGGACTTCCCAGTTATGTAAGGCTGCAAGGGAAATAACAAGGCATATGGAGTTCATTTTTACTACAGGGGCAAAGGTTTCATTGTATTCAATCCCTTCAACTTGGGAAAAAACTTTGGCAACTAACCTTGCCTTAAGTCTTTCAACACTTCCATATGATGCATACTTAGTTCTGTAGACCCATTTACATCTGAAAAGTTTTCTTCCTTTTGGAAGAGGAACAAGATCCGAATTACCGTTCACCATTAAGGAACGATATTCTTCATCCATAGCTGCATCCCAATCTGGATTTCCTGAAGCTTCTGCAAAAAAATTTGGATCATGATTCTCAAAAACTTGAGCCAAAAGGGAAGAGGCTCACGGAAATTGAGAATGTTTTTGACGTTGATATCTAGGATCACCGACAAGATCACCAGCTGCTTCACATGTTGAACGGACCCATCGAGGAGGCATTGGTGTTGGTGCAGTTGGAGGAACATGAGCAGGTGGAGGTGTATTTTCATCCTCACTGTCACCATCAGAAACTAGAGTTGGAAACCTGTCAAGGAAGTTGGAAGAAGAAGAAGAAGGCACAATCATTGAATCAGGCTCATAGGCCAAAGATGGCACACTCGCTAAATTAGGCTCGCGGGCCAAGAGATTTTCATAAAATTTAACATCTCTTCTAATGATTATATCATGTGAATGGGGTTAAAGAAGTATATAGGATTTTACATCTTTAGAATATCCAACAAATATGAACTTTTCACTTTTAGGCTGCAATGATTTCCATTTTTCATCCGAAATGTGAGCGCATGCTTCCCAACCAAACACATGAAAGTGACTTACATCTGGTTTAATTTTACTCCATGCTTCTTCCGGTGTTATACCCTATAAAAATTTATTGGTTGTGCGATTAAATATGTAATTTGCACAATTTATGGCCTCAGCCCAATATTGAAGACTTAGTCCCTTAAATTGTATCATACAATTAGCCATTTCTTTTAAAGTGCAGTTCTTCTGTTCAGCTACACCATTTTGTTATGGTGTATATGGAATAGTGTGTTGTTGTTGGATTCCTTGTTCATTGTAGAAATTAGTGAACTTTTTTTTAACATATTCTCCTCCATTGTCAGATCTTAACTTAATAATTTGATGACCAGATTGTTTTTCAACAAGGGCCTTGTAGGCCAAGAACATGTTAAATACTTCTCTCTTAAGTTTTAGGAAGTAAACCCAAGTGTGTTTGGAGTAGTCATCAATGAAAGTTAAGAAATATTTGAAACCAAAAAAGGAACCAGATGGAAGAGGAGAACACAAGTCACTATGCACAAGCTCCAAAGGAACCGAAGCGTGCCAAGAGGCACGTTTGTCAAAACTTTCCCCATGATGTTTTTCGAGTACACAACTAGAACAAACACCATCCTTCCAAGATACCATTGGAATACCAGTCACCATATTTTATTTACATAGTTGTTGCGATGAGTGATCATTTAAGTGACCAAATCGATCATGCCAAAGTTTGCTCAAGTTATCACTATGAGAAACAAAAACTAAAGGAAAAGGTGATGACCCAAAGTTGTTAAATTTGTACAACCTAGTAATATCATCAATAGTTCTAGTAGCAAGGACATTTCAAATATTTTTAAAATCCTTCATTACAACTTGGTGAGGTGTAAATGTCATATTTTTACCTTCACCTGAATTAGTGATTTGATAGACTGATAACAAATTGCAGGAAATTTTTGGAACACATAGTACATCACTGAAATGACCATTTTCTACTAGAACTATTCCAGATCCTACAATACGTAGAGATCTATCATCACCAACAAATATTTATTTGGTGTTACGTTCATGCATAATAGAAAATATGGCTTGATCCTTAGCCATATGATAAGATGCTCCAAAATCAATAAGCCATTCATTTGAAGTAGTAGAAGAAGATGTAGTATAAGAGTAACCAGAAGCACAAAGTGCATGTCCATGAGAGTTATATTCTAAAGATGAATCTATGTTGATGTGGTGCTTCTTCATTGCTGCTTCCAAGGCTTCCATCTTCTTGAAACACTTAGATTCATCATGATTTTCTTTCCCACAAAAATTGCAATGATGCTTAGTCTTCCTTCCTATTTGCTTGGATCCTTTGTCATTTTTTAAAGAAGGAGCTGACTGAGAGGGTTTGGGATGTTGAAATATTGTAACTTCGAAGAATATTCTTTATGTATCTTTTGTGGTCTTCGATGGTCCAACCGGGAGAACCACTTGTAATACATTGTACCCCGATGCTCCTAATCGAAAGAACTAATAAGATTCATGAGGTAGTCCCCTCTAATTATAAAGGTGGGTCATCAGCACCCCAGTGTGGTTACTTGAGCCTACATGTGTAACTCGAGCCTACATGAGTTAACTTAAGCCGACATGTTAATTGAGTAAACTTTAAGTAAACTGATGAATATAAATAGAGGTGTAGTGCTACTCATTTGAGACACACACACTCACTTGGAATAGCGCACTTGTGGAGGAGAGAAGTTGCTGGAGAAGGAGGAGAATCAGGTTTTTGATCTCCTTGTTGGTTTTACCTTTTTTCCCTTTTGGGGCATCTATATTGAGGAAGCTTTTGCTGGGTTTTTCCCTTTATGGTTTTCCCAGGATAAATCTGTGTTGTTCTTGTGATACTGTTTCTTTCAGTGATCCTGTTTTATATGCTTTTATTATGAAAAATGAAATGATATACTGATGTCTTAGCTAAGCATATGAAAATTTAACATGGTATCAGAGCTAACCTGAATAGGGAAGCTTTCACAAGTTATAGAATCTAGGGATTCTTATTTTTTGGTTCTCTCTCCACAATCAATCAGCAAAAGAAGGCTAGGTTGACTCTCCTTTGAAGGGTGCATCGTTCTGTCGAAGCGGAATTCGATTTCGAGCATTTTCAATTTTCGATGTGGAAATTAGGGCTTTCTATAGAAGAGGAATTTTTGAGTGAGACCAGCATAGGATTGGTCTCCTCATCAAAACCGAATTTTAGAGACTTGGATCAAGAATTTTGGTTGGGTGTATACTTGGGAAAGTCAAACCCTAGTTTGACCCCGAGCTAGAAAAACCCTAAATACTAAAACTTCTACGTTTTGGAACATTCACTATATTCAGAGATTGGCGAAGTATCAGGAGCTGAAAATTACAGGGGCCGAAGATAAAATCCTGATCAACACTGTGTCCAAATTTCATCTTCAGATTCTCTGTATTCCAGGAGATATGTTCTCTCCAACTTAGGGTTCCAGCCTCTTCCAGAATTCATCCCTAAACAGGACACCTGGGGAGAATTGCAATAACTTGGGCTACAGAGGTCCAAATGAAATTCCAAACTCCGAAGATGAACGAGTGACACGTGGCATGACGTACAACTTCGCTGTTCTGAACAGTCCTGTAACAGGTCACCTTGGGAAAAGGATCATAAATACCAAATGGTGAAACGAATTCTGATGAAACCTGCGATGGTGGATCAGGGACATGTGATTTTACCTCAATACAAAATTTCAGACATAGAGGAGTGGAAATTTGGGAGATATCACAGAAACAGTAACAGGCATTTCTGTAGGAGAAATTGGGAAATTAGGGCTTCCTGTTCTGGGAGCTTCCCTCCACTGTTTTCAGAAATGGAGTACATTGGACAGCTCCATTTGAAGAGATCTATATGTATAGCCAATTAGATCTGAAAGATTCCAATTTTTTTAAATTAGGGTTTCTGTGACAAACCCTAGATCAGTCAGCTCCGGAACCAGGACGGACACCTCAAATCGGTAAGATCTAATCCTTTGCTATGTTCATTTGAGGTTCTCTTTTCAAAGTGATCTATGACATCAGCTTGATGATAATCTTGGTGAAGTTGACAACTTCCAAGCCTAGAATTATATGATCTCTCTGAATAAAATGGATTGGACACCTACATGAGCATAGAGGTTCCAGTTTCAGAGGGAGATGAGGCTAGAAGCCTTTCTCAAGAAGAACTTGGTCAAATCCCAGAAGATCATTGATGATTCAGTTACGAATCAACTTGTACTACAAGTTTCTTCCCTAAAGACATCGATGAGGGTTGATTTCTTGACCAAGCTATTTGAAGGGAAGAACATAGATCAGAATATGACCTTAAGAAACCAGCTGAAGAATGTGAAGATCCAGAATGCAGAGACCATACAATCATAAGGATATCTCAAATCAAAGAACAACTTCAAGTGGGGATAGAAGAATTGAAGAATGCAGAAGTGGTGATGGCCACCTTGAATGGCCTCCCAGGATCATAGAATTCATTCATTTAAGAAATGTGTTCCAGAAGGAAGTGATTACTTTCAGCAGACTTTGGGAAGAAGAAGAAGCTCGTCTCTGAAGACCAAGCTCTCATCTTCCAAAGAAGATTCCTCAATCAATGAGAAATATGAAGATCTCAACTCTTGAAGAACTTCTTATCCACCTCAGCATTTGGATAAGAAATGATGCTGAAGAAGACGATGAAGCTGAAGACTCAAGAAGGAATATACCCATGAAACAAATAAAGATAAGTATTCAATTGTCATTTCATGATATTGTTTTGTTATACATTTGATTATATTCAGTATGATAGATTGTTTGCATTAATGATTGTATACTCTAATATGCATGTGATGGGTAAGTAGCTCATGGTGCTATACAACTCTCCATTGTTTCTTATCAAACCTTTTTGCTGACATATTGGATTAGTGCACAATCTCAATAATGTCATGGTGGAAATGGAAGGCATCTAGAAAGTTTATGTGAGATATGGATGAATATTGTATTGACTAAACAATTGCATGATGCATAAGCATTTGTCGTTATGCATATGTTTTATGAAATAGTTCTAACCATGAAACTGGTGCATTTGAATTGCAGGAAAGGTCATGAACAACCTCCTACAGGAAAAGAAGGATGAGACTTGTTCCGAAGAACAAGTGATGACAATTCAAGATCTACTCCAATAAACATGAATCTAAGGCTCCCAGGGTCAAAGACACCATGACGGAAGAAAGATCTTCAGAAAGTGGTAGATCCACCTTGAAGGATGAATACCACCATGGGTACAAGAGATAACTCAAGATGAAGAAAAGAATGCTATGAAAGAAGCTATGATCAAAGAATAACAATTGATCATGGGGAATGATGTATATGATATGATGGAACAAGTGTACAAAGAAAGGTTCATGATTCTCTCAAGAAAGAATAGACTATGACATGACATACTCTATTTACCAGTATATATCAAGCATATAACCATCTGTACAGAATGAAGAGGGAAGATGATACTCCACTTCAGGGGGAGTGACTACAGAAAATTATATCTGAGTTCAACATGGTACGACATGATGGATAGATTTGTGATGGATCAAGACTTTACCAAGAGTAAAGTGGGTTCCAACCTTCAAGGTTGATTGCAGAAGACTAGGATATGTTGATGACCTGAGAAGACAAACTCATAGAAGATGTTG
>LPNX010815187.1:294536-380420 GCA_001517045.1 Pseudotsuga menziesii | reverse complement strand
CAACCTGCGCGCAGGTTGTTGCCGAAAGGGCCAACACAGTGGGTCTTTTGTTGGTGCGAAGTATAAAGCGTTAACCCGGGTCTGCCCAAGTGCCAACAAGCACCAACTCTCCTAGTTTTATAGCACCCACTATACTTGTACAAGCTCCAACTTGCACATTCAAGGCTGCAAGTCTGCCCGAGCACCACCCTACCACCCTAATTCCATAAATTTAAACTTTGTTCTATAGAATATGCTGAATACTGAATATATATATGCTTACAAACTCTGTCACATTCTCTAAATTTCTTCTACTTCTTAGTCATTCAAACTTGTCTCCCTTCACTACCTTTGTTCTACGTATTCTCCCCATTTCGGCACACCCTTCGACAACGTTCCATGCACTAGCCCTCTGCCTTTAGAGAGCGCACACTCTGCCCTCTCTACTCCATCCTTTTATGCATGCCAGTATTTATTCCTTTCATGTTCATATGCCTAACTTTTCATTTTCATAACTTATCAAAACCCGTTCAATGACTCATGATAGGCAAGGAATCCAATCAATAAGCAATCTAAAAAGTGTTTACTATTTTCCACTGGTTTCTTGAATTCATAATTGCTTGAATCAATTTTCCTTTGCATTCCAAAAACTCATGACGAATAAACAAGACAGCTTATTTGCTTCCGCAACCTCGATCTTCCCCCAATTCTGAGTTTTCGCAATGACGTTTTCGCAAAAAATTTTCCATAGTTCTGGTTTCGCAAGATTCTTTCTGTAAGACTCTTTCTGCACTTGCGGATTGTGGAAATTCCTAAATTCTAAAATTGACTTCCACAAATCTATTTGCGTTGTTCTAGTTCCATAAGATTCTTTTCTCAATTACGGATTGTGGATTGCGGAAATTACCAAATTCCAAAATTGCATTCCACAAATCTATTTTCATAGTTCTAGTTCCGCGAGATTCTTCCCACAAGATTCTTTTCTCAATTGCGGATTGCAGAATTTTTTGAATTCCAAAATTGACTTCTACAATTATGTGGCTGCAATGGTCCTTTCCATAATCGTATTGAGGATTACAGATCCTCCTTCCCACTTTTCCAAATATGGTCTTCCATAATTCAACTCCCACAACTTTAACCACCTTGCAACTTCGCATTACAGAACTCATATTCAACCATCGATTAGTCTAAGTTCTCTGCTTATCTGTCCTCCTTGTTGTTGGATCATATGCTTGGAACTATTTATTACCATCAATGAAAAACACATCAAAATCTAATCTGTTTCCATATGATCACAATACCTATCATAATTCCAACAATATCCCCCTTTGGCATTGATGGCAACCTTCAATTTCTGTATGCATGTTGTACATTTAATCATCGACTGCTTATCATATGTAGAAACAATAACTTCTCCCCCTTTGACATCAATGTCAAAGAATACTTTATAACACAACTCCCCCTGTCAAAGTGAACAAGTCATTCGGAATAATATATGATACCCAACTTCTCACGTAGGCACTCAAACTGTGTCTTTGGTAAAGGTTTAGTAAAGATATCAACAATTTTTTTTCTGCAAAAGGAATGAAATTCAATTGAACCACTCTATTTGTGACCTTATCCCTTAATAAGTGATACTTAATTGGTATGTTTTTAGTCTTGGAATGAAGGAATGGATTGTTGGACACACTAATGGCACTAGTATTATCACAATGGAGAGGAATGGGATCAACATATTTTACCTCCAAATATGCCATTTTTTGGATCATCCATAGTACTTATGTACAATAGGTGGAAGAAACAATGTATGTATCTTCTATAGTAGATAAATATATTGAGCCTTTCTTCTTACTCAGCCATGCAACTAAGGAATCACCCCAGAAGAATGCACCTCCACTTGTTCTCTTTATTTCATCCAAACAATTTTCCTAGTCATCATCTAAATATGTGTTTAACTAAAGATTCCAATTTCTAGGATACCAGAAACCATAAGTCATCGTTCCCTTCAAATATTTGAATATCCTCTTAACAATGAGTAATGAATTTGCTTAGGAGCATACTGAAATCTTCCTACCATTCCAATGGCTTGCATTATATCAGAACGAGATGTTGTGAGGTACAAAAGACTACCTATCATTGATCGATATGTTCTTCAATCAACATCAGGTGAGGGATCATCCTTGTTGATTTTACAACCAACAACCATAGGCATACTAACAGATGAGGAATCTTCCATCTGAAATCTCTTCAACATCTCCTTTAAATACTTCTCTTGGGAGAGAAATAAACCTTCATAACTCTAAATAATGTGGAGACCAAGAAAGAATGAAAATTATCCTACCATTGACATATCAAAATCAGATTGCATGGAATTAACAAAGCACTGAACAAAAGAATCATTAGTGCATCCAAAAATAATGTCATCCACATACACCAAAACAACTAATAAATCATCACCTTCAGATTTGATGTACAAATTACTGTCAACAATACCTTTCTTGAATCATTTGTCCTGTAGATACTTATCCAGACAATAATACCAGGATCTTAGTGCTTGCTTCAATCCATATAGTTCCTTCTTCAGTTTGTAGACATAGTCAGGATTGTCTATCAGTTGGAATCCTTCAGGTTGCTCTAAATAGAATTCTTCTCCTAGATCTCCATTGAGGAATGCCAACTTAACATCCATCTGATACACTTTGAAGTTCTTATGACTCACATAGGAAAGAAACATTTTGATAGATTCCAATCTTGCCACTGGTGCAAAGGTTTCATAAAAATCTTGTCCCTCAACTTGTGCATACCCCTTATACACCATCATCCTTTATTTCTCACAATTTGTCCTTGTTCATTCATCTTATTTTTAAACACCCATTTGGATCCTATTACATTCTTATCTACAGGTCTAGGAAAAAAATCCTAAGTATTATTCTTTTCAATATGATCAAGCTCTTCATTCATGGCTCTAATACAATCTTCATCCTCACTGTCTTCTTCAAAATTCTTAGGTTCAATCATATATCAGAAAGCAACCTAAGATCTCTTTGAATATTTAATCAATTTCCTTCTTGTATGAACTCCTTTATTATTTTCACCAATTATCTGATTTTCAGGATGATTCTTCTGAACAATTTTGGAAGGTGGTTTTGTTTCTATCTGTTGTTTTGAATCTGTCTGAATGTTTTCACTTTCATCATCTGATTATGAATCTTCTATTTCTGATTCTTGGACCTATTCTTCCTCAACTTCAACTGTATCCTCTGTATTTGGTTCAACACTGCTTATCTAAATATCTTTTACAGGAATTCCTTCATCGATTTTAATGTCAATACAGTCAACCAATTTATGCAGCCTATTATTATAACATCTGCACCCTTTACTATTTGTAGCATATCCTAAGAAGATACATTCATCGACCCTGTCATCATATTTTCCAAGATGTTCATCATTGTTTTTAATATAACATTTACTTCCAAACACTTTAATGTGTTTGATTTAAGTAGGTCTTCCAAACCACATTTCATAAGGAGTCTTATCACTATTTGGCATTAAACGATCTTTGTTAAGAATATGGACTATTGTGTGAATTGCCTCCACCCAGTATGTCTAAGAAATATTCCTTCCATTCATCATTGATCCTTCCATGTGTTGAACTGACCTATTATGTCTTTCAACTACTTAGTTTTGTTGTGGAGTCCCTGGAATAGTATACTCTCTTTTAATTCCATGTTTATCACAAAACTCTTTGAATTCTCATGAACTAAACTATCCTCCTCTATCAAACCTTACTGTCTTCAGTCTCTTTCGTGTTTGATTCTCATTTAGAGCCTTAAAAATTTTGAACTTCTCAAATGCTTTAGATTTTTCCTTCAGAAAGGCAACCCATGTGAGTCTATAATAATCATCAATGACCAACATAAAATATCTTTCTCTTCCTGTGCCTTTCTTTCTTGATGGTACACACAAATCTATATGTACTAACTGAAGAGGTTTATCTGTTGATGTGAAATTCTTGGATTTAAATTGTGTTTGAGTCAATTTTCCCATTTGACAAGGTTTACAAACATAGTCATATGGCTTTGATATTTTTGGAAGATCTTTTACTGCCCCATTGTTTATAAGCTTGATTGTGTGATTAAAGTTTAAGTTTTCAATTCTCCTATTTGATAGCCAGCTTTCATCATACTTGCTTAGATGGCATTCGTCTTTTCCTTCTTTCAAGACATAGACATTTTTTTTTTCTGTGCTTAACCCTTTTGCAACCAATTGTTTTGAAGATACATATTTTATCCTGTAATCTTTAGGAGTGAAAACAACTTCACATCCTCTGTCACAAAATTGTCTGACACTAAGAATATTATGTTTCAGTCCACCTACAAACAACACATCTTGGGCTTTCCCTTTTCGATTACTCAACTTTACCATTCCTTTCCTTTGATTTTCCCTGGAGCATCATTTCCAAAAGCTGCATTTCTTGATTTACTTTCACTTAAAGACAAAACCTTACTTTTATCACCAGTCATGTGTTTGGAACATCCACTGTCAATATACCATGAGTCTTTTTTCCTTTGAATAGAAAGCACTAGACCACACTTGTTATTTTCTTTATTCTTCCAAAGTTTAGCACTTCCAGCTGAGTAATTCACTCTCGAATTTTGTAATTATTCAGATGATAGTGTGAAGCCTTGTGTCCAAAATAATGACAAATATAACATTCTCTCTCATTGTACAATAGATCAAAAGGGTTGGTATGTCTATTGTGAGATCTTCTTTCAGTTGTAAACTATGTTCTATGAAGTAGTTGGTTACTCAGTAACTGTCTTGCTCTATGTTGCAACAATTCATTGTTATTTGGCATCCTTAGTTGCATACTTCTAAATTTAAATGCATAATTTTTGACTTTATGGCCAAAATTAGAACAATAATAATAGTAGCCATGGGAAAAACCTTGGTACTTGAATCTTGGTTGTCTTCTTGGAATTGGTTGCCTCACATTTTGTTGGATTTGTTCCTGACGAAATATCGATTGATCTTTCTGATCCCTGATCTTGATGCTTGTTTCTTTTTAATTCTCTTTTGTTTGCAAGGTATGTTCATATTCTGACCGCTTGCTACTTTGAATTTTAATTCACTTACATGATTTCTTGTTTTTTGAGTGATTGCTACTTGAAACTCCTTCATATTTGAGACCTATTTTTAACAATGGAGATCTTTTCTTACTCAGAATGTTGTTTAGTTATTCTGAATCTTTAATACTTGACATATTTTGGTGATTCAAAGATTGAAATTCCTCCAATTCTTTTCTAGTTGTCACTGCTTCTTTCAATGCTTCACATCTCATTTTCTCCTCTGTTAATTTTTGTTTTAGAATATCTTCTACTTTGCCTCTTCTAATTCTAATTTTAACAAAGCAAGGTATTCACTTGGTTTTTAACCATTCGTTTCATACTGCACCAACAATTTTTTGTGTTTCATCTTCTTTAGTCTGAGTCTGTCAATCTCTTCCATAGCACTGATTAGTTCACCTTCCATATCAACCACAACTTCTTCATCATTTAGGTCACTTCTTGTATATTCATTTTCAAAATCCTCTATGGCCATAAGCATAAAATTATTCACTTTATCTTTACAAGTTGAATCATTGTTTATGTCTTCTGAGGAATCAACATCATTTGCACACAAGATTTTCTTTTTATACTTAGACTCTTTATTGTATTTCTTGAATGTGTAGTTCTCTTCATCATCATAAGTCTAACCCTTTTTCTTGTGAGGACATTTAGATGCGAAATGACCTATATTACCATAATTGAAACATTTAAAAGGCATCTTGTCTTTAAATTTACCTGATCCTTTCTTCAACCTTCTTACAAATGTTGCTTCAATCATATCAATTTCAGAATCAGTGTTCTTAACAGCTTTAAAGGATGCTTCTCTAGTGTTGGATTTATCTTTACTAATCCTCATTTCATAAGAAGTTAGAGTTCCTAGGATTTGGTCAATAGGCAGAGTTTTAAGATCATTTAATTCTTCTATTGCAGAAACTTTGGGATTAAATCTATCAGGAAAAGATCTCAATTTTTTTTGAACTAACGGTGTTTCCTCAATCTTTTTAGCAAGACCTTTCATAGCATTCACAGTCTCTTCTACTATTAAGAAATATTTACTAACAATCTCATCCTCATTCATCTTTAACTGTTTAAATTTCAGTCTATATGTTTGCAATTTGGCATCTTTTACTTCCTCACTTCCTTCATAACTGCTTATAAATTTGTCCCACGTCTCTTTTGTAGATTCAAGATGCATCACCTTAACAAAATCAGCTTCTGCAATACCACTTGGGATAGAATTCATTGCCTTTGCGTTAAAACTAAATTCCAGCTTATCATCTTTAGAGGCTGGTGTCACGTCCCCATGCCTCTGACCGGTGAAGAAGACGCAACTACAAGCTTCAACCACATGGGCTAAGAGCCCCATGAACATCGACATGCATAAAAATGCTAAAATAGATGCTGAAGCAAACGTATTGAAGTAGAAACATGCACACATGAAAATTTATCATGCACAGATGCAATTATCTATCAGACACAGCGGAAACATCATACATTCATACAAGCATTCATTCAACATGTCCATTATAGTCATTAATAGTAAATATAGTTGCGGAAGTAGAAATGGACAAGAGCACTTATCTTATGAATAACTTGATCCGCAACCAGCTACATCGCTGCAACGTTCCACCCAACCATAGGCCAGCGTGCTCCTTAATCTCTCAACAGCGCTGCCACCCCTGAGCTGGGCATGATTCTCCAAGGAATAAGGGAACTAGCAGGCTTACACATAGCCAAGGATATACAAAACATAGCCAAGCCAACACAGTTGGGTTTATCAGGCCATCAAGGAGATTTGGAAAGGCTCAATGCTAAGCTGGTGAGCTCATTACAGAGCTAAGAACACCTACACCAGAACTAGCCTGGCTTCTGAAACACCCACACACACCCAACACAAAGAATCAGTCCCTTCTCTGCTACACAGTCCCTCAGGCCCTGCATTCCCTTCCAGTGCTATTCAGGGGTTGTGGAGAAGAAATCCAACCCTCTCGCTCTGCTTGTGTGGTTTCCAGCCACCAGGTTTATCAAGCAAAACTAATCCCCCATCCCTGCTCCTCACACAGTCCGAAGACCAACCATTGCACTTCGGTAATCAATCAGCTAATACAGCTTAAGACAGGGGAGACAAATTCTGAGTCATTCTTGGCCCTATCGTGGCCAAAATGACTCTCCATCGAATTTACAATAATCCCCAAAGCATAAGGGAGATCACAGTAGCTACAGCCAACAATGTGGGAAACACAGCAACCCAAAATGTATCAGTGAGCACAGCTCACATCCAACGTGGGGAACACATCCCGTCCTAGGCAACGAAAACACCGATAAGTCACAGGTAGACGATGCAGAGGAAGAGAAAATACAGACTTCCAAGCTGGGCCTGAAATGAGAAGACTCTCGTCCCACAATATATAAATACCACAGCAACACTACAATTCGTGGATGAAAACGCACAGCTTCCAGCTCGTTGTGTGAGCCAAAAACCAGGAAAAATATCGGTGCGTGAGAACAGCAGACACGGTCCCTGCGTGAGTACGAACAGCTCACAGCTCACGCATGGATGAATAGGAAATAGAGAGGACGCGAATTGGACGTGCGTGAGTGTTCAGCACAGGCATGGAGAGGAGAATGTGTCCGCGGGAGTGAAAACCAAGTAAATCCTGTGCGTGGAGGTGAACAGAAAATCGTGAGGCTTGCGTAGTGGAGAGTGCATGAAGGTTTTCTCTTCCCTTGTGAAGTCAACTGCTGTGGTGGAGTGTGCGTGTGGGTGACGACTGACAGTCCTGCCACTCCACTCCCAAAGACAATAACTGCCTCAACCACTAGTAGCCATTCTTCAATGAAAGTGGTTGGAATAAAACAAGGGAAGATGGCACATGGTTTTTTCTCTCATTGGCCAAGGTTTAACAATTTCCCCACCCTTATCCTTGTGAAAATCATGCCCCTTTCTCATTTTAGTTGCCGCGATCGTAGTCGGTCGGGTTCATTTAATTTAATTATAGATGCATATTTACATGATGACAAGCATAATATATGCCGCATGCCCCGATATACCATCAGTAACAAATTTGAATTCAAAACATAGCATAACTGATCAATGGTGGGGCCTTCGCCTTTAGCTCCGCACCATGATCATTTACAATATATACATCATGTACATTTAATGCAACGGGGTCAAAACCGGGGTGTTACAGCTGGCATAACAGGATTTACACAGCCAGTGTCTACTACATCCCAACCATCAACACTTAAGGACATTAGATACGTTCTCTTTCTAACCTTCTAGAACAAAAAATTTGTTCCATCAAACAAAGAAATATTATTGGTTAAAGTCCCTTCATGACTTCATGTTTAAGCTTACAGATCTACCTTTGAATAACAAGAACCAGCTTTGATACCAATTGTTGAGATTATTTTAATAACTGAGAAGGGGGGGGTTGAATCAGTTATTACTAAGATAAACAATTTTCAACCTTTTAAACCTTTATTACTGTCCCCATATTTACGGCCATGATATAAAGCAAAAGTAATTATTATAAATTATACATATGATGGGGACAGAGACAGATATTCACAAGAAAATTCATAATAGAAAATTATTTTATTATTAAATCCACTTTCTTTGAGCACCAACTCAAATGAGGCTACAACTTCTATTTTACAAGCATCAACTTATGGAGAGAACCAACTCTCGTGGTTTTCTAGCACGCACTATACTTGTACAAGCTCCAAATTGCACATTGAATACTGCAAGTCTTCCCAAGCACCACCCTACCACCCTAATTCCATAAATTTAAATTTTGTTCTGTAGAATATGTTGAATACTAGATATAGCTATGCTTACCAACTCTGTCACATTCTCTAAACTGCTTCTTCTTCTTCTTGCTCATTCAAACTTGGCTCCCTTCACTGTCTCTATTCTGCGTAATCTCCCCATTTCAGCGCACCCTTCGACAATGGTCCATGCACCAAGTCTCTACCTTCAGAGTGTTAGAATTGTTGTGCCATTGATATCATCAAGCAATGAGTGCAATCAGATTCTTAATTACTGTGCAGTGAAGAGGAATAAATTATACAAACTGAACAAATCAATTCTCACAGGAAACAAACAAGTATTTCTCAGAGAATTACAGTATTATCTTCATTACATAATCTAGTGTTACAATAGTGTTACATAAGGAATAATTCGAATCAATAGGGATGAATTCAAATCTACCAATTGGATATGACTATATCTGATTGCATGGATAACTAAATATGTCTAAATCACTATCGGATTCAAAGATGCTAACTCCAGATGTCTAATTCAGTCAATCCATTAGTTACAATCAATCAAACCAGTCTAGCTACAGTGGTAGGTGAGAACTAGCACCTTCCCACATGCAACCATGCATAACTAGCGATAACTGAACTCAAGGAGAACTAACTGAATGTAATTAAAGAGAAACTAAGATTACCTAGTTACCAACTCCCAACAACTGAAGGAGGTTGGTACTGGCACTCCCATTGGCTCCAAAAATATAGGGATTGGTCTAGGAGGCGCCTAAACTGATGCATGCAAGTGCAGCCAGTCTCAATTAGCCTCTATCGGTGTTCCCCACACTCTAGTAACTAATACATGTGGCCCCATTAGGCCAAGTGGACCCAATGGTACTAGTGGACCCAATACTAATCAAAACACTCCTAAGTTAGGAAAATATAATCTAATAGACAATATGGGCAAGGGAGGAATCTTATAAATCCTAACACCCCCCACTGAATCTTAATTGTCGAGTCACGGATTTGTCCATATTTTCATAACCTATCGACATATATTTCATCCCTCTTCTTCATATTATTATCCATTTTCCATCCATTTGTTGTAACTGCCTGTAAAATACCATATTACTTCCATTGATGCTTTAGTCATTAATCATGATTATTTTCCTCTATTTTTAATGAATTGAAGACTATTATGAATAATTTTACTGATGATGGTTTATGGAGTGATTTTTCATATTAACGGCAGCAACACTCATGGTTCAAGCCTCCAGCTCACGATCAAACAGAGTTAACCAAAAACGCATGCCATATAACAAGACCTTGATTCGCGTCTCAATTTTCGGACATATGGAAAACAATATAAAAAATCAGGGACATGGGTTTTGTACGTAAGGAACTCATTTACCTAACTCATGTGGAAATCACCAAATAAAGATACATTTTTATCAATACAAGTGGTTCTTCAAGATGATATTTTCTAGATTTGCAATTATGGCCGGTTTTCCAAATTAGAAAATTTGTTGAAACAGATTAGGTTGGGGATTCGGTTTCTCATTCTCCTAAGATAATTTTATGTATAACTATGTGATAAATCTCATGAGAGGGGGAAAGGAGAGGAAAGTAATGTTATGATGTAGGATTTGATCTAGACTCTATTGTAATACTTTCATTCTGATAATACATGCTGGCAATTTCTTAATTCTGGAGTTGTAGACTTTCATTATGGAGATCCAGCTCTACTAAGTGGAGGAAGGGTCCTCTTCCCTAAGCAGATGCTGGTAGTGTTTATAGTAATTTTTTTATTATGTATATTTTCTCATTATTTAGATCATTCTTTCATTCATTATATTTGTCATAGTTGTTTTCCTGTGTTTGATAGATCATTGGCCAACATAGAATTTCTTTTAGATTCATGCAATTCGATATTGCTTCATAAATAGTTGATTTTGTTTTAACTTAGATTTACAGTGTGATTTTATGAATAGTTTTGAGGTTTGATTTATCTTCAAGAAGGTGTGATCTATCTTACAAAGAATTTCGATTTCATACCAATAGATAACAGTGTCAGGTAGAAATTGTGCTTGCATAGATCTTGCACGGTAGCTTTGAAATAAAAGACTTCCTCTGGTTGAAAATTTTTGTTTTTGGAGTTTCAGTTGTTTATTTAATTAGACAATTAAACCGACCAACATTTTGGTGTTGTTTCCAAGGAAGTTATCAATGGTAAAAAAGTACATCTGACATTGTTTTGTAGATGCATTGTTAAAGTAGGTCATGTAGGTTGCATGATTACTTTTCAGTTTATTGAATTTGCTTTGAGTGTGTTTTTTCTTCTTTCTTTGCATTCAATTTTATTTCATTTTCAACTTTTGAAGCGTAAATCTTATCATTCCCTTTAGTGGTGTTGCAACCACCACCCATTATACTAACAAGTTGACAGCAACATTTGAAGGAGGAGCCTCAAGATAGCACTTGAAGAATCTAATGAAGAGATGGTAGGTAAGAAAGATGCAGAAATTGTTACCTTTGAACATCCCATCAGAGATTTAGGAGGAGTGGCACCAATGAAAAGCATTCCCCCACATGTTCTACCAAAATTTCATGGTTTGGAAAATGAAGACCCTGATGCATTTTTATCAAGGTAATTTTTAGGGGTGAAATTTCGCCAATTGGCTATTTTTCGGGGGGGGGGGGGGGGGGGGGGGGGGGGGGTGGGGTTCAAAAAATAAATTCGTTATTTGGTCATTTTTAATCTCTAATATCGCCTATATTTACATAAAATATGTTTTTTTATGATAATATTCGCAAAAATTTACACATTACAGTGTTAATTGTATGTTTCATATTTAATATTCATCTACCTATCTATAAACATGTTTTTTTCAATCCAAAAAAAATCGCCTATAATACTATACTTAAGTATAATATTAGAATCCTTAAAAAATATCCTGATTTTTATATGAATTTGAAGTATTTTGAAGAGGATATTATCATATTAATGATTAAAAGTTGAATGTGTTTCCCCTTACTCTAAAAGGAACAACCCTCCAATGGTTCATGAGCCTCGATGAGAATTGTATACAAACTTGGGAAGACATGAGACGTGTATTTTTGAACAGGTACCAAGATTATTGTAGGGTAAGTGAAGACATATTTGAAATGACACAAGGAGAAGAAGAGATTCTGGAGGAATGCATGGAATTATTTCAATATAACCTTCAAAGATACAAACAAAGGAAACTAGGGAAAGAGACCTCAAAAACACTCCTACTCAAGGGAATCCAAGCTATATATTTAGAAATATTAAATCTGATAGGAACAGGTAATTTATTTTAGTTAGCATATGATGATATTTGTGATCTATGTAGAATTTATTCAAGAAGAAACTTCAAGACCGATAAGAATTCTAAGGAACTTTTATCTCTATTTTTTAAAATCTGCTGCAAAAACAAGAGTTTTACGAGCTGAAATCAGTAATTTATTTGAAAATTCTAATGTTGATATCAATGGTTCACTAAATTCACAATTGGTTGTTTTTAAGGTTAAGGAAAAGCATGAGGAATTTCAAGAAATAGTTTTCCCTCGGTGTTAAAAGAAACATCTTCCAATGGATTGTCCTTTGGATAGTCTCACAATTTGTGGCATATGTGACTTGAACCATTCCACAGATCGATTTCCCTCCTTACCAAGGATGAAAGAAACATATCAAAGAGATCTGGGAGTTGCATCCAAGTAATTGCAATAGTCATGGAAACCATGGCCTACATGTATGGTTCAAAACTCTATCCCTCCATTTCCGTACTCTCATACTCAATCATTGAATACTCTTCCACCATGGCAGTTGTTGCAACCTCAATTTAACTCTTACCTACCTTATCCACAAGGTTGGAATAGCCTATATTATGATCACATGGCCACTCTACCTCATGCTACAACATAAATTGGTCCTTCAATATCAACCTCACAAACCAATCCTCTACATCAGCCACATCTATCTTCTCATCAAACTCCTTGGTATCCCACACAATTTGTTGTTCAATCCACCCTCCACCCTAACCATAATAAAGCATTAAAATATGCTTACAATGCTGAATTGCAAAATTTTCCTACATTTCCCTCCGGTTCTACCTCACCTAAACCATTGCAAAAAGACCGTGCATTGTTGAAGCAAATCCATACGAGGCCTGAACATGTTTTGAATTGAAGAGTTGGAAGTGAAGTTTCTTATGATCATCAACAAGTTAACAAGATCAACAAATTTGATGAAGAATGGACATTGGAACCAAAAGCATCCTTCACATCATTAGATCTAAATCTATTATGCATTGAGGGAGATCAGTTCACTAAGGAGCTTCATGGTGTAACAGCCATGAGAAATCAAGGAACAAACACTATATTGAAGCTTGGTTTCAATATGTCATTGGTCTGCAGCATCATTCCATACGTCACCAATTCTTGGCACCATCATTTCAACAGAAGTTGATCTCTCATATCCTAGAATTCATAAAGTTATATTTTTCTGTTGGGAGTATGAGCATACTTGAGTCACTTATTCAAAAGTGACCCCATTGAAAATATGCATACACTTGAACAATTTTTATATTTCCAAGTAGAATAGGGTAGGATAGAATAACAGAATAAAACCATGCTTTTGTTTTTTTATTTTTTATTTTTGAATAAGTATGCTCTCTTCCTGCGCCTTGTTGTGATCTGGAAGATCAGAAAGTAGAAACATAAGGAATGGATATGAGATCTTTTCAGGAATGCTTTGGAATTGTTGACCATTTGAACAAAATGATTAAATCATTTTTGTCTTTAATGTTTAAAATTTAATTTGTCTCTATTTGTTACAAAAAAAAACAAACTTTCCTGAAAACAAAATTACAATAATTAGGGAAGGTGAATAAAGGATCCATAGGAAAATGAGCCAACAATTATGGAACCCTTCAAGCTTGAACTTGGTCATGAATTTGTTAGCTGCAACACGCTGTTATAGTGTTGTAGATTACTGTCAGCTGTAACAGTCTGAAATTGTTAGCTGTAACAGTCAGCCACAACTCCTAGTTGTGATTGTCCTGTAGGTGAAATTTTATGATTTTGCGATACGTGTGTGTTGCACATCATGGCATGTATTTAGTTTTCATTTATATATAACACATCCATAAAAATACACACGCTTTATTTCAACATTATATCATTTTTTAAGAGTTGCAGCTGCAGTTGCAATAGAATGTGCCGAGTCAATCTAGGTACTCAATGCTTGAATTTTTAAGTATGGGTGTGTGTTTTATTTAAATTTACATCACTAAAAATATTTACACCTATTCCGAACACTTTTTGGGAGCCAAATTTCATTTATTGGATTTATGTGGCATTTTGGCTTGAAATTGTTATTGAAACACAGCTGGGACAGTCCGTTTTTGGGAGACAAAATTGACTTATTTTTAAAAAAAAATTACATCCCAAGTATCCCTTTGAATCTAGTTTCCAAAAAAAAAAATATTTTTTGATATTAGGCATCAAACAAAAAATTTATGGTCAAAATACTAACGGGATGTTAGGAAGGTAGCTTAGGAACAGAGCCGAGACAAACACTTTTTGGATGCCTTATTGGACATATCTTGCAAACCTGTTACATTGGTATATTCCCCTATAAATATAGTTTACAACTCAATTTTAATCACTCCATTCCAATATCGTACGCAAATTTTATGACCAAAATACGAACTGCCTATCACAAATCAACATTCCTAAAACTTTGTTTCCTAGAATGTTCATTGGCCTATTTGATCCATCAATTCTTATTGGATTCAAAACTTGTTTCTATTGGATATCCCTACATGAATATACTTTAATTTTCAATTGTAATCACATCCATATGTAATCAAATGAAAAATTTATGCCTAAAACCGTGACTGTTGGTCTAGTCCAGAATTCAAAAAACACCTTATCATGCGGGATGTTACTGAGAAATTTGGAATATCATTACATAGAATTTTGAAAACTTGTTTCTAAGGGAAATAGAACTATTAATTTAATTTCATTTGGCTTTTGAATCACTCAAATTGGACTAGGAATGAATAAATTATGATCAGAATACAGTTGGTGAGTCTAGATGGCCATTGCTCTCCCGCAGGTATAAAGTGGATTTTGCTCCGTTCATTTTTCTTTGGATTTGTTTTTTAAGTAATTGTTTGTTTTTTTTTCATAAGTTTTGGGTGAAGGGAGACCAATCATCTCTCTTCTTCCATCACCTCATGTTTTATTGCAGGCAAGTGCTAGGTTTTTGCAGGTCCTTGGAAGAAAAAGGTCAATACATGCACGAGTGACTCTTGAAGACTTTTTCTCAATTTCAAATGGATTGAGTGCATAAAATGGATAGATTGATGTGAAAACCATACAGAGAAAAATGTTTCTAAAGTCAAGTACCATTGCTACATTCCAAGGATCCTTTTAAGACGACATTAAGCTCATCACACCTGTCATACCAATTGCTACCAAAAGAAATCTCTCAAGAAGCCAATTGTGCTATGGTAGATTCATTCACCCTCCTCATTTCAAACCCTAGAAATCCATTCATGTCGAAGTCCCATTTTCCACTGCATATGTAGTCAACCTTAACCTTTTTACTTTCCATCACGACTTCACATATACTTTTCACTTATGAGTTTCATGTTGGTTCTATTTTTCACTATGATTCTTCAAAATCATTTATTTTGTACTTGTATTGGATGATGTGGAATTCATTAAGGTCCACCTTCCAATGTTCTTGTCCCATCGACTCCAACACATCATTTGGGATCAATATTAGAGTTTTATAGTGCCATGGTATCTGCATGAATCAATGGGACATTTCCTTGTTGTTAATCATGGGGATTCATCAATGCCTCTTGATTGACAAATCTTGCAGGTGACTCGAATCCAACACATCTATTCATACCTATCAATATGCACTAAGGTACTTTAGATCTCACTGTCATCAATTCTGAGTTGCTTCACATTGGTTAACAACATACATTAATGGTCGGTAATCCAATGATTTCTTTCCATGCTCGACTTCAGCACATTCATTCGCATCGTAATAATTGTACCTCAGTTTTGTAGTAGCTGAAGATTATGTGATCTAATGGTTTCAACATGGACTTGTAGCATCATTTGATTCAGTAGTTTTTCAATTCCTTCCCATTTTCATTCCAGCAGTTTATTTTAATAATAAGAGAATGAGCTTTCTGTTTTTGTGGTAGAGTTCCTCCTCATCAATTGTCTCAGCAGTTAGTCTTACATGCAATTGGTTCACTGATGCCTACATTGATTTAAAATTGTTGTCATGGTCCTTGCATATTTGATGTTGTGATTCATAATGGAAGATAGACCAGCCTTTGGGAAAACATGCTTATATTTACATGGCAACAAACCAAGTTTTTTTGGGATATGAGATTTAATGATTACAGGGTTTCTATCCACATAACAAAAGCATCAATTGTTAGTATTAAGCCATGCTCAACCCATGGTTTCATGATTAGACATCTATTTCTAGCTCATTTCATTGTTGCATCTCAGAAGGTAAAGGTATATCCAAGGCAAAAATCAAGCAAACCAAGTTTTTTTTTTTGAGATTTGAAATTCACGACTACAAGGTTTCCATCTACATAAGTTGAAGAGAATAGGCTATATCATATGGTATAAGGATTGTCAATCATTTTATACACATGATACAGGTATTGTTAAAGATCAATCATGCTGCTAATTTCTTATTAAATGCATGGTTGTCCCACATGGATATTCATGGTCAAATGATACTAGAAAACTTAGTACAATCATTTTAGAAGTTTGCAGGTAACACTGTAATCATATTTCAAGCAATCAATGCCTTCTTGTACATTCAAAGCATGAGGATGAAGGATTCTAATGCATTCATTGCTGTAAAAATTTCTTATGGTACATAAATGGCTGTTATGGTTATTTGTTTGACTATCATGGACAGAGTCTAAGTTCACTGGTGCCTAGATGAATTATTTGAGAAACATATTGTCCTCATAATGCTTTATTTCAGAATTCCTTATCAGCTCATAGACATGAGTCATACTCTCATATGAACCAATAATTTTGAGGGAATCGTGACACTGTAAATATAATTGAACACGCATATTATACTCAGAAAAAAAATGCATTATATCCTCTTCCACGAAAAAATGGATCAGCTGCTAAAGATAAAAAAATGTTTATGGAAATTAATTTGAGAATCATGGTATCCTGCAAGATATTTGAGAATGACATCATGTTAAGTTTTGGGGAGATGGTTATTTCCAACTTAGCTAAAAAATCTTCTCTTCCATAAGGACATGGAAATTATTCGATTTGGGGGAGAAGTGGTCATTATGTTTGTTGGTTTTCTCTCTCATTTGTCATTCATATTACTCATGTACATTATTTTTCCATATTTAATGCAAAATTTGAATTGACAATATCTCACAAAATATGCATGGATTCTCATGATTTTTGGACAGGGAATGCTATAACATCAAGATGAACAAACCTGGTAAGTTTCAGCTCAATCCAATGCATGGTTTTCGAGAAAATGGAAATAATCACCTACAACCATTTTTCCTATATCTAAAGATCCGTGCATCAGATGAATTTTATCTTTGAGGAGCAGAAGCATTATGTTAACAGGAATATATTCACAAATTTTTAGAAAAAATTCTTCACAGATTTTGAAAAAATGACCATCATCACCTACAACCAATTTGCATTTTTATCAAAATTCATGATGTGGGTATCTTTGATTTTTGGTGTGGCAATGCATTGGACTAGTAAAAAGCTTCCTGCAAAATTTCAGCTGAACCCAGTTCGTCGTTTGGGAGAAAATGACTTTGGAAGTTTTATGTGCTAAAAGGTTGTGACTCTGCTAAATTCTCTGCTAAAAGGGCTATGATTCCGGTAAATGTTTCGCTAAATTCTCTGCTAAAAGGGCTGTGACTCCACTAAAAGGCTGTGACTGCACTAAAATGGTTGTGACACCGCTAAATTCTCCACTAAAAGGTTGTGACTCCGCTAAAATTTCCACCAATTTTCCTTATACACCAGCTCCGACTTCCCCAATTCTGCCCATTTTTCCTATTCTCGCAGCTGTGACTACACCATATTTTCCCTATACGCCAGTTGAGACTTTCCCAATTCTGCCCAATTTTCCTATTCTCGCAGTTGTGACTTCGCCGGATTTTCCTTATACACCAGTTGGGACTCCACCAAATTCTGCCAATGGTAAAATGAAAGCAACAATTGAATGAGTCTTTCTAGTTTGGAGACTACACTGGTTTTGTGTTTGGGGGAGATGTTGGGTCATGAATTTGTCCATATTTTTATCACCTATCGACATATATTTCATCCCTCTTCTTCATATTATTATCCATTTATCATTCCATTTTCCATCCATTTGTTGTAACTGCCCGTAAAATACCATATTACTTTCATTGATGCTTTAGTGGTTAATCGTGATTATTTTTCTTTATTTTTAATGAATTGAAAAATATTATGCATAATTTTATTGGTGATGGTTTATGGAGTGATTTTTCATATTAACAACAACAACACTCATGGTTCAAGCCTCCAGCTCATGATCAAACGAAGTTAACCAAAAATGCATGCCACATAAGAAAACCTTGATTTCGAGCAGATAGAAAAGAATCTCAAAAATATGGGACATGGGTTTTGTGCGAAATGGCCTCATTTACCTCACTTTTGAGTAAATCACCAAACAAAGATACAGTTTGAGAGATACAAGTGGTTCTTCGAGAGGGAATTTTCCAGATTCACAGTTATGGCCTATTTTCCAAATTAGCAAATTTATTGAAACAAATCAAGTTGGGGATTCGATTTCTCATTCTCTTGAGAGAATTTTATGTATAAATATGTAATTAATCTCATGAGAGGGGGAAAGGAGAGCAAAGAAATTTTATGTTGTAGGATTTGATCCAGACTATATTGTAATACTTTCATTCTGATAATACATGATAGCAGTTTCTTAATTCTAGAGTTGTAGACTTTCATTGTGGAGATCTATCTCTACTCAGTGGAGGAAGGGCCCTCTTCCCTGAGAAGATGCTGGTAGTGTTGATTGTAAGTGTTTTATTATGTAGATTTTCTTATTATTTAGTTCATGCTTTCATTCACTAGATTTATCATAGTTGTATGCATTCATTCATTAGATTTTTCATAGTTGTTTTCCTGTTAATACGTTTGATAGATCGTTGGAAAAAATAACATTTCTTTTAGATTTATGCAATTAGATCTTGCTTTATAAAGAGTTGATTTTGTTTTAAGTTAGATTTACAGTGTGATTTTATGAATAGTTTTGAGGTTTGATTTATCTTTAGGAAGGTGTGATCTAGTTTACAAAGAGTTTCGATTTCATATCAATAGATAACAGTATTGGGTAGAAATTGTGCTTGCATTGATCTGGCATGATAGATTTGAAATAAAATACTTTATCGGGTTGACAATTTATGTTTTGGAAGTTTCAGTAGTTTCTTTAATTAGACAATTAAACCGACCAACACTAACTTGGACAACTGTGGGACCTAGAAACAAGGCCAAAAGTCACCCATATACAATCTAAAATATTAAAAAAAAAATGTTTCTTAATAAACCAAGGAAATAGGGGAAAACCTCATGAGACACCCCCCCCTCAAGATAAGAGGGAATCAGAAAATACAAGTTAGAAACTTGCAAAATATTTTTCTACAATTTGCAGCACTATGCAGCAACAAAGCAGTATTATAGTTCTTCTGTGCAGCAACATCCTGAATCTGTGCATATAAACCTATGAATCCAAACTGAATGATTAGGTATGGAGGAACCTTCTTCTTTGGAAGAAGAAAACAATTGAATCAGAAATATAGATAGCTGCTAGATGAAAACTGGACCCATGTAGAGCAACTAAAATCAACTGATGAGAGAGAAAAGGTTCTTGAGAATTCGAACCATGTGAGGAACACCCAAACAACTGATATATTGCAGCCTTGAACATCAAACCATGTGAGGTAAAATCAGCCCCAAGAGTTAGGAGCAAGTGTCCAGGAAAATGCAGAATGTCTCCCTCTTTACTAGTTCTGTGAGGAGATGAGCATGTGATCAAATAGATAGGTAGAGAAGCACTGGGAATGTGGAGAGCGAATGTTTAAGATCCATAATATGATATAGATTCATAAATAATCAATGAGTCACAAAATATAATATCATCATACTCATAAGACAAAACTAACATCAAATCCCCAGCAGCAAGTTTGAAGAAGACTTGCAGTACTTGATTTGTCACAGCAAAATTGATGAGACTAGCTACAAGCATGACTGAAGGATCTTGAAATTTAAAAATTGAACCTAATAATATCAGATCAAATCCAAATAAATCAGATCCAACTAGGTTCATATCAGATACAAGAGTGAGGAATGATATCAATGTTAGATTTTTATCAATTAGACAGTATTATATTAGGATCTTATCTGAGAGAATAACATGAACAAGAATAATCACAAGAGACAAGAGACACAAAGAATTTTCCTTGGGGAAACCATAAAGGAGAAAACCCCGCAGCTTCCTCGGAGATAGAATGAGCATGAATGGCAGCAGTAAAACCCAAAGATAGAAAAGATGATCTTCAACAACTTTTCTCTCTCTCACTTGTGTGAGCACTTCCTCTCTCACTCATGCGCCCCAGTTGAATGAGTGTATATGTCAAATAGAGAGTCGCACTCTCTATTTATACTAGTTTCTGACTTGACAATTACTTACTAGGGTCGACATCTCTAAGAGAGTCTAATAACCCTAGTGCCCCTCAACTGTGGGGGATTTTCCCCCCTTGATTAACAAGGGGGGTTAAACTCAACTCAATTATGGGGACTATTGCCCTGACTTACAATGGAGGCTTAAACTCAATGACTTTACATGACTTTATTATATTAATGACTTTCCCGATAGGAACATCTAGGTATAATGAAATACAAATGATTCTCTTGATAGGAACATCAGGATATAATATAAGATATACAATTGAATACATTCCGAAGTTACAAATAAATCAACACTCCCTCTTAACTAGGAAGGTATTCTCTTGACACAATACATCAGCATAAGTCTTCTTCTCTGGATCATCATCAAAACTAGATCATCACTAGATCATCATTGGATCATCATCAAAGTTGGATCATCACTGGATCATCATCAAAGATATATCATCACTAGATCATCATCATCATCACTACTTCCGCTATCTTGATCAACTAGTGCTATCTCTCAATTCTACTCATCACAGGAAGTTCTACAGAGCCAGCCTTTTTTCATGTTGGTTGTAGGCCTAGCCTCCATGTAGGTATTCATCTTCTTCATCATTTATATTTGACCATGAGAGGAACACATCCAACATCCATGTCAGAAAGGCCCTCCCAGCACTTACATCTAACCATGGAAGGAACACATCCAACATCCATGTCAGAAAGGACCATCACTCACATTTGACCATGAGAGGAACCAATCCAACATTCATGTGAGAAAGGATTTGCACTTACATCTGACCATGAGAGGAACCAATCCAGCATTCATGTCAGAAGGGCTCTGCACTTACATCTGACCATGAGATTAACCAATCCATCATTCATGTGAGAAGGGCTCTGCACTTACATATGACCATGAGAGGAACACATCCATCATTCATGTCAGAAGGGCTCTGCACTTACATCTAACCATGAGAGGAAAACATCCAGCATTCATGTCAGAAGGACTCTGCACTTACATCTGGCCATGGGAGGAACCAATCCTACATCCATGTCAGAAGGGCTCTGCACTTACATCTGACCATGGGAGGAACCAATCCTACATCCATGTCAGAAGGGTTCACAGACTCCTCACTTCCTCTTTGAAAGAACCTCAATCTGGAGAACACCAAGATTCTCCCTAAAGTAATCAAACTTCACTCTGGCCATTTCTAGCATAGAATCACATCAGGACTGATTACGTCCAAGGATAACCTACGAGCTTCTCCAAGACCAATTACATCCGAGGAAAACCTACATTAATGATTACATCTGAGCAACCTACGAGATTTGCCAATATTTATGCTTAGACAACCTATCTCATCAGCTATGCTAGAACTCCCTCTTTCGAGAGATCTCGATCTAGATCACAAACTGGAGCTTCACTACTCCTCTCTGCATCATATAAAAATGCAAGTCAGATCAATCAAATCAAATAGTATTTTTCAAAAGAAACATACTACCTACCAAATAGTCGAACAAGTGGAAACATATTTTGCCCCGGATATACTCAGTGCCACGCAGGACTGCTTCCTGCTAAACCAAGAGATCACACTTGATCCCATACTGAAGAAGCACCCTGAAGTGCTCTTTCTATCAATGGAACTTCCTGCCCAATCTGAATCCACATAACCATTTCCAGGTTAATCTTCTGATTCGCCTCATACTTGAGCCCATAATCAACCGTACCCTTCAGGTACCTCAAAATATGCTTTGCAGCAACCAAGTGAATATGTCTTGGATATGTTAGGAACTAGCTCAATGTGTTCACATCAAAGCAAATATCTGGTCTCATATTCATCGCGTACATCAAGGAACCAATCATCTGGCGATACATTGTAGCTTCAAGCGACTCTAATGAAGCATCACTCAATAGCTTCAGGTTTGATGCCATAGGTGTGGCCATGGCCTTGCAGTCCATCATCCCGAACCTCTTCAATATCTCTACTACATACTTCCATTATCCCACGGAGATTCCATCTGCATTTTGTCACACCTCCATGCCTAGAAAGTAGTGCATCATATCCAAGTCTTCATCTCGAACTCGGCATCAAGTCTCTTTCTTCCCACTTTTTCTGTCAGGGACAAGTCATCGACATATAACAGGATCATCACTGGTATTCCACCTTCAACCTTGAAGTAAAGGTTGGAATCTACTTTACTCTCAGTAAATCCTAGAGCCATCAGTAATCTTTGCATCTTGTCGTATCATGTCAAACCTCAGGATATTTTGTAGTCACTCCCTATGAAGGGGAGCATCATACTCCCTCTGTCTTTTGTACTCTATGTATTGAAACATTATGTATTGGAGTGAAAAGTAGCTTCCTCTGCTGCTAGTATATTATGTATCCATCTAGGGTCACTAGATACCAAGATCCTCTATCTTGAACATTTTCGAAAGTTCTTCTTCCACCCATTTGTGAGCTTTTCATCCTTTATAGGCTTTCATATTTAACCTTGTAGTAAAGGTTAATATCTTCATCACTCTAAGTGATATTTAAGCTCCCCATGTATGTGTTATCCCATGGGTTCCTTCTGAGATCATACAACGCCTTCTTTAATTTGCACACATGAGTCTTCCTGTCATGTGTCTTAACTTCTAGTGGCTATAAATGTCTCTTCATAGTCTATTCCTTCTTTCTGTGAGAAGCCTCATGCTACAAAGCTTTCCTTGTATCCCACATACTTCTCTTCAGGTCGATACTGCATCTTAGACATCATTCTTCTAGAACGGGTACTCTACTTCCGTTTATTCTTGGCTCCTTCTTCATAGCTGGAAGGCTCTGCATCAATGATGTCGCTCAACAGTGTCACATAACTGCACTGTGTTTGAGGCCTCTTGAAGTCTCATCATACTATTCTTCATTTTGGATTATTTCTTGAACTTTCATCACTTGTTCTTCACGACAAGTTTCGTCCTTCTTTTGTAGGTGATTGTACGCGATATTTCCTACAAGTCAAATGCATTAGTTGTATGTATGGTTAGAAACATTTCATAAGGTATATTCATAATGAAAAATTCTTTTGCATTAAGATATAATCATGCAACTATTTTAGCCAATACAACATTCATCCATATCTTATGGAAACTTTCTAGATTCCTTCCATCTCTACTAGAACAACATTTAGATTGTGCACTAATCGAATATGTCAGCAAAGAGGTTTCATTCTAGATAAGTAGCAATGGAGATTTGTATAGCACCATGGGCTACTTTCCCATCATATGCACATTAATAGTATATTGTCATTAATGCAAACATTCTATCATGCATAACACATCAACTGAATATAAACAAATGCATAAAAAAATAATATCATGAAATGACAATTGAATACTTATCTTTTTTTTGTTTCATGGGTAGACTCCTTCTTGAGCCTTCAACTTCATCATCTTCTTCATTCATAACAACATCATTTCTTATCCAAATGCTAATATGGATAAGAGGTTCTTCAAGAGTTGAGTCCTTTGTATTCATCATCGCTTGAGGGATCTTCCTTGGATCCTGAGAGCTTGATCTTCAGTTGCTCCCATATTTTCTTTCTCTTATTATGAGTCGAGCTTCTTCTTATGTGCACTCTTCTCTACTAAAAGTAATCACTTCCTTCTGGCACACATTCCTCGAGTGAATGAATCCCATGATCCTAGGAGGCCATTCAAGGTGGTTATAATAGTATCTTATTCTTCTTCTACTGCTTTGTCATAGAATCAAACACTTCCTTTTGGTGTCTTCAGGGATGACACATGATGGATGATATGATCTTTAATAGAATCTGCAATGATTCTCTTGGTTCTAGCCTTGGCCTCATCTCCCTCTAGCTCCTAGACCTTTCTTATTGAAATACTGATCCAATTCAATTTCTTCAAGGATCACAGAGTTCCTATACTTCTTCTAATTTATATTCTTCCCTTCAAAATAGCTTGGTAAAGGAATCAAACATCTCTTTAGCTTTCTTTAGGAAATACACTTGTGGTATAAAGTTATCCTCTTGGCCTTGACCAAGTTCTTCTTGTGTAAGGCTTTAGCCTTATCTCCCTCTGGAACTGGAACCTCTCCACTTATGTTCATTTCCTTCAAGAACCAGGGAGATCCTATATTTCCATGCTTGGAAGTTTTCAGCTTCACCAAGCTTGTCATCAATCTGGTGTAATTAGTCATTTTGAAATGAGAACCTCAAATGTAAATAGCAAAAGATTAGATCTTACAGATTTGAGGTGTCCGTCCTGGTTCCGGAGCTGGATGATCTAGGGTTTGTTAAAGAAACCCTAATTTTCAAAACTTGGAATCTTTTAAATCTAATTGGATAGAAATATGGGCCTCTTCAAGGCAAGCTTTCCAATGTACTCCTTTTCTAAAAATAGTGGAGGGAAGCTCCCGGAATAGGAAGCCCTAGTTTTCCAATTTCCTTTACAGAAATTCCTGATATTGTTTCTGCAGTATCTCCAAAATTACTGCTCCTATGTGTCTAAAATTTTGTACTGAGGTAGAATCGTCTGTCCTCTTTCCAAAACCATAGGTTTTACTAGAATTGGTTTCACCAATTGGGACTTATGAGAGTTTTCCCAAGGTGACTTCTTTCAGGACTGTTCAGCATAGCAAACATGTATGGACTGCCATGTGTCCCTATTTCATCATCAGGGTCTAAAACTTTTACCACATAAATTAAATTTGGTGCCCTATCTAGAACATCTTGAGAAATTCCATTTGGACCTCCGTAGCCCGCGATATAATAATTCTCCCTAGGTGTCATGTTTAGGGATGAATCCTGGAAGAGGATGTAACCCTTATTTGGAGGAATCATATCTCCCATAATATAGTGAATATGAGGCCGGAATTATTAAAAAGGGTACATTAGGATTTTATATTCAGCCTGTGAAAATTTCGGCCTCTGAGACTTCTTCGATCTTGAGTTATAGTGAATGTACCAAAACTACCCATTTTAGTATTTTAGGGTTTTCAGGCCGGGCGTCAAACTAGGGTTTGAATTTCCCAGAGTTTTAATCAACAAAAAACTTAGACCTTGGTCTCTAAACTTCGATTTTGATGAGGAGAGAAATCTTACGCTGGGCTCACTCAAAAATTCCTCTTTAGTAAAAATCCCTAATTTCCCATAGCAAAAACTGAAAATGCCCGGAATCAAATTATGCTACGACAGAAAGATGTTCCCTTCAATGGAGAGTTATCCTAGCCTCCTTTTTCTGATGGATTTTGGAGAGAGACCCAAAAAGTAAGAATCCCTAGCTTCTACAGCTACATGGTGTCGTCTTCTCGGGTTAGCTCTAATACCATGTTATATTTTTATCAATTAGACAGTATTATCTTAGGATCTTATCTGAGAGAATAACATGCACAACAATAACCACAAGAGACAAGAGACACAGATAATTTTCCTCGGGGAAACCATAAAGGAGAAAACCCCGCAACTTCCTCAGAGATAGAATGAGCACCAATGGAGGTAGTAAAACCCAAAGACAGAATATATGATCTCCAATAGTTTTTCTCTCTCTCACTTGTGTGAGCACTTCCTCTCTCACTCATGCGCCCCAGTTGAGTTAGTGTATATGTCAAATAGAGAGTCTCACTCTCTATTTATACTAGTTTCTGACTTAACAATTACTTACCAGGGCCAACATCTCTAGGAGAGTCTAATAACCCTAGTGCCCCTCAACTGTGGGGACTTTTCCCCCCTGATCAACAAGGAGGGTTAACCTCAACTCAATTGTGGGGATTATTGCCCTGACTTACAATGGAGGGTTAACCTCAATGAGTTTACATGACTTTATTATATTAATGACTCTACTGATAGGAACATCGAGGTATAATGAAATACAAATGATTCTCTGGATAGGAACATTGGGGTATAATATAAGATATATAAGTGAATACATTCCAAAGTTACAAATACATCAACAATCAAATCGCCAGCAACAATTTTGAAGAAGACTTGTGGTACTTGATTTTTCACACCAAAATTGACAAGAGCAGCTTCAAGAATTACTGAAAGCTATTGAAACTTAAAACATGAACCAAATAATTTCACATCAGATCCAAATAGTATCATATCATATTCAAATAGGTCCATATCAGATCCAAGAGTGTTCTCCATTGAGATGGTAGATGCACATTTTTATGGTTCTTCAAAATTCTGAAAATTGGTGCATGCAATCATGTAGGAATTTATTAGAAGCTATAGATCAATGAGAGTGAATGGATCACTCCTAAAATATGATATTATTTCCAAAATATCCATGGTATTACTTATCTACACACCATCAACATCATTAGAGATAGAGAAATCAAATTCCTCTTCATTTTATGAAACAATCACCAGTAAACTATGCACAAAATTTAATATAGAAGAATCACTGGAGAACTTTTGCAAATAATGGAAGGAGATTTTTTCTTCAAAAATAGAGATTCGAATGTCTTCTTCTGGATTAGACATGTGAGGATATGAGATATCAAACATCTCATACACTTCCAGAGCAGCGGGAGAATGAGTCACTTCATGGAGACTTTCTTCAATTCGAATTGACTGTGTGGAAAAATATGCTTCTTCTTCATCTTCAACAATTTTCTTTGTTGTAGGAGAGGGCATGAACTCATCATGTTGGATTTTAACTGAACCTCTATAAGCAACTAGGATTGGGAGCCCATATCCCATATGAGTGTTAGGTCCTTCTAATAGAGTGAAAGTGGTGAAGGAGTCCCTTGAAGCAACCATGTGGTTGGATGCTCCAGAATCTATCAAGTAAGCCCTCGACGGAGTGAGGCTTGCCTTCAAGGCATGGAATCTCTCAATTTTCTTCAGTTTGCTCTCCATCATCAGACATATCTGCACCTTGTAGAAGGGAAATATTGTTCTGTACACATAGAGATTTCAACTGGTCGAGGGTCTTCTTCATGCAAGAGTCTTCTGGATGAAAACCCCTCATACAATAGGGACACATCTTCTTTTCAAAAAAATTCTTATTCTTAGAGCCCACAGCTCCTTTAGAAGTCTTCTGATTATCTTTAGGCTTCGAATCAAATGCTTTAGGCTCCTTCCACTTAGGTCTCCCTTTAGCTTGCGCTTTGGTAGATTTTGTGGCTAGGAGAGCTTGGTTTTTGGAAGTCTTGATGACTCCCATCTGGATCAACTTCTCTTTCTCTGGTATTAAGGAATCAGAAAAGGAATCAAGTGAGGGAATATTCCAATTTGGAATGGAATATCCTCCAGAATGGAAGACTGAGATAAATACAAAATACTCAGAGCCCAGTTTGTTGAGTATGGAGAGCACATGTTGGTCATCCTTTGTTTGTATTTCACACTGTTTGCATTGAAGTGCAAGAAACTTGAATTTAATAAATAATTGTGGGATGGTCTCGAAACTGTTGGGATGTAAGGCTATCAACTCGTTCTCTAGAATGTGTCCCTAAAGCTCATCTTTCTTTTCAAACAAGACTACAAGCTTCTCCCTATATTTCATGTGTGTCCTCAATCCTTCAATATGAAAGAGGAGGTCTTTGGATATGTGAGTACATAGATAACCGAAAGCTTCATCTAAGCGGTTCATAAACTTGTTTTTCTCAGCTGGATGATGGGGCTCCACCTCCCTTCCAAGTATTATCTTGAAGTAGCCCTTGTTGTGCAAGGACAACTGCATATCTCCCCTCCAATCAACATAATTGAAGGGTGTTAGGATCTAAGGTGTGGAGGGTTGAGAATCCATAATTCTCCTATTGGAAACGATAATATCTTCACACAAGCTACGTAGCACCTGTAGAATTTCACTGCAAAACCAAAATGATTCAAACTATGTTAGAATAAATCCTTCCATCTCGACATGAACACTTTATTAGGGTCTGTCATGCCTGCACTGCTACTCTGAATAAATTCAAAGGAAGCAAGGCACTCTTTGCGGGACTTTTGTGGAAACCCAACTGCTTCTGGTGTTCAATTAAGAGTAGACAGGATTGAAGCTTGCTTGAGATGGCTCTGATACCATGTTAGAATTGTTGTTCCATTTAGATCATCAAACAATGAGTGCATTCAAATTCTTAATTACTATGTAGTGAAGAGGAATGAATTATACAAACTGAACAAATCAAATCTCACATGAAACAGACAAGTATTGCTCAAAGAATTATAGTATTATATTCATATAGAATCTTTTGTTACAATAGTGTTACATAAGGAAGAATTTGAATCATTAGGGATTAATTCGAATCTAGCTACTAGATATGACTGTATCTGACTGCATGGCTAACTAAAGATGTATAAATCACTATCGGATTCCAAGATGCTAACTCCATATGTCTAATTCAGTCAATCCATCAGTTACAACCAATCAAACTAATATAACTGTAGTGATGGGTGAGAAGTAGGTGAGACCTGGAGCCATCCCACATGCAGCCATGCATAACTGGTGCTAACTGAACTCGAGGAGAGTTAACTAAATGTAACTAAAGAGAAACTAACCTTAACTAGTTACCAACTCCCAACAATTGAAGTAGGTTGGTGCCGACACTCCCATTGGCTCCTAAAATGTAGGGATTGGTCTAGGAGGCACCTAAACTGATGCATGCAAGTGCAGTTAGTCTCATTTATCCTTTATCAGTAAGGCCAAGTGGACACAATGGTACTAGTGGACCTAATAATAATCAAAATACTCCTAAGTTAGGAAAATATAATCTAATAGACAATTCGTACAAGGGAGGATTATAAATCCTAACATAGATAGTGCACATGCAGTCCTCTATACTCCATCCTTTTATGCATGCCAGTCTTTATTCCTTTACATGTTTGTATGCCTAACTTTTCAGTTTCATAACTGATCAAAACCCATTCAATGACTCATGATAGGAAATGAACCCAATCGATAAGAAACCTAGACATCGTTTACCATTTTCCATCGGTTTCTTGAATTCATACCTACCCGAATCGATTTTCCTTTTCATTCCAAAAAATCATGACGAAGCAACAAGACAGCTTACTTGCTTCTGTAACCTCGATCTTCCCCCAATTCTAAGTTTCTGCAACGACGTTTTCGCAAAATCTATTTTCGTAGTTCTGGTTCCACAAGATTCTTTCTGCACTTGTGGATTGCAAATTGTGGAAACTCCCAAATTCTAAAATTGAATTTCGCAAATCCATTTCCGCATTTTTGGTTCCACAAGATTCTTTCTGCAATATATGCTTCGCAAGATTTTTTTGCAAGATTCTTTCACAAGATATGCTTCTTTTCACAAGATTAGTTCCACAAGATTCTTTTTGCAAGATTCTTCCGCAAGATATGCTTCTTTTCACAAGATTATTTCCACAAGATTCTTTTTGCAATATTCTTTCCACAATATTCCTTACGCAAATATGCTTCCGCAAGATTCTTTTCGCAATTGCGGATTGCGGATTGCAGAAGTTCCTGAATTCCAAAATTGAATTCCGTAATTATGCGGCCGCAATGGTCCTTTCCACAATCAAATTGCGGATTGTGGATCCTCCTTCCCACTTTTCCAAAGATGAGCTTCCGTAATTCCACTCCCATAACTTTAACCACCTTGCAACTTCGCATTTCGGAACTCATCTTCGACCATCGATTCGTCTAAGTTCTTTGTTTATCTATCCTCCTTGTTGTTGGATCGTATGCTTGGAACTATGTGTTGACATAAATGACAACCACATCACAATTTGATATGTATCCATATGATCACAATACCTATCATAATTACAACACAGGTTGTTACTTACTGCTATTACTTGTTATTACATGCTCTTGCTTGTTGTTACTTAGCTACGATTCTTGAAGTTTGAGTATCTCATTAAATTTTAGAAAGTGAAAGTTTGTTTTATAATTTATGCAAGAGTGTTTTCATTCAATGGGTGTGTTATTTCTTACCCATGTTCCATAGATCTGTAGCTCTTACTTTCCATTCAATTGAATGTTGTTGCTTGGTGCATGAGCTTGATTTCAAAAGAGGTTTTTTACTTCTTTTACGCATGGTTTTGTTAAGATTTCCTTTCCTTGTAGAGTGGTTTGAGTTATGATTGATTTCATTCTCAAGTTAGATTGCAATTACTTTTGACATTTATTTTAAGAGTGTGTTTTCTTTTAAGGGAGAGTGGATTTGGATGCTATGTTACCTCATTAGCTGCATATGCATTTAGATATTTTTAGAGCTTTAAGTAAGAATTTGTATCTACATATATATTGCATGTAGTCTTGAAAGTTTTATGTTCCCGAATTGATAATTAATGTGAATGTTGGTTTGGATTTAATTAAAAGAACTTAAATATCCTCAATACTACCTGCTAGTTGTTATGTCCCTTTTTGCTTCTTAGTTAGAATAGAATTGTTATGTATAAGTTTTACCTACCTATTGCATGAAGTTATATTGGTTACCTTTTGTTAGAGAGTATATTTATAATCCTATTAGGTGTTAGAGAGTATCTTTATGGTCTTGTTAGAGAAGCATCTATATAATATTTGCTACCTTTGTTAGAAAGTATCTTTATGATCTTGTTAGAGAAGTATCTATATAATATTGCTATCTTTTGTTAGAAAGTATCTTGTAATACTTCTTGAAAGGAATCCTTGTAGACTATCATAGTAGTATTATTGTATCTTGTATTAAAAGTATCTTGAAAGTACTCCATTTGTCTTGGTAGAACATCAACAAAAAGATGAATTTGAGAGTTGAACTGAAGGGTATGAACAAGCTCAACACCAAACCAATTTTCTACTTCATTTTCATTAATTGGTTATGTTTAGTGTACAAAAGTTTATTATAAGTTTAAGATCCTTATAACCTAGGCTTTCCCCCGTGGTTAGCTCAAAAGTTTCACAACTCTGTATTTAATTAGTCTCTCTCTCTTCCAGGTTTCATATACTCATACACATATTCAAATCTTTAGTTATGGACTTATTGGTACGCCCATAGTTTAACCTCTACAATAATCTAAATATGTTGTCAATCAAAATGAAAAATATTTAATACCATTTCAAAAGAAATATTGAATGCGTGAAATATCATAATCATCACTGAGCATACTAAATGTTCCAGAGACAATAAGTTCCATTTCAAACAAAAAATTTAATAATTCTGAACATACTCGATGTTCATGAGCGCAATGACTCAACATCATATCCACATGGTAACTCAATATTCTTGATGTTCAAGAACTTACCCGCTCAATATCAAGGCATGTTTATCTAAGTCTTAATACATTATTTCTTTGCATAACTTGATGCTTCTAGATTCTATGCATGTACAAACCATTCAAATATTCTGCGAATCAATTTCCCTATCACGGATATACCATATATACAAGTGATCATTATCAACAATGCTACAGTTACCATACTCAAGTATTTTTTTTAAAACAATTCAACATTTTTAACAAAGTATATCCCCAACATGTTAAGTTATCTAAACTATGTTTTCCCAAAATTTGTTTGTTTAATAAAATAATAACATATTCCTAACCTTTCATAATAATCAAGAAAACATATAGAATCTAGATGTTACCTTCTTCCATCGAGAAATTTATCTTTTGATTTCAACCACCTTATTGATTCCCATTCAACGGTGTTTTTCTTGCATCCATGTGTACTTCCACTCCTTTATCACAATTTCTTGTCATAAATGATTGCATCATAATCTCATAAGGAAACTATAAAACATAATAGAAATTTTTTATTTTGAATGCTTATAAACTTTCAATATAACAAAATTTTCTTTTACTTAATTTCAATGCATTACTTTCTTGACAACCTAGTTGTAAATTCTTTTCACTAACTTACACCTTGCTTATATAAGCTTGAATTAACATTACCAAATGACATTACCCTTGCTCGAGGTTGGAAAAGTTTCTTGTTAACAAGTGTACATGCACATTACACTAACAAATTTTGCAAGGTTTATTTACATCATATTCTCTTTTGGATGTGAAAGCAAGACATCAAAATATATATATCAACAAGTCTATTCTCTGATGCACTTAAACACCAAAGTTATACAGATTTCAAAACCTAGGTGCAACAATTTCTATCATTATGCACAATCCCTATGCATTTATCATATGTTGCATATAATCAAAATCATGTCCTTATAGTCCAACTAGTTGGTCCTACACTTTTAGATTTGTTGCTTCTAATTGCATACATTACTCATTAAGCCACTCTCTTAGTATACTAATCATAAATTTTACCTTACTTGTTGTAAGCTTGAATACCTATTTAATTATTAAGCTATTTAATAGCTTAAATACACCATATATCCATTAGTCATTTATCATATATGAAATGTGATCCAGGCCGTGCCCAAGTGTGCGTTGGCGAAAACAGTCGACTGAATGAGTCGAGCAATGTTATGGTAGAAGCATAGAAAAAGAACAAGTAAAGCAGGAAATACACTATATCAAGGGAAAGTATGCGCACAGAAAATATGCAAGAATTTGAACCAACAACTAATTGAATTGATCAAGTGAATTAATTGATTGAATTTTACAATAGTGTACATTTTTATATATAATGTTGAGACGCTTGGGTGACTACCCCTTACGTTCAGTTACAAAAGAAGTCATAATGGTTCAACAGTTCAACCGTCGCATACAACTAGGAGATAGAGAGATACTATATCGATGTTCGACAGTCATCGATTTCGACAATGCATGTGCAGATGTTGTATGCTGAGCGTGAAACCTATTGAGGTTGTCGAATTCGTTTATGTCAAGTTTTGGACTTGTCGAAGCTGATGTTGAGCCTGTCGAAGCAGTTGAAGTGCTAGACTTTGTCGAAATTTGACAACATGCCAACTCCTGGTTGGATCATTCCTCCTTCCTTAAGAAACAATGGTCTACATTGTGTATTCATTTAGGTGAGGAAACTTGCTGGATATTTTAGTAGCAGAGTACCATTTTCCTTGCGTGGGGAGTTGTCCAACTTTAGCCACTTGAAAAAAGGGAATGGAGTTCGTCCTTGTATGGCGTATGCATCATCCCACAATGGTGTCACAAAGGAGATTTTCCTGAACATTTGGATGGATTTCTTCGGGTTCTACTATCTACAGGTCATTTTGTTCCAATAATGGTGCATGGTATGGTCGAAGTAGATCTACATTAAAGACTGGATGTAGGCCAAGGCATGCAGGAATGTCGAGCTCAAAAGCGTTTTCTACAATCTGTTTAAGGATATTGTATGGACCATAGCGCAAAGTTTTCAACTTTCTGTATGGGCCAATGAAGCGCTCCTTCTTTAGATGTAACCAAACCTGATCCCCAATTTAGAATGAATGAGGAATACGATGCATATCATTTCAGGCCTCATATTTTGGATTAGCTCGTTGCAACATTTAATGTGCTTGCTTATGGATGTTGTAGATTTGATCTCTAAACTTTAATTCTTTCTCAACTTCTCATCCTTCGAAGTTGGTTTCATTCGACTGTGTCAAAGAACTGATCAAGTCTAACAGATATTGAATGGACTCTTTCCCATAGAGCTGTGTTGAAAACAATTGTATCTGTGTTGTATTTATGGAAGTTCGTCATCCCATGTTCAACGATGCTTGTGGTTGTACATGCGAAGTAGTTGTACTACCAAGCGATTTACAATTTCCATCTGTCCGTCTATATGCTACTGGAAGGATGTTGACAAATAAATTCTCGTGTCGAGCTATTTCCAGAGATTTTTTCAAAAGGTGTTGAAAAATCAAGCATGTATGTCAAAAATAACGATCGTTGGGAGGCCATAATGTTTCCACACATGTTCGAAGAAGAGTTGAGAATTCTGTTGTGTTGTCATAGTACTCTTACATGGTCTGAGTATAGCCATCTTGGAAAATCTATCGACTACTACAAAGATCGCATCATGCTGATGGTTGGTAGTAGGATATACCGTCAAGTAGTCCATAGAAATAGATTACCATGGTCAACTAGGAATTGGAAGGGGTGTGTATAGTCCCTGACGTCAATTCGGTTTAGCAATGACACAAACTATGCACGATCGAATATACCTGTTGACGTCAGATTTAAGCGAAGGCCAATAAAAATACTTTTGGAGAATAACAAGTGTTTTTGCGACTCCAAAATGTCCTGTAGTCTTGTCCTAGCGCGCGTCCCAAATGAGCTTTTGTCGGTGCTCACCGATCGGTGCAAAAATCTTTCCAAGCTTGTATAACAAGGTGTCCTTCAAGAAGTAGTATGTAGTAGACAACATTTACGCCTAAAGCTATCGATAAATTGCGGATAAGTCGCACTCTATTGAATACAATTGTGGTTAAGTAGTGGTGTTGTAACCATGCATACTCATCACTGTAGACAATAGAGTAATGGGTGGTCGACTGAGACAATCGGCTGTGGTATTTGATTTTCCTTTCCGATACTTAAATACCAACTGAAACTATTGGAGATAATTAATCCACTTGAGTTGTAGAGTTGTCTATAATTTCGACTGGGATGGGGTGAACTCTAGAGGCTTATGGTAAGTAAGAATGACTGTTTCATTGCCAAGAATGTAGTGTCTCCATTGCTTAAGAGCTTGCACAATGGTGTACAGTTATTTTTCATACATCGAATAATTTCTAACAATTTCCTTGAAATTTTTAGAATGAAACACGACTGGGTGATCTGGCTGAGTGATCACTACACCGAGGGCATAGTCTGATGCGTTTTTCTCAATCTCAAAGAGCTGATGCAAATCAGGTAACACAAGTACTGGTGCAGTACAAAGCTTGTTTTTTAGTTGTTCAAAAGCTTCTTGTTGTGTCGGTGTCTATTTGAAGATATTTTTCCCATTTCCTTTAGTTAACTGATTCCAAGGCCATGAGATGTGACTCAAGCCAGCTATGAATCGTCCATAGAAATTCGCCAAACCAAGAAAACTTCTTCGTTCATGAATGTTTTAAGGAATGGGCCAATCTTTGAGGATCTGTACTTTTTCTGGGTCGACATGAATTCCTGCGGAGTCAATTACATACCCCAAATATTTGATGCTAGTCATCGCAAATGATCATTTGTCCATGTTTAGGATATAGTCGATGTTGTTGGAGAGTGTCAAAGACTTGTCGAAGTTGTCTGACATGTTCTTCCCGTGATTGACTGAAAATCAGGATATCGTCGAGATAGAAAATGACACACTTACCGATGAAAGGTCATAGAAGGTCATCCATATATCTCATGAAGGTTGCACGTGCATTTGTTAAGCCAAAAGGCATGACTAACCATTCAAACAATCCTTCCTTGGTCTTGAAAGTCTTTTTTTATACATCGATGGACTCGACCAGAATTTGATGATATCATGACTTAAGGTCAAGCTTCCTAAAGAACTTAGCACCTTTCGGATAGTCGATGCGTTCATCTATCCTTGAATAGGGTATCTGTTCTTTACTAAAATTTTGTTAAGATCCAGATAGTTGATGCACATGTGCCAAGTCCTATCTTTATTTCTAACTAGGATGACTAGATTTCCACAATGAGAGGAGTTGGGGCAGATATGAGCTTCATTGATCAAATCTTGAATTTTTCTACGAATCTCTTTATTCTCGAGAATGGATCTTCTGTAAACAGATGTGTTAGGTAATGAAGAACCAGGAACAAGTTCAATGGAGTGTTTTTCCTACAATGCAGAGGTACTTCGTTTGGCTCTTGAAATACGTTTCAGTATTCCTTAAGAATGTGGTCAATCTGTTGTTGTTGTTAGGAGTTGCACTATTTGGCGAGTTGACTTATTGCTGCAATCTTCCTGGAATGCTAAGGCTTTATCATAATTAATGCAAACTTTTGAGCATGATTGATAAGCTTCTTTATTTGTTTGGTAGTTATCATAGCAACCGTTGATGTGGGTTGTCGCTCTAGTATGTCGTACCATTGATTCCAAATTTTGACAATCACCTTCTAAGGTCATGACTGATATGTACCATGTCATTCCCACAAGTAAGGTTTCCCAAACAGGGTGTCGACTACGGAAAGTGGTGCCACGTCACAAAGTACTTCATCTTCAAAAAGATTAATGAAGTAGGTGATTTTACATTGGCATGTGATTCTTAGTTCCTATCCATCTTTCATCCAACTGATATTATAAGGTTGAGGATGTGGAGTGGTGACAAGACCTAATTTCTTCACAAGATATTCAGAAAGAAAGTTCTTCTCGCTACCATTATCCACAATCATATGTAATGGATTTTTCTGAACCCATATTTGTGTATGGAATAGGCATTCTCATTCCTCCCCATCTACAAGAGTCAAGGTTGTCAGAGTGGTCGAAGTCAAAGCCAAGAGGGTTGATGCATCTGGATCAAATTCTACCAAGTTTCGGTTAGACAAGTCGGATGTTGACAATTTTTCCAAAAATGTCTTCCAAAATTTGCATTATGACGTATCATGCTATGATGAATTGTGATAATCACACCATTTCCTGATAGGATCTTGGTTGATGTGATCCTTCTTGTCTTTCTGAAGGTTCTTATTATGATTATCAGGATTTGGCAGAGTCTGCTGAGAAGGGTGCTTAAACTTGTCAGAGTTGGTTGGTGACTTCTTGTTGGATGTTCAACTTGTTGGTTTGTCCACAAAACATGATTTTCCTTGTTTAGCTTCAAGCTTGTTGGCATAATGAAATGCACCCGCAAGTGTACTGATGGTCAGAAACTCCATCTCTTGTTGAATGTATGGGGATGATCCGTTGACGTACTTTAGGACAAGCAATTTCTCTTCTTCTTGGACGCCAAGTCTAGCCATGAGTCGATAGAACTCGTCGGTGTAACTCTGCACAAACTGGTCTTTTCGTTTCCTTAGCTGCTACCACTTTTTATGTTGTTGTTCAATATACTTGGGCGGGTAGAACTCCTTTCGGACGTGTTTGACAAATTTTACCCGTGTCAATGGGGTTGCCTTCTTTTTCCATCTTTGTCGATAAATTTTCCCACTAGCAATGTACGAAGGTTGACATCTTTAAGGATGCAATGGTGATCTTTTCTACTTTGGAGAGTTGATTCACTGAGTAATACGATTCCAGTTGGTGCACCCAATTATCGATGGATTCCGCGTCAATATTTCCTTCAAGGTTCAGTATGTCCATATTCATTTGCACTTTGAAGGGGATGATTTTATTGGAGTGACGTCGTGTCGAGGATTCTCCGGAGTTCGAAGTGAATCGCAAGAGAATCTCGTTGAACTCGAAGAACATTTTGGTCTGCTGGTAAGCCAGTTCTTTTTCTATGAGTTTCTTTGTCTCGTCAGTTGCATGTCTATTGTCAGCTTCTTCAGCCATCTTTTCGGAAGTTGAAGAAAGTGTCTTCTTGTATTGTTGAGTTTGTTAGCGTGTTTGAACATGCATAAGTTAAATAACTTCAATGGAAGTGCTTATGTAACTTAAGATCTGAATCATGCTATGATACCAATGATTTGGGTTGTGCCCTGGTGCACGCTGGGGACAATAATCGACTGAATGATTCAAGTACTGTTATGGAAAAAGCATAGAAAAAGAATAAGTAAAGCATGAAATACACTATATCAACAGAAAGTATGTGCATAGACAATATGCAAGATTTCGAACCAACAATTGATTGAATTGATCAAGTGAATTGATTGATTGAATGTTACAATAGTAGACATGTTTATATAGAATGTTGAGATGCTTAGGTGACTACCCGTTATGTTTAGTTACAAAATAAGTTATAACGGTTCGAAAATTCAACCATCGCAGATGACTGCAAGACAGAGAGATACTTTGTCGATGTTCGACAGTCGTCGATGTCGACAATGCATGTGGAGATGTTGTATGCCAAGCGCGAAAGATGTTGAGGTTGTCAAAGTTAGTTGTGTCGAGGTTCGTACTTGTCAAAGCCGATGCTAAACCTGTCGAAGTAGTTGAAGTGCTAGACTTTGTTGAAATTCAACAACATTCCAACTGCTAGCTGGATCAAATTGACTATATTCCAAAACTCTTCCAACACAGTCTCAATAAGTTATGCATAGAGTAGCATTTGAGTCAACATGATGCATGTAAAATAGCATAAGCATATCTTTCCATGGGTATCCAAATTAAATTTATTATTAACATGACAATGCATTCATTTCCTCATTACAAACCTTTACAATCTAATGAAACCAAACATATCACATTGTTGACCTTCAAACAAAACTTCATTTTTTTTGCATGTATTTTTGCATTTAGGTTATACAACTAGTTTCATATAATCAAGCTCGGGACTCGATGCAAACTAGTTCATATACTTGGATGATCATATCATTAAAACATCATTCTTTCTATAATATGAATGCCTATAAGCAAACATAAAATCTTGTATTCAAATCACAATGTTCTCAACATACCTATATGAAGATGAGTCCATTAGGTCCGAGTGTTGTAAACCTGCTCCGATACCATTTGTAACATACCCTGGCATTTTCCTAAAATCACCATGTGGAAATTGGGTATGTTACAGAGCTATTCGTTCCACTTTCCAATAGCGGCTAATTTAGCCTTAAGAAGGTCGTTACTGCTTGGGGATAGGCAAGAGACCGAGACGGAAACCAGATTAGCGTACCAATTTATCACAAGCAAGACCGCACCCCTTCCTTTTCTATGTCGTTCATATTATATATATATATATATAACACTTCGCCATTGTAATAGGGTAGGTGACGTTGTTTATATTACATTCTTCAAAGGGCTAGGCATTATAATGTTTAAGGCATAAACCTTGAATACAACCAAATACAATGTATACAAGCAACATACTTTAATTGTAATTGTATTTATTCAGAAGTATTCACGATTAGGTTTACAATGAGACTATTTACAATGTCGGGATGCAACGTGTTGAACAAGGCAATGGCAACACACAAATGAAGTAGTGGGAAACGATAGAGCCTAATTAGGGAACCGTATGTATTTGCACACTGCACAAGCCTACATTGTGGCCAACAACCTTAAATAAAAAGGATAGACATGTGGCCAGAACCTCAAGTTCGCTCGCCGCCACGTCTTGGGCACCAAAAATAAAGATGACGTAATGACTTACAAACCAATAACAAAATTACACATATTTTCTAGCTATAGAAAAGAAAGCCTATAGCTAAATAGGTAGGCTATAAACCGAGAGTAATAATGCCTTCGTGGGGCATAATAAAACTCAATCAAACCTAATCATAGGAACATGTGTTTCTTGAAAAAGCAGCATGTAAGTGATATACGATGAACTTCATAGCATTTTCCATTCTTTGGCATTCCCCTTCCACGCATCATGCATGTGTGCTACTTCTGCTGCATACCACTCCAAACTACCGTTCTGAGTTGTTGAACATCCATGGCATCAAAGAAAGCGGCCATACATAGCTCCGTGCTGTCGGTGCAAGGGAATTATATACATATTACATAATAATAATAATCCCAATGGCAGCTAATAGCAGCCACATAGATTCCTACTTGAATGCCCTCCAGCACAACTTTAATGGCTGTTACTCAAGGATGACACTGACGTGACGTACGATTAATTTGAAAAAGGGATTTTTTATGATGTCAAATTATAGCGTTTACGCAACCAATGCAATACGTGCACGATAACAATTGGATTATATAATCAGAACTGTGTGATAAATTTAAGGGCAGGTGTGAAAGTGCTGTACATGGTTTCCACCTTCCAGTAGTCACGGAATTTAACCTATAACCTGGCATCTTCCGACAACACGCGTTTAAAGCACTTAATTTCGCCCTGCTTTCTTCGACCCTGTGAATCTGTCACCACGCGGTTTATCGACGCCTATTTGTGAATGCTCTGCGCTTCCGAAATTCATCATTGTTTTTTCCAAGAGCTCGCTGAAGAGAAACTTAATCTATCAAGTACTGGTAAAGCTCAACAGCCCCAGGATCGAATCTTGTCGACCTCTTTTGGTTATCCTCATTCCTGTTCCTGCCTTTTGGCTTTGAGCGGTTAAAGACGATGGCAGATAATCAGCGAGTACACCCAACTACAAAAGACGTAGAGAAAAATGCAGGTGAATATAAAAACGAGAAGCCGAGCTCTCCGTTGGTGCCCAAGTCCAGTCTTGCGTCTGAGAAAGACGATTCTCCTTCAGGCGACCAGGTTAGAGTTCAGTTTCCAAGAGACCAAGTTATACCAACACGACAGACTCCCCGATACCACTCACGGCCTCCCAAGCGCCGGAGCTCCTGTTGCCGCTGCTTGTGCTGCACGATTTGCTTTCTATTCGCCCTCGTTGCAATCGTTGCCATTGCCTGTGGCATTCTGTATTTGATCTTCCAGCCGAGGATCCCCAAATACTCTGTTGACAGCATCAAGATCACTAACTTCAGCATCAACACAGATCTCAGCACAAATTGCCAGTTCGCTGTGAATGTAAGGGCACGCAATCCGAACAAGAAGATCGGCATACATTATCTTGACGATAGCCATCTCGCCCTTTCGTATTCAGGCACGGAGCTCTGCACGGGTGCCCTGCCTGTGTTCTACCAGGGCCACAAGAACACCACTTTCTTGGATGTGGCGCTCACCGGGACCGGCTCTCGGCTTAACAGTGCCGTGGTCTCCAATCTGAAAGAACAGCAACAGAAGGCCAGCGTTCCCTTGACTTTGAAGGCCGACGTGCCTGTGAAGTTAAAGTTGGGGAAATTGAAATCTATGAAAATTAAGGTCCGAGTGCAATGGGACCTCGTCGTTGACAGGCTTGATGCCAATGCCAAAGTCACTACTGAAAAGTCCAAGGTGAGCGTGAAGCTGTGAGCGTTGCGATTCGAGATCGATCCATGGCGGGTTTATTACGAGATTGTATTGAATTCATTGTTAGGGGTTCGAGAATAGGGTTACATTGCTTTCTGAACTGATTCTATTGATGCTTATATGGATGCAGCTAGATTTTTAGATATATACAGTTCTTTTGTACATCCTTCATATATCTCATTAATGGCCTCCCTGCTGCTGGGCATTGTTTATATGAAAAAATTGCTGTATTTATTAAATGATATCGGTTGATTCTTTACTCTCTCTCTATGTTTTTTCGTTTCTTATGATGAATAAAAAAGTGTTATATTCGCTGTCTTGGCTTTCCCCTCGGCCTCAAGTGGCAGAGGAAGGTAGTTTGGAGATGTAGATTGTGTGGTAGGCTGCTCGGAGGATTGATGCTGTTGACTGTCCTCGTTGAGGTCTGGCTCTGGAATCTACTGCTCGAGCTTTGCCCATGGAGTCTTGAGGTGTCTTGTGGATTGATTAATCCACGTTTAATAATTAGATTTTGATTATATACTCCATATATACATACATATCAAGCTTGAATTATATATATATATATATATTTATTGTGTTTATTGATTTTTTAATTAATTTTGATGTAAAATGTGTGAAAAGAAATGTTAATTTCAATGGTTGGAAAAGATTGGGTGAAAAATTATAATGACAAAAATGGTTTGAGATTAAAATAATTGAAGTAAAGTGGGAAATACAAAATAATTAGATGGAAAAATACAATGTTGGTTCACCTTGGAGGAGTAGCTGGGGGAGTAGTTGGGTTTAAATCTGGGTCGCTAAGCAAACAAAACTCTTTTCAACCATTTGGTATGCTAGAATTTGATAGAATGAGGTTATTTTTAAAATTAAAATAAATTTGTAATTTATTTTAAAATCAGTTTAAATATTAATTTTTTGAATATATATAAATTTGTAATTTATTTTTTTAATATTTTTGTGTTTTTAATATAATTATCTAAATTTAAAATTAAAATGGATTTAGTTAATATTGGTTACATGTTTATTTGTTTATTTTATATTAATTCAATAGTAAGTTGTAGAATTTATGTGGTTTTAAATTTGAAGTTAAAATCATATAGAGTTTATATTTTAAAATGTTTTTAGTTTTTTTTTTAATATATCAAATTCAAATATGATTTAAGTTATTTTTAAAAAGATACATATTACACTTAACTTATTTTATTTCTATTTTTAAATAAAGATTAGATATAATAAGTTAGAAAAGAAAAAACCTACTTATAAAATACAATAATTAAATATTAATTCAAAAATTTATCAAAAAAATAATGTTTTAGATTATCTTTTAAACTCGATATCGACACTAAGTGCCAACCCATTCCACTCTAAAGCATGTCCAAAAAAACCTAAAAATTTACATCCAATAAGAGTTATATTTTAACATGTTTTAATCCACAACAATATATTCCACCCCAAAATAATGGTCCATTAGAAAAAAAAATACAATACGAATTTCTAACATGTTTTAACCAACAACAAGATTCAATATTGATTAATACTGAAAATGCTCTAAGTAGTTGGTGTATGCAACTTGTTTCAAAAGTAATTTAACCTACAACAAGATTCAATGTTGATTAATAATTAGAATGCCCTAAGTAACTGGGTATATGCAACTTGTTTCATAAGTGATTTAAAGATGGGATGACGTAAAACATTATCTACATCAAAATATAATATTATTTTATATATCATTTATAATATAAGTAAAAAGTAATGTTTTTTATCTAAAAATATTGTAATAATAAATTTTATTATAAAAATCATTAATAATGAATCTAAATAAAATAATTAAGCATGCTGAAAAAGATACTATAGATGCAATTTAAAGTGGGTCAACCTTTATGTTAAATATACATAACAATCCAAGATTTTAAATATGAAGATACTAGGTGTATTTGTATGTTGAATAAGCCTTAACAACCAAGAATTCTAAATGAATTTAAATATAATTATAATAATATGGAAATTTTATTTTATTTTATTAAATATAGTTATAATGATTAAAAAAAAGTTTAATATTGTATAGTAAAGATAAAGAGGAAATATATTTTTTTCGATCTCAGAATTAGGGATGTGAGTAGAGAAGTACAGTCGATGTGGGTTCAGCATGGTCGGTCGAGGTAGTTGTTGTGGTCGTTAAGTCATATGAGTCGAAGATGGTAAAGGGAAAGTTGTAGTCTAGACGAAAACTATAGTAGTGGTCGGTCCAGACATGGCTTCATTAGAAGGGGTGGAGGAGGAGGTTGTGAAATCGTATGACTCATGTTGTTTTTTTCCATCATGGTAGTGTGGAAGCCTAATTTTTGTGGCAACTTTGGTGGTTTAAAGGATTTTTTCACTTTGCTTGCTTAACGTGAGGTTGTACTTGGTAAAATGGTTTTCTTAACAACATATTTTTGCAGATTAGGGAAATCTTGGAATTCTTTTTAGATAGGGTCGGTCTGAATGGAAGATCTAAAAAATTCTTCTTCAATATTTTGAATCTGCACTTCCTCAGGTGTTTCTATAATAGAGGTCAATGATGGTGGAGGGGGATTTTCGAGGACATGAACATGGTTTACTAGTTGAGTTTTAAACTGAACTTTTAATTTTTTGGATGGGGATTTCACCTTTTGACGTTCCTCCTTTTTGGTCAGCTTTATCTCGGTTTTTTGCTCAATGGTAAATTGGTTGATGATCGAGTCCAAGATAACTTATTTAGCATCCTTGTGTAGTTCTTCTAGCTCATCCTCGGTCAATGCAATGAGGGTTGAATTCATCTTTTTAGAGTGTCTTCATTTAAAGGTTGGTCTCGTTGTGTAGATTTGTTCTGCAATAATGTTGATTATTTATTAGGGTACTAAAGACCCGACACAAGTGGAGGCTTTATGTCATGACTCTATAATGACCAAATACAATAGTAACACCCCGTCAGAGGAATAATAACATATCCCTTGGGTTACATCAGTAAAATACAGTTATAATATCCTTTGAAGTTACAATATTTCAACGCTCCCCCTTAAAAAGAAGGTTATTCTACTAACAACATCATCATAGATTATAGGAGAACAGAGAGACAATTACAACAGTACATCGAGGTAATACATCTATACGTCATAGGAAGTTTTCACAATCAGTAACTGGAACAATTACTCTTCATCTTCTGCATCACATGATCACTTGATCCTTTTGCAACAACGCTTCGAACTTTTGATCCTTCGTAGAAGCACTTCAATCTTCTAGATCATTTGTAGAGAAACTTTGATCTTCTCAATTCTTTGTAGCAACACTTCTATCTTCTCGATCCTTTGCAGCGGCACTTCGATCTTCTCGCAACGGAACTTGGATCTTCTCGATCCTTTGCAGCAGCACTTCGATCTTCTTGATCCTTTGCAAAAACACTTCAATCTTCTCGATCCTTTGTAGTGGAACTTCAATCTTCTCTATCCTTTGCAACAACACTTCGATATTCTCGATCCTTTGCAGCAGCACTTCGATATTCTCGATCCTTTGTAGAAGCACTTCAATCTTCTTGATCCTTTGTAGTAACACTTCATTTCGATCCTTTTGCAACAACACTTCGATCATTTTAATCCTTTGCGGCATCACATCGATCCTTCTTGGTCCTTTGCAGCTACACTTCGATCTACTCGACCCTTCGCTGCTGTACTTCGATCTACTTGATCCTTCGTCCCCACGCTACCTGTAGTACACATGATCTATTTGCAGGATGATCAATCCCGATCACTTTAGAACATAAGTGCAAGGATGATGCAATCCTCCATCAGTATGATTCATGAAATCGATTAGCCGAATCATCTACAACTAAATGAAGATCTTGAACGCACCTAGTGTTGGCCCTATCGTCTTTGAAGACTCATCGTAGACCATCCATACCACATAGGTTAGGACCACTCACAAGTGAGTGTTATACTATGGTATCTACACTCACGTGTAGGTATACTCTACCATGTAAGAGTATTGTCTACAGAGAAGATCTCAACTGCTGTTGGGTGTATTATAATGTCTAAATTAATCCACCTATTCTTTAATTATCAACCGGGGTTGGTAAGCTTAGAGTTTACACAAAATATATGCGAAGGTAGAGGGTGTTGTGTAAATATTTTAACAAACAAAAGATCAAAGGATCTTTCAAAATGAAAAACCGAGTCAAAATCCTAAAAATGCACTTATTAAAGTAATTAAACTGAGGCAGAATAATAAACTAAACAATTGATAATCAACTTTAAACTGAAATACCATCAACAATTAACTATTCAAATGGGAAACTAAGGTACAAGGAAAACTTAACTTATAAGCAACTAGAAAACTTAATAAAAGAAGCAAGTAGAAAACTTAATAAAAGAAATATCTTTAGGTTGTGTACTATAAGTTCTTTCAACAATAACACAACATAAAAGAGACAACCTAAAAACATGTTAAGGAAAACACATATAACACTAAATCTCACATGCAAACAAATAAATCAATCTAAAAAGCATAAATACAAAATAATACAATAGTAAAACAAAATCAACAATAACATTCAAGAAACAAAAACAACTTAACACGCATTCAAGGAAAAATGAAGTAAGGAAAATAATAAAACTTCAATAAATAACCTAAAACAATTAGATTTTAACTTTAATGTTAAACAAAACTATAATCTAACTATTACAGTCAAAACATAATTTAGACATTCACAAAACAAAACTAAAAACAATCTTAAAATACATAAAAAAACACTAAAAACAGAACTAAGAGCTGAATGACAGACTGAACAGTGGGTCTGAAAGGGGTGGCTGACTAGCAGACTCAACAGGCTGTCCGAATGATAGGCTGCACAGTTAAAATGGTAAAAACTAACCTAAATGAACTAATCTTCAGCTCAAGTCATGCATATGTAATTCTAATGCATAAAGCAATAAATAAACCTACTTACTAAGCAAATCTAACAGCAAAATAACTTAAGAAAATTCATAAACATAAGCATAAAGAAACCATTGCATATTGATAAACTAGAATGTAAATTGCATAAACTGATAATTAAAACAGAAATGAAATAGACAGAATTAAATCTACTTAACTTGATGAACATCAATCTATTTTATCTAACTTACAAATAAATCAGGCAACAGATTGAAAATGAAATGACTGAAAGCAAGACTGGAAACAAACTATGTGCACAGTCTAATTATCTAATTTAGAAATCAAACTGCATTACTGAAATAAAATAGACTATGAATTAAACTAACTACAACAAGAAAAATAAAAGAAATAAACAAGAAAAGAAACCTCTGGTTGATGAGGGGCCCTCTCAGCAATCAGGGGTGATGCCTGGCTAACTTCTACTCAAACACAATCTTCAACAGCAATGCATACAACTCTTTATTCGGATGGTGGAATAGAAATACAATGTTCAAGAGTAAATCACAGCAAGAACTCTTCTCTCCTAACTCTACTAACTGACTGATTTTCTAGCTAACCCAGCTCTCTCACAAAGGCTGCTTTATATAGTAATTTATAGGGATAAGCAAGTCGACCCTTTAGAGGTCAACTGCTCTCTAAATTTAGTTGATATGAAAGGCTTTTAATTGATCATAGGCCAACGCGAAGGAATCTCCCTTCTTCAGCGCGAACAGTATTCAGATGTGGAGCACGGGCTTCTCTTTAGCGTGAACGATCTTCAGAGGTGGCGCATAGGTTCCTTCTTGAGTGCAACAGGTGACTGATGGAGAACAGAGGAGAGCGTAGTGTCGACTCTTCTAGAGCGTGGTTTGAATGCATCAATCCAGCGCGTGGATGGTTGATGTGGTGGCGAGCAAAGGGGAATGTAGGCTGGAAAATATCTAGAACACAACTTCATCACCCAGACGCGTGGATAACAGTTTGTTTGCAGCTGTTTCACGTTTTTAAATGCCGTAATTAATTCTCAGTAGCACGCAGTCTGATGGGCGATCTGGACGAATAGCTGAACGGGAGGCTGGGCCGTGAGCTGGATATGCTGGGCATCGATCTAGGGTGAACATAGTGTCTATCTGCTGGTGCACTTCAGAGCTGTAGTCTACAACAACAAGTCTCAACATCTGGAAAACCACCAGTGAGTTTCACGCAACTTACTGGATGACAAGATGGACGTCGAGCTGGACATGCCGTGAGAAAGGTAGGTTGAATGCGTTCTGTTTATTAATTTATCCCAAAAATATTATAAAATCTGCAAATAATAATATAAATTATTTAACACATCAAATGCACTTTAATAATGTCATTTTTAATTAATAAAACCATAAATAATAATAATAATAATAAAATATTTCATATAAACCTTAAATACACTCATACTTGAGGTTGAAAAATGATTTGCGTAACATAAAATATACAAAAGATAATAAAATATGTGTTTAAATGAGTAATTTATTTGCCAAAAATGATAACAAATCTAGGATCAACATTCCCCTAAACCGGAGAAATGCTAGGTCCCACTGAGCAAAAATAAAGAAAAAACAATTTAGGAAGAAAGCAAACTAGCAGCTGCCTTCAACTTGGCGGATGAAGAAGGTAATTTTAAACTTCACTCTTTTAACCTGTAATTTAAAAATAACATATTTTTCATGTCACACATTGTATGAAAGTTAAGAATGACTTTATTGGATTTTTAACATTTTTAATTCAACAATTCTCAGGTTTAAAATAATTTTATTATTTATAAGGGTTAAAATTAATTCAACCATGTCCAAAGTAAAGCTTTGGGTAGGTTGAACATGTAACACAAAAACATAAATTGCATTTTAAATAACAAAAATATTAATTATTTTCATTCATGACTGGGTAAGAGAATAGAATTATTAGCAGTGAAATGGAAGTAAAAGCTATTTTCCCAAAAACAAAATTTAATTAGCAATTTTAATCATACGTGCTATAATATCACGATTTTTACCAGATCGCTATTTGATATTTCATTTTCCTTCATTCAATTCTTCATATGGTAAGACTATATTGAATTTCGCTGTAAAATATGCTTCAATCTATAACCAAATTCCACTGTTTACATTCCTGAAAATACTTATAATTTGTTAGAGATAAATAGATTTATCATAAAAATAATCTAATTGTTTACAAATCAAATCCATCTTCCCCAAAACCAAAGAGATGGTATGTCCTCAAGCCATACAGAGAGAAGAAATGATTGTTCCGAAAAAATAGAAAGAATGCTAGCATGCTGTTAATTTGTTTTAAGAAAAACTAACTAGTAAAAGGAAATGGTTTAGAAATGCATATTCGTGAAAAATAAAACAGTGCTTAGAAAAGACCATGTAAATGAGAATAATATAATTAAAAGAATACCATAGGAAAAACTAGCAATCCATGCCTCATTGTAAAGATATCCTGTCATCAAAAAGTTATTTAAGTGTACCCCGGAGTGTGTGAGATTTACAGCTATGGGTCACATTTATAAGATAATGATATCTTAGGTATATACAGAATTAGATGACCGAGGAAAAGTCAACTTAGAGCCATTCTCAAATGACATTATAAACAATTGGCTATGATATAATTTTTTTGAAATTTTTTTCATATATTATCACTATTTTACGAATTATGTGCATAGTGGTGTATTAACCAGATCTCATTTACCAAATATTGCCCCACTGCCAGCACGCCTGTTCAGTGCCCTGACGGGTTTATCTTGGTACCATGCAAACATAACTTCGCTGCCAGCGAGCCTATTCAGTACCCTGATGAGTTTACCTGCATTTATCGAGCTTCCTATTGTAAGGTTGTTACTTAGCATTGACCCATTGCCAACAGGCCTGTTCAGTACCCCGATGGGTTTTCCTTGTATAATGATATTAAATATATGGAAGCCGATTGGTACTAGAGCATGTTAAATCCTACTAAACACATAATTCAATTTTTTCAAAATAAAGTTATAAGTAATTTCATAATGGCCAGACTCATAAAATATGTCAAAAGAGAATAACTGAAAGTTGTTCTTTAACTAATAGTCCTTCTTCTTTATAAAGTAAAGTAATGTTCCCCACAGATAAAAATTCCACTTACTTTTGAGTTATCACCAAAATACTCAAGAGACAAGTTTTGATAACAAGTATAGGATGAACTAGTAAGCCATATGTAAAAAATAGGGTTGTGCAAAATATGATAATAAAAGTGAGTCTTATCAAGCAACTTGTTTAAAAGAAGAAATCAAAAATATACATGTTTGAATCAAGATACCAAAAACTATATGAATCATAGAAAAACTGGTGAAGTATGATATACATATAATTTTTTTTATCAGTATAAGCTGCAAATTTATAAAGTACTCTAAAAAGATTAAAATACTTGATGAGTATTTATCATACTTTCCTTGTCCAAGTAATATTTCGTTAGCTGCTCATAGAGATAATATATTTGTAATCAAACTGCAAAACCACTTGTTAGATGATTCAATTTATTCATAAAGACATAAAAGAAAAAAAGTCTTGTGTAAACAATCTATTAGAAATTACTCTTATTTATTCAAAGCAACAAGCACATATTTACATATTATCAAGTGATAATAACCCAAAATATTTTTCGAGGATCAGGAGGAGGAGGAATAACTTCCCCTTCAACTAATTCCATTTTATTTTGCTTACAAAACATTTTGTATGAAATACTGTTTAGATGTCGGTTGATGATAGAGCCTAAGTCTATGTCCATTTACTCCAAAGGAAATTTCTTAGTCATCAATTGTTTTAATTTTTACTGATCCATTTTCAAAAGCTGTAACTACTTCGTATGGATCCATCCAATGGGTAGTTAATTTTCCTTTAAAAATTTTAAACCGTGAATCAAATAGTAGTGCCCAATCTCCAGTATTCAACTGCTTTTGCTTAATAAATTTATCATGCCATGTCTTTCATTGATTATGTATTAACATCGTTCTTTGTAGTGCATCTTGTCTAATTTTTTCTAACTCATTAGTGTGTAATATTCGTTGTTTATGTGCTTCATCCAAATTCATACCTAATTGTGCTGCCATACGAAAGGTTTTAACTTGAAATTCAATAGGTAAAAGGATTTGTTTTCCATACACCAACTCATAGGGGGTGTTATAACTAGATCTTGTTCTTAGTTTATCTATTCTTTTTGTCTTAATTTTCAACTGTTGGTTTAAAATGATTTTACATTTTATGTTAATTTTAAGAACTTTTGACAATCAGTAATTTTTGTTGGATTTAATGTTTTTAATGGTTGAATTATTTCAATAATTTAGTTTTAATTTTTGTTTTTTGAGCTTATTAGTTAATATGTATATCTTTAAGCTTTCAAAAACTTATAATAAAAGTTTATTCCCAGTTTGCTTTATAATCTAACCCGCATTTTTGAGTCCTTTGTCAAATATTTTCATTAAGGTGATTCCTCTAGCATCTCTATTTTTCCTATTTTTGTTATTATCATTAGGAGGCGATTACAAGGTGATGGAAACGAATTTTGGAAAACCAAAAGAGGTTTTTGTTCAAAACAGAATCACTCACAAAAACCTCTCTCTATTTTGAAACATCAGTTATTGTTTGAGATATTCGAATTCATCTTTGTGGCCTATTTTCATGGTTTGAATTATTTAATAATTTCCTGTTTTAGTCACAAATTTCCATCATGTATTTTGATCAATTTAAGGGGAATTGTTAAAAAAAAAGAGATGTTTTTGTTCATAACAGAATCATTTAAAGCAACCTCTCTTAGTTTTTGCACAAGTTTCCTGGATCGAGAGATATGAAGGCGTCTTTGAGACCCAAATTTTTCCAAGTCTGACTTGCTATTTTTGGGTTAATTGTCTTTAAATATTTTGAGTTATCATGTAACTAATTGATGTAACTATTTCAAATTTCAACCTAGAAGGTAGTTATAGAACTACTTTACCGTTGTAATGATAAAAGGAAGACAAACATTGAGTTTTGGGGTGGGATTTTTCACTCAAGGAGAGGCTTTCAGAGCTTTGATTTCTCAAGCTAGCATTTATAACTCTTATGTAAGTGGATGAATGTTATTGATTATATATAAAATGATAAGCCATTTTACCTATCATGCTTTTTCATTTTTGATCTGGTTGATTGCTTAGTCTATAATTTCATTTCTTGTTTAAATGTTTATTCATGTAAATGCTTGTAGCATGTGGGTGGAATTAGTATTTCATGTGTAATGTTTATGGCTTATTGGGATGTGTTTGATCCCCAGTTTATCCAATTTGCATGATTTAGTTCTGTATTAGCTTGTGGATGTTTATTTTCTCCTTGATGATGAAGTTTTTTAAAACCAAAACCATAGACCAAAACCCCAAAACCTATTTTATTTAATTTTACTTTTAAGATTGTGTTGGCTTGTTCTTTACATTAGAGGAATTTTGAGGTCTAAAATGGGCCTCCTAAGGAAAATAATAAAATAATCGTTAAAATAATAAAATAATAGTTAAAATAATAAAATAATATTTATTAATTTTGGAGGAAAAAAGAAAAAACCTACTTTTTGTGTTCGTATTTTCGACATATCTCCATATGTTTCTAGTCAATTTTTGAGTGGGAGAGCTCGTTGGATGCAGAATTTGATTCTGCATCCAAAGAGTACCCACACTGCATACTTTTAATAGACCCCGCTAGCCCAAAAACTAGAAATATATGAAAAAACGTGATGCATCACATTTTTTCAGGTATTTCTTGTTTTTGGGGTATCATGGTCCATCAAAAGTATGCAGTGTGGGTATTTGTTGGATGCAGAATCAAATTCCGCATCCAACAAGCTCTCTCGATCGAAATTTGAGTAAAAACACAGGGAGATATGTCGAAAATACGAACAAAAAAAGTAGTTTTTTTTTATGACAAATATGTCAATTCAACCATTATGGTTGACTTATTTTATTGGAATTCTATTGGTTCTTGAATTCCAACTAATAATAACTTATTGTTGGCATGTTTTCTTATAAGGCCCATTTTAGACCCCAAATTTCCTCTAATGGTAGTCTGAGAACAATTTCTGGCACTAACATCTTTGGCGTCATTGTCGAGGATGAAGATGAAGTATATATTCCCTGGGATATCATTATTCATCTGATTTTGAGAGGTGAACAAAGTCAGAAAATATTTTAGAATATAATTTTTCACTAGCGACTCCATGATTAAAGATTCCACTGCAAGGAGAATTTTGTTGACAGAAAAATGAAGAAGCCAAATGGAAAGACTGGGTATCATTTTGTTTCTTTTCTCCATGAGGTTTTGTTCTTATTCATCAATTCTTTCTTGTCTTTCCCATTGCATGTCAAAAGAATTATTTTTTGTTTTGTCTATTCCGATGATCATTAACCTTCAGGTAACTATCCCTCTTTGGAAGAAGAAAGTATGCATTCTTCTTGTTTTATTGATGTTGATCCTATTCCTTCATTTGAAATACATGTGCAACATGATATACATATACCCATATATCTTGAACATGGTTATTCTGGTCATCTTGTAGAGAATAAAGTTGATCTATTACCTTCTACCATCACTACTGAAACTTGCGAACAGCTTATTGAACCTCATTTTTAACTCATAGATTTTTAGTCTAGACTCAGACAGAAGATGTTTAAATCTCTTAGGCTTCCATGTCTCTTACATCCTTACCCTTCCTACTTTGTTGAATATCTTCCCCATTTTACTGGAAAAGACCATGTTACAATAGAGAAGCATTTATGATCTTTTCATAATTTCATTGATAATTTTGAAATCATGCATGATGATGTTGTCATGAGGTTATTTTCGAAATCCTTTGCTGGAGATGGTGGGTTTTGATTCCGAAATTTAAAAGCTGATTCACTTGGATCATGGGAAGAGTTACATGATGTCTTTTTGAAGTATTGGGGTAAGAATAAATCTTATGATCAATTTCTTTTCAAATTTTATAGTTTGAAAAGGGATAATGATAAGCTAATTACTAAATTTAATTATATGTTTCAAAGTTTTTATATCAGTATGCCTACAGAGATCAGACCTTCAAAAAACTTGCTATGGTATATTATGTTATGGCTCAACATTCAGATCTTGTCTTTTTCCTGTTAGAAATGAAATCATCATCTTTAAGACAATTGTTTGAGGATGCAAAAGGAGTGGAGGAGAACATCCAAGCTTGCAAAATGCTTCGAGATCAGGCTCATGTTGAAGATATACAAGCTTATGAATAGGAAGAAGAACGTAGGTATCATTAAGATTTAAGACAATTTTCTTCATCATTTTCAGATTTTCATATGAACAAGGATATAAATGACGCTTGTTTTGATTCTTCATATCAGTTTGCTGACTTTTTCGATGATAATATATTTTCAGTGTATTATAATAGAAATTTCCTAGTTCCTGCTATGATATTATCATGTTATGAAGATGAATTTGCTGCTCTTCAAACTCTTACTATTGATATAAAAAATAAGATGCCATTCTTGACTTATGGTCACTTTCAGAATTTTATTTGTTCAAGTTTTGATCAAGGGTTTTATTTAAAGGTTGAGAAGTAGTTTGAAGAGCCCTTGGTTTCCATTCTTGAGCCAAAGTTTAAAAAGAACAACAATGGAGAGGAAGAGAATGCTTCACTTTATGATGAATATAATGAAGACATTAAAATTTTAAATCGAAAATTTCATGATCCCATGGCTTCTTGGATGGAGTTGTATTTTTCAAAGGTTTCTAATGCTCCAGCTTTTGGCATACTTCCTATTTCCATTCATAAGTATCAGCTGCCTACATACTCTTTATTGCATTTATCACATCTTTTGTGGTTTTTCTCAAACAGTAGCATGCATGGAATTATGATTCTCAGTCAAATTGTTTCTTGGCTTCACTGGAAGTATGATTACACTTGATTGAGTTGTTTCCTCCGATTAGAAGTAGGAGTAAATAGAAAAATAAGCTCACTATACGAGCATGTAGATTCTTTTCAATATGTTTGTTTTAACAGTATTTTGTCATTTCAGAGGTATGTGTTTAGAGTTTGAGAAAGTTGCAGATATTTGGTAAATGAGTCCATCACCCAATGAATAAGGCACAATGTCTACAGGTTCTTGAAGCCTCACAAGGAGGACATCATCCCGCAGCAAGAGCCAGATGTTATAACTAGATCTTGTTCTTAGTTTATCTATTCTTTTTATCTTAATTTTCAACCGTTGGTTTAAAATTATTTTACATTTTATGTTGATTTTAAGAACTTTTGACAATCAATAATTTTTGTTGGACTCTAATGCTTTTAATGGTTGAATTATTTCAATAATTTAATTTTAAAATTTGTCTTTTGGGCTTATTAGTTAATATGTATATCTTTAAACTTTCAAAAAATTATAATAAAAGTTTATTCCAAGTTTTCTTTATAATGTAACCCTCATTTTTTAGTCATTTGTCAAATATTTTCATGAGGTGATTCTTGTAGCAGCTCTGTTTTTCCTGTTTTTTTCATTATCATTGGGAGCATATTACGAGGTGATGGAAACGAATTATGGAAAAAAAAAGAGGTTTTTGTTTACAACAGACTCATTCACAAAAACCTCTCTCAGTTTTGCAACATTTGTTATCATTTGAGAGATTCGAATTCATCTTTGTGGCCTATTGTAAGGGTTTGAATTATTTAATAATTTCCTGTTTTAGTCACAAATTTCCAGCACGTATTTCGATCAATTTAAGGGGAATTTATTAAAAACAAGACAGTTTTTTGTTCATAACAGACTCATTTAAAAAACCCTCTCTCCAGTTTTGCACAGGTGTCCTAGATCGAGAGATATGAAGATGTCTTTGAGACCCAAATTTTCAGAAATTCACCAAATTTCCCTAAATCTGATTTGCTATTTTTGGGTGAATTGTCTTTAAATATTTTGAGTTATCATGTAGCTAATCGATGTAAATATTTCAAGTTTTCACCTAGAAGGTATTTATGGAACTACTTTACCTTTGTAATGATGAAAGGAAGACAAACATACAGTTTTGGGGTGGGAATTTTCACTCAAGGAGAGGTTTTCAGAGCTTTGATTTCTCAAGCTAGAATTCATAACTCTTATGTAAGTGGATGATTGTTATTGATTATATATAAACTGATAAGCCCTTTTACTTGTCACGCTTTTTCATTTCTGATCTGGTTGATTGCTTAGTCTATAATTTCATTTCCTGTTTAAAGGTTTATTCATGTAAATGCTTGTAGCTTGTGGGTGGAATTAGTATTTCATGTGTAATGTTTATGGATTATTGGGATGTGTTTGATCCCAAGTTTATCCAATTTGCATGATTCAGTTCTGTATTAGCTTGTGGATGTTTATTTCCTCCTTGATGATGAAGTTTTTTAAAACCAAAACCATAGACCAAAACCCTAAAACCTACTTTATTTAATTTTACTTTTGATATTGTGTTGGCGTGTTCTTTAGTAGTCTGAGAACAATTTCTGGCAGTAACAGGGCGTATGTCTGGTAGTGTTTCTCCATGTTATCCTATAGGCCCATAAATCCTCGGGGAGTCTATCTGCCCAATCCTTATGATGGAAGTGAATGGTCTTAGTTAAAATGGCTTCTAATACTTTATTAGTTGATTCTACCTTACCATTAGCCTAAGGGTGATAAGGTGAATATTTGCAATGTCGAATACCATATTTCATAGTATGTTCCTTCATTAATTTACAAGTAAATTGAGTACCTTGATCTGCGACAATTTCTCTCGGTACACCAAACCAGGTGAATATTTCTTCATATATGAATTGTACCACCGATTTCTCTATGGCTCTAAATAAAGCTTGAGCTTATACCCACTTGGTGACATAATCTGTGCAAACTAAAATATATTTATTTTTATGAGACATGGGAGAAATTGGTCCTACAAAATCAAGAGCCCATTTCTCAAAAGGTTCAATCATAACTTGGGGTTGTAAAGGCATTTGATCAAATGATGTAGGTCTACCCATTCTTTGGAAAATATCACTTCCTTTAACATATTTCATAGCATCCTTAAAAATGCCTAGCCAATAATAACCATAATGTAAGACTTTATATGTCGTCCTCTTATCATAAAAATGTCATCTGCATGGTCCATCATGGCATGCACGGAGGATGTCTATGATTTCATCGTCCCACACACATCATTGAATAATAAGATCTGGACCAGTGTAGAAGAGATCGTTATCAACCCAAGAATAATTAGAACTCTGAACTATAGTATGACGCTTCTCATGTGGAGACAAATGGTTTGGTATTTTTCTAGTTGCTAAATAATTGACAATATCTACAAACCAAGGGGTTTGAACAGATACAACAAATAGATGTTCATCGGGAAAAGTGTCGTCAACTAGTTTCGTATCGTCTTCATGTTGAATATGGGAAAGGAAATCTGTTATGAGATTTTCTTTACTAGGTCAGTCAATGATGGTAATGTTAAATTCTTGCAATAAAAGAATTCACTGAGTCACTCTACCATTGGTAATTTGTTATTCATTACAAATCTAATGGTAGAGTGATCGGTATGCACAAAAACTTCATAACATGTGATATAATGACAAAATTTATTAATAGAATAAACTACTGCCAAAAATTCTTTTTCAGTAACAGTATAATTTAATTCGGCAGGGGTCAGAATTTTGCTAATAAAATAGATGGAATAAGGTGCTTGTCCTTCTTTTTGGCCGAGGACTCCTCCTATGGCTGTATCAGAGGCATCGGTAGATATGTGAAAAGGGAGGGACCAATCAGGACCCCTAAGTATTGGTGCCACTGATAGTTTGGCTTTTAGGATTTCAAAAGCATTTTGACAAGAATCTGTCCACTGGAATTCTGAGTCCTTTGTAAGTAACTTAAACATTGGTGCAGCTATTTTAGTGAATTTTTCAATAAAACAACGGTAATAGCCTACATGACCAAGGAAGCTTCTTACCTCTTTCTGAGTTTTGGGAGAGGGAAGGCCAACAATTACTTCAATCTTTGCAGGGTCTACCTTGATTCCTTGGGAAGAAACATGGTCTCCCAAAACTATACCTTTTGTTAGTAACATTTTACATTTTTTGTGACTGAGAGATAAATTCATTTCTTGACATTGGATCAAGACCTTCTTGATATTGTCAAGGGCTTCTTGAAAAGTATTACCATAGGCAGTAAAGTCATCCATGTATACCTCCACACAGTCATGTATAAGATCGAAAAATATTCCTAAGACTGCCCGCTGGAAAGTGGCATGTACATTACATAATCCAAATGGAAAAACTCAATAAGCATATGTTGCCCAAGGGCATGTAAAAGTGATTTTGTCTTGATCTTCCGGTGCTATTAAAATCTAGTTGTAACCACTATACCTGTCAAGGAAGGAAAAATATTGTTTACCTGACAGAGTATCTAATACTTGATTGATAAAAGGTAGAGGAAAGTAGTATTTAAGTGTAGCTTTGTTTAGCTCCCTAAATTCAACACAAATATGCCATTTCCCTATAACTTTATTTGGAACTACTACTAAAGGAGATACCCATTTACTGTCGAAAATAGGACAGATGAAACCAGCAGTGAGGAGTTTTTGTAATTATTCTTTTACTATATCCTTTAGACCATCCTCCTATGTGGATTCCTTTCATGTGACATGCTTGGATCCATATAAATATGGTGAATACAGGTATCGGGGTGTATACCCTTCATATTGGTGTATTCCCATGCAAATGATCCAACTTGTTTCTTAAGAACTTTAAGCAATTGCGTCTGTTGGTTTTCACTTAATCCTATGTTTATATGTAGAAATTTTTCAGGGCCAACCTCACAAGCTATGGTATATGGTCATGTATGCTCTTAAATTGTGAAGAAACAAGGTGTTTTTGTAAACATTGAGAGAGCCACATTCTCTTGAAATTCATCTCCAAAAATCTGATCGAGTTGAGTAAAGGACTAAGGGAAATCCATATAGGTTGTCAAAGAAACAAACTATTTTAATACATTCTCAGTTGTCTGCTCCTAAAGTGCCAAGGAAAAATCACTAGGAAGGGATGTTGGGCCCAGAAATGACCCCTTTTTGACCACCCTTATCTACCTCTTTTTTCCTTATCCTACTCTATTATGCATTACAAACATATGTTTTTCCTTCACTTGGTCCCTCAAGTCATACATGTATGGTTAATAATTGTCTTATTTTATTAATGCTTAGGATTGTGGTAATCAGGGATTTACATCTTAAATTATGCTAACATATGGCGGTTTTATAAAGATAATTTGAGATGTAAAGAATACAGGTGTAGCGGGCTGAATATGCCAAAAGAGGGATGGACATTCATTGTTGAGTTCATCGCCATCGATTCCATCATTTCCCAAAGAACATGGTCCAAGGGTATTATTCCACGTGAGCTGTACAAGGGTAGCTGCAACAGACTACGACAGATTTGGAGACAATAGTGCACCGCTGCTCAAAATCAGATGCAATCCACGGAGTATCTTCTCAATTAATCATGATCATTATTTCTGGCTTGAATAACAACTTTCCTATATCTTCTGCTCTCATCTTGCCACGACTGTAACAGCTCATCGTAATTAGGGCAGCATAAAGATCAGAGATCTTCATGGCTGCTCGATAATAGTAGGAAGATATTATGATTGTAATTGTATAAATACTGGGAACTATTCCGAGCTAGGGGTTGAAATTTTAACCAAATTATTGTATCAGCTGTGACTAAGGTTGTGTGCTCATCTGCCACTTTTAATACAAGGAGTTTGATTCTTCAGATCTCGGTGTTTTAACATGTGTTACTTCCATGATCTCTGTGTGAAGGCTGGGCTCCCACAGAGATTGCTGAGTTAATTAAGTATTTTATTTATTCTGTTGTGTGATTTTGTGATAACTTTCTTTATTTACAGTAAGCTACAACGGTTATCGATTACTGTGTGTCATTTGAATGATCAGTAATTGCATCTCTTGTAAAATTGCAGTGGTGTGGTGTGTCCGTCAATTGTATAGGTTAACCGTCTTTTATGCAACTGTGTGATAGCTGTAACATCCCTGTTCATCCCTAGTTCTTTCAATTGTTGTTTTCTTTAGATTTTTGCAGTTTGTTCCTTCGCATTTATAATTGCGGAATTTAATTCCTGTACTTTGAATTTCTAGAATAGCTGAATTTAATTCCTGTATTTTGAATTTCTAGAATAACTGAATCAATATAGTTGGATGGATCTTTAGATGGTTTGGTAATTAGGGATTTTACTTTCTACAAAAGTAATCTAGATTTTATTTCTTGAGTATTTTAATTTTAGATTAATAATTGTAAGAAGGTACTTGTGATTGTATTCTTGAGAAAGTAAATTAAATTAAGGGATGAGTGTGGCTGAATAATAAAGTAGGATAATTTACTTACAACATCAGCTACCTAGTGTTTGAAGCATATACAATGCATATTATCCTTGAAATAAGAGACTTCCCTAGGTTGACAATTTATATTGAACACCCTTTATGTTGGTTTTAATTAACTTGCATATAGGGTGCCCAACATTTTGGCGCCGTTGCTGGGGAGGATAAGTATTAGACACTATTGTAGTTGCATCCAGTAATTATCTTTATTCATTCTTCTTTAGTTTTTTTTAGTTTGCATGAACACAAGAAGGGTATAGCATGACCATCTTATAAATCCCAAAACCCCACAAAACACTAATGTTTTAGGTGGTCGAGGCCGTGGGCGAAATCTAGCATTGGGGAGAAGAACACTAGTGGAAAATGAGAGATTAGTAACTAGGAGACCAAAATTTTTGGTCACCACAGTTTTTTTCAAGGGATAAATGACCAAAATTGATAATTTTAAGTGAACTAATGAAAAAAGACCAAGATAAATGACCACTTTTGGTCACGGGATAGAAAACAACTAAAAATGACCCAAGATAAATGACCAAATTTGGTCACGGAATATCTAGACTAAAAATGACCACATAACAATTGGTCATTTTTAGTTGTCACTCCGACAATGAAAAAATTACAAATTTGACAATGAATTTGTACAATTTACAAAATTCTAACACTGCAGATGGATTCAAAGATCCCCAATCCATTTGCATGGGGGTCTTTGGATCCATATGCAGTGTTAGACTTTAGTAAATTCTAACATATATAAAATATATATTTACACATCCCTATATTAACAAAATTGAATTAATGCAACCCAGCTATATGTTAATTTGGACATGACCTTGGCATATAAAAAAACCCACTAAACCTTGGCACGTATGACCCCTTCCAACATATTTTCCAAATTATTTCTTTTACATTGTCATGGTGGTCATTTCTCATTAAAATCACCATCATGTCTTGAATTTTATACCATTCTGTTCAAATTATCACACTTAACATGTCCATATTTAATTTGTCCAAAATCGTCATCATTTGTCCCTTTTGGCACTCAATTGAAGCTTAGGTAGGTAAGAGTATGAAAACTATTTTTATTTTTATTTTTGTGTCCTTTATCAATTTGTATGATGCATCCATTTGACAGTCTTCTCACTACATCTATGCTTCAAAATTTGAAAAGTATCCCCCTAAGTCTTATAGCAAAAGAAACCAATATCCCTTATTTATTAAAAAAATATGAGCGCTCCCCCCTTTTTATTATTTCCCCTATCCTAGCTTTTAAACCCTTTTCTAATGAAGTCCTCACCCCTTCCCATTTTCATTTACATAAAAGAAATAAACACCTTTAGATTCCAAACCCCTTTACCTTACCCTTAAAAAAAGTCTCCTTCATCAAGATCATTTTGTCTTATCTAAGTTCCTTATTCCCCTATTTAAATGAAAAATGTGCCATTTATATAGTTTCTAATCTTCTTTATAATAATTAAAAATTATCAAAATAAAATAGAAAAAATATTCTTGCTCTTAATACTCTTTATATTATATATTATAATATATAAATTTAAAAACAATATATATAACATATAACTTATATTTATAAGTATGTATTATATTTAAATAATATAAAACAAAATAAAAAATTTATAATTAAAAAGCAAAAACATAACAAACATTACACATCCCATAATATACACAAAACCATAATGACCATGAAGGCCTGCACACTCTGTTTTTATAAACCATAATGACCATGAAGTTTGCACACTCTCTGTTTTTACATACTCTCTGTTTCTACAGCCTCTCTTTAATGGAGATGGGTCTTAGAGAATGGTTTTCGAAAAGATGCATGAGTGCATTGAAGTTGTATGGAATTCAACAATTGCAACATATGCCAAGCTTGGAGATGACACCGATCCTTCTAGCTCTTCCACCAAACGAAAGAAGCAGGAGAATTAAATCCAACCCCATTTTTTTCGTCTTAGTTGGCAGTGCGTGTACATGCATAGTAGGCATTGAAGAAGGTAAGCGGATATATACCCAAATCATTAAAAGTGGATCAGATTCAGATATATTTGATCAGATTTAGATATATTTGTGGGAAGTGCGCTCTTTCATATGCATGGAAAATTTGGGTGTGGGTATATCCAGAATGCATTTGTGGGAATATGGCTTAGGTTTCTCTTAACCATGGCGATGTTTTAGTCTCAATTTCAAACCGATTCCCCAACGTGTGCTGCCTCAACTTCATAATCATTGTGGATTGATTGATGTTGTAGGGTTTGTTTTATATGTACATATTTTTATTTTTTTGGAAACCTGCATCAAGGGTTTCTATTTAATATTTATTCACCAGCTTCCTTTGTTCATGCTTCCTTTGTTAATGATCTTCATCATTGTTATTCTTCATGTACACTTTACATTTTCCTAGCTTATACCTGCCATTACAAATTGCTCTGTACATAATCCAATCTTTTCTTTGTCCTATGATGGCCACTCTTAGAAAATGTCACAGTGCATTTGAAAATGAGAAGCTTCCCTATTGCAAAGTGAACAAGGTCTATTTCAAACAGTCCTTAAGCTCTCAACTCATTTCCAATCTAGAGAGGTACTCTTCATAACACTTTTATTTTAATATTATTTCTTCAAGATTTCAACAAGCTTTGCTAGACTTCCCGACACACTCATAAATATGCTCAACCGGTCTGTTTATACTCAATACCCCATTAGGTCTTCTAAGTTTCCTTACATGTTCTGTCATCTTTAAACACTTTTACTTTGTCAAAGTATTCATATGATTACTAGGATTTTCCCTCATAGACATATAGTGTATGCTTCACCTTGTAGTAGACACAAATATTCATGAGTTGTTAGGAATTGCTAAAGGATTTCTTCCCAAGTTTCATCATAATTCCTCTTTAATTCCTCTTTACTTGGAAGATATTACCATCTTTCAAGCAGTTTGTTGATGTTTTAGAGTGAAACGCACTTGGGTTGGATAAGTCTTTTGTGGAAGGAGGTGCACCAGTAGTGACTAAACGCCATTCCTCTTCCATCTAAGAGAAAGAGCTGAAGTCACTTTGTTCTGTGGGGAAAATAACACGTTCTGGTTTTGGGAAATTTGTGGTAGAGGAAAACGCATCCCCAGGCATAGATATCCACTCTTGTTCACTACTATATGCATAAGAAATTAATGCCATCACTCTCTATTCCCAGGACGCTGCCATCAGAGTTTGTATTTGTCAAAATCGTTGCTAGAGGAGCATGATAATGCATTGTTGATATAAGCTTCAAAAGGGACATAATTTATCTTCTCTGCTGCCCTCATTGGGCATTTTTGTGAAATTAGAAAAATTGATCTTCTGTAAAATGTGGTTTGACCCTGTTGGGGTTTGTGGAAATTTTTGAAGAATTTCAGTCATCTCTTTTACGAGATGAATCAGTAATGCTTTTAGGGTTTTTTTCCTTTAAAGGTTTTCGGTGAAAAATTCGTGTGTCCAATGTGTTGATGTGATTGATGTTGTTTACTACACTTATCATTTGTTTACGTTAGTTTGGAAATTTTAAAAGTATCATGCTAATGCTAAAAACTTAACAAGGAAATCATGGTCGGCCAAAGGGATGGGAGTGACTAAGAGGTGATGAATATAGATAGAATCTCCTAAGCACATACTAATTGCAATCAATCAACGCACAATATCATTTGAAAAAAAAGGATAGCAGATAAATCATGACAAAATCCTACCCAACTTGTCAGTTCCTTCAAAAACCTTTTGCAAACATCACAGATGGCCACCAAAACAGCCATATGGGTTGAAACATGTAAGTTGTTTGATGGATTCTCATACAATTTCTTAAAAACCTGCACCCACAAATTTATACAAATATCAGACTGAAACTGATAAATCTTACTGATGTAGCGGTTTCTAAAATAAATGCCTAACCTTTGGTGTTATTTCCAAAGCTGCCTCATCTCTACTTATACATTGCAAAATAATGTCAGGAATCTCTGAGACAAGTTCCTAGAAAAAAAACCATTTTTGTTAAATAACATTTCTCAATTGAACGTTGAAATTAATTGATATTATGAAAAATTGACTACAATAATAAGAAATATGATTTCCATGAAAGAAGCCATACCTGAATTTCATGATCATTGGCACCCTTTGACATTGTAGCTTCCAATTGCAAAGCATTAACCATTTGTTGAGGAAAAGAACATGACAAAAAAAATTTCTAAAAGGAAAAAAATATACTTAAATTACAATTCCAATGGTGATGGTAAACTCCATCCATGGTAGACACATTTTCAACTGAAACCCTACCACACAAGGACGCTAATATGACCTTTAGTCATCTATTTATAACAAACTTCAATCACCTTTCATCATTGAGAAACAAGGACAACCCACAGAGAAAATGAGGTAACAAAATTTGAGTAGAATCATACAGAGAAAAGGCGACGGCTATATGCATCAAGACCACAATTATTGTAATTGATAACTGAAACTAGTTAACTTAAATGCTTTATTTTCACTCTTTTACCTACTACAAAAAAGGTATTTTGCATCTGTTCAAATGTTTTTGTACAAGGCATTCATCTCAAATTTAAAAAAGACTACTGTATTTATCAACCTATGTGCAGCCCTGCCTTGAGGCCATACAAAAATTAACCAACACAAGCATTGTCTCTATTGGATGCCCTAGTTTAAAGTAAATCTTTATTTATGACATTGAATCATAACTTTTCCTTGACATAGTGAGGTTCAAGAGATATATTTTATTGATGCTATTTAATATGAATATCAATTTCCATTTACTTGTGCTCTCTAGATATCAACTATCTTTGTTACTTTATGAGTGGTTACTAATGCCTAGTATGTACAATTGGTGCAGGCATATGAAAAAGGCCTGATGATTGCTGTAATTCCATTTACTTCAAAGGTATGTTAGGTTTGTTCATTATTCGTTTAGTCTTATTTGAGAATTTTAAAGGAAGTGTAATTCATTTTCTACTTTGCAGATTTTAGAACCCTTTCAATCAAGTCTTGCTTCTCAACCTCCCAATCCTTGGACAATGGGCATCGTCAGTTTACTAGTTGAGATCTATGCATTGCCAAATTTGAAGATGAATCTTAGATTTGATATTGAGGTACACAAGTCCCTTGATATTTGAAAATATTTTGGATAAGGTTTGAATAAGATTTGCTTATGCAGTTTATTTTTTAGGTATTATTTAAAAATCTGGGTGTAGATACAAAAGATGTGAAGCCTACCCAACTTCTCAAGGGTCGAGCTAGAGAGGTTGAAGGGAATCCTGATTTTTCCAATAAATATTTAGGAACTGCTCAACAGCAAGTTGTAACTAAGCATACCACTGGATCAATAGCTCCAATTAGCCAGGTGGAATTGCATCCTAAACTGTCCACTTCTCGAGATAGTACTCCTCATCCACCTATTTTATATCAGGTTTGTTAAAGATTGTTTGTTGTCTTCATTTTTCTTGATTTTGGTTATATTTTCATCATCCTAGGAGATGGTCAATTGGTTGTGTTTCAGTTTACTGGTGCTATGCATCTTTCATCAAGTACAGTAGGAGAGGAAGAAAAAGTTAGCACATTGCCCATGCCTGAGCGTGTCCCAGCTGGTTTTGAATTGCAGCATGCTACTCCAGCTCAATCTCCATATTCTATTAGCCAGGTTGGGTCCAGCAATCAACGCTCTTTTGTGGATAGAGTTATTTTGAATCTATATCAGGTTGGCATTTATTTTGATCTTTTGACTTGATGGAACTTTTTCTGTTGGTTTTTTAGATTTCCATGTCATTCCCTAACATTGGTTCCTATGTTGTTGTCAATCCAAAGCTTATTTCTCTTGGCCAACAATTACCATTCCAAAGGTACGAAAACAAATGTTTTCTATTTAGTCATTCCATGATTTCTCAGTGCTCCTTGTAGAGTAAAAAATCGAATTAGTATCATTGACATATCTATCGTCCAAGAACTTTTTCAGACAGTAGTAACCTATATCAAGAATTGTTGTTCCAGAATTGTTCATATGGGCATGGACAGAACCTTTCGAGAGATCATCTCTCCTATTGTAGAATGTAGTGTAACCATTGCATGCATGACAACTCATCAGCTGGTAACAAAGGTAATTTCTAGCTTTTCTCCCACATATTTTATTTGACTTACACATATTTCATTCTGGTTTTTGCTTACATAGTTTCAGAACTGGAAAGAGTTTACATGGTTACACATTTGGAGTGAGATTTTGTGCATCTATTGTAATTTTTCAAATGTAGGACTATGTTATGGAGTATGAAGAAATTCATATACGTCATTCTTCCAATTTAATGGTAGCAATCCTTGCTGGGAGTTTGGAAGACGTAAATTGCAAGGTAATTTTCACATTCAACATCTGTTAGGAAATGCTAATTTATTTTAAATAGTTTTAGTTCAATTTGACACTTTGGTTTATCTAATTCGTTAACTTGGTTAACTTGGTTTAATTTTGTGTTTTGATTATCACTTGATGACTGTTGGTGTGTAGAAACCTCTTCGTGTTGCAATGGTCACTCAATTGAAATATTTGCTCTAAGCCTTCAGTGTTATTGGTCATGTTCTTGATCAAACAATGTCTGTTATAACAAATTACAATCTAGATCTACGGTGTGCAATGATAGAGCAAGATGCAATAGAAAAAGTATGATGTTCTTTAGTCTATCATAATACTCATTTAAACCCTATGTTAACTTAATAATATTTGTTTTTTTCTAAATGATGGGAGATATCATTGGTTTAGTAACTTTTATTGCATGTTAGATATAGTCGACAGGATAACCTGTTATTTAATTGATGTCTGGTATATGCTCTTTGATGTATGGATCTGTTTATCATGTCAGGCACTACATGACCTTGATGAAGTAATTGGACATCCCCTTGTCGTTTGTAGAAAATAAAGGGAAACGATGGGTGCTGTGTATTTTGATGCTTCTGTGTACTCTCAAGGAAACCTAGCTTGCCTTCCAGAGGCACTTAAGGTAAATCCTGGTCGACTGTCTCCAGCACAGCAGCGTGTTTATGAGGTATTTATGTTTATTGACCTTGTATGTGTGAACATTCTTAGTGCAATCACACATGCCACCTAATAATTTCATTTTATTGACTACTTCATGTCAATGGTATTGTAGGATTTTGCCAGTCTTCCATGGCAGAACCAATCTACTCAGAATATTACTATGGCATGCACCAGCTGTTACATCAAGCTCTAGTGCTACTTCAATTGGTTCTGGTTTCCCTCGTGTTGTTTATGGTTCTGGTTCAGCACAAGAAATCTCAAGTGGTTATAGTGCAACACAAGCTACAACAGGGATGAGTGGTATTGCGCAATCTCTGGAAAAATATGCAGAATAAATGGATTCTCGTGCTACATCACCTCATAGGTTGTTACCGAGTGAATATCATTTAGTCTTGCCCTTTACTGATTAGAGATGTGGATTACTAATTTCATTCCAACTCAATTTACATGTTGCAATGCATCTAGTAGTCAAGTTTCCATGGTAGATGGAGGGATACGCCATATTGCAGATGCCTTATCAGTGACATTTGCCTTTACTACAAGTGCTTTTTTTAAAGGACATGTTCTAGATGGTTCTAATTCTATGAAGGTGAGATTTAGTTTGTTGAGAGTACTATATTGTAGTCTAGAAAATTTGTTGTTTGTTGGCTATAAATTTTGTGTTGTGTGGTTCATAAAGGAATCTGCATCCATTGTACAGCCTTCAACACCTTCCTTACCTGTAGAACGACTTGGTTCTCAAGTATCAAGTATCAAGTTGTGTCTCAAAAGGTAATTTGATTGGACGCATGTGATTGTTTTCCTTAGAAGATAGTTTGATCAACTGTTCTTTTCTTTCTTAGGGAAGAAAAAATGAGGGTAAAATAAACATGTTTGTTTCTAATTTTCTCACGAGTATAAATTGAAATAGACATGATAAGATGCACAAGGTTATTTGATTGGAGGCGTGCGATGATGTAAGAGCTCGGTTTGATTTAGGAGTATCTTATCATTAAAATAGCCTGCTATAGCTAAAAAAATCAGATCTGTTCTAGTTAGAACAAAAAGCAAAATAAACATGCATAGGGGGGATTTAAAGCAGCCACGTGGCTAAAAATGATATTTATGAACCCTAGCAATAGAATGAAGTGAAATACTATTGTGGGTTTTTCATTAGGTTTTCTAGGATTTATATTTTCTTCTATTGGCCATGGTCCACCCCATTCTCTTTCACACCAACATTCCTTCATATTTCTATGTGGCTTTGTGTTTTTTATTATTATTGGTGTTCTTTTTAATCAAGAGAGGATATGTTTCCTCTACCTAGAAATGGATCCATCACATACAGAAATGTTTCCAGCAATTGAAACAGTTTTAAAATAACTGGACAAAACCCGTGATTCCAAAACAATTTGGAAAATCTGAGTTTCCAGTGTGTATTGGGAGTGGAAGTGGTTCGCTCTCTTGGATATTTGGGTAACTTAGGTTGGTAGTATCTTGAGGTTATCCTTACTTATGGTTTTGCACAGTTGCAGTGCATATTTAATTCCATCCTTCCTATAAAAACCTCCAGCACAAGTCAACATATTAAGTGGTTCTATGATTGACCTACTTCATGTCCATGGATAGTAAAGATACCATCGATCCCACTTCCAATAGCATGTCAATTGAAGCCATGTCAATAGGTTTGAGTTTTTTTTAGTTTTGTAAGATGCTTGCAAATACTTGCAGCTAGTTGCCCTGCCTGATGTTTTTCTTTTGGTTTAGTAACTTTTATTGCATGTTAGATATAGCCGACAGGATAACCTGTTATTTAATTGATGTCTGGTATATGCTCTTTGATGTATGGCTCTGTTTATCATGTCAGGCACTACATGACCTTGATGAAGTAATTGGACATCCCCTTGTTGTTTGTAGAAAACAAAGGGAAACGATGGGTGTTGTGTATTTTGATGCTTCTGTGTACTCTCAAGGAAACCTAGCTCGCCTGCCAGAGGCACTTAATACAAATTCTGGTCGCCTGTCTCCAGCACAGCAGCTTGTTTATGAGGTATTTGTGTTTATTGACCTTGTATATGTGAACATGCTTAGTGCAATCACACATGCCACCTAATAATTTGATTTAACTGACTACTTCATGTCAATGGTATTGTAGGATTTTGACAGTCTTCCGTGGCAGAACCAATCTACTCAGAATATTACTGTGCCACCAGCTGTTACATCAAGCTCTAGTGTTGCTTCAGTTGGTTCTGGTTTCCCTTGTGTTGTTTATGGTTTTGGTTCAGCACAGGAAAGCTCAAGTGGTTATAGTGCAACACAAGCTACAATAGGGCTAAGTGGTATTGCGCAATCTCTGGAACAATCTGCAGAATAAATGGATTCTCGTGCTACATCACCTCATAGGTTGTTACCGAGTGAATATCATTTAGTCTTTTCCTCTACTGATTAGAGATGTGGATTACTAATTTCATTCCAACTCAATTTACATGTTGCAGTGCATCTAGTAGTCACGTTTCCATGGCAGATGGAGGGATGCACCATGTTGCAGATGCCTTATCAATGACATATGCCTTTACTACAAGTGCTTTTGTTGAAGGACATGTTCTAGATGGTTCTAAATCTATGAAGGTGAGATTCAATTTGTTGAGAGTGCTATATTGTAGTCTAGAAAATTTGATTTTTGCTGGCTATAAAGTTTGTGTTGTGTGGTTCATGAAGGAATTTGCATCCATTGTATGACCTTCAACACCTTCCTTAACCGTAGAGAAACTTGTTTCTACTGGATTGGAGACCTCTCTAAACACAGGCGAAGCATTGGACAAGTATCAAGTTGTGTCTCAAAAGGTAATTTGATTGTATGCATGTGATTTGTTTCCTTAGAAGATAGTTTGATCAACTGTTCTTTTCTTTCTTAGGCAAGAAAAAATGAGGGTAAAATAAACATGTTTGTTTCTAATTTGCTCATGAGTATAAATTGAAATAGACATGATAAGATGCATAAGGTAATTTGATTGGAGGCTCGCGATTGTTTGCCTTAGAATCTATAAAAAACAATGAGTGTATGAATCTATAAAAAACAATACAAAAAAGACAATGTGCTAAGTAGAAAATTCCAGCTCTTATCCGAGCCAAATTAAAGATGATTTAAGATTGAAAAGCTTATGCAAGGATGTAAGAGCTAGGTTTGATTTAGGAGTATCTTAGCACTAAAATAGCCTGCTATAGCTAAAAAAATCAGATCTGTACTAGTTAGAACGGAAAGAGAAATAAGCATACATAGGGGATTTAAAGCAGCCACATGGCTGGAAATGATATTTATGAACCCGTGGCTATTTATAGCGTAGAATGAAGTTAAATACTTAATATTTTGAAAAGGAAATCACTCTAGAAATGCACAATAAGCTACAACCGTACAAACATAAGAAAAACCTGCACATATGCAACACAAAACATAGAGAAAAAAGTTGTAAGAGATGACTAATGGTCTGGCAAATGAAATAGAGGAGTTTTTAGTACTTCCTTTTGTTCTTTCCGAGAGAATTAAGTTTCTCCACCCTTCAAACTTATGGGATTCATATGCTGGTACCACTGACCCAAAAAATAAAATGTTTGAAGGCACCAACCTTATAGGAATCGAACCTAGGCTAGTACGGAAAGCTCCCATCGGTTAACTGTTGGAACGATTAATCTCTATTCCCTACATAGGAAAGGAGTTCCATCATATCTCTCTTGGCCCTGACTCAAGAAAGGATACATATTTTCTAAAGGACTGAATGTTGGCCAATCTTTGATTTCCAGATCTGATTTATAAGTTGTAACTTAACCTAATTCATTGCTAATGTAATAAACCTTAATCATCCAACTTTGATCTAAAAACTAGAACCTCGCTCGAATGAAAGGGGGAAGAATCCCCGGTAATGGTTGCACATCATCTCCTCTTATAGTGTTTATACATCTGATAGACTATCAGACCATCCATCTATACTTGATAATGAAAATTTTCTGTTTAGGTAAAGTGAATTGTTGTTAAAGCGAAACGGTTTTGAAATAACTGGACAAAACCCATGATTCCAAAACAATTTGGAAAATCTGAGTTTCCAGTGTGTATTAGGAGTGGGAGTGGTTCGATCCCTTGGATATTTGGGTAACTTAGGTTTGTAGTATCTTGAGGTTATCCTTACTTATGGTTTTGCACAGTTGTAGTGCATATTTAATTCCATCCTTCCTATAAAAACCTCCAGCACAAGTCAACATATTAAGTGGTTTTGTTCTTGACCTAGTTCATGTCCATGGCAAGTAAAGATACCATCGATCCCAATTCCAATAGCATGTCAATTGAATCCATGTCAACATGTTTGAGTTTCTTTTTTTAGTTTTGTAAGATGCTTGCAAATACTTGTAGCTAGTTTCCTTGGTATTTGTAGCTAGTTTCCTTGCCTGATGTTTTTCTTTTGGTAGTAGGTTGACAATGAAAAATTCAGTCACATGTTCTTGTTCTTCACCCCAACACTTTCTCTTGAAATTCCATTCAGATCAAGAGGCCATATTTGTTGTAGGCCTTACCATGCACGGTCAATCAAGTACCACATATTTGAGCATATCTATACAATGAACCTATTAGCATTGATCACCATGCCTTTGGTAGGTCAGCAGGACCTTGAGTACTGTTTAGTGACTTGCAATTCATATGGGGATTGGTAATCCCTTCGGATTACATCAGCATTGAATTTGGCTATGGAGAACAGGCTTTGACATTCAAAAGAAGGATAACAGCGGGATTCTGTACATTTTTTTCTCAGTGTAGGTGAAATTCCAGGATGACCTTGATGACTCAATTTTTATAATCTCACTCAACTATTTGTGGTTTTACTTTATGAAAATTATGGTTTATCTCATGTCATTCCACTACAAAAGATTCAATTCTAACAAGTGTCCATCTAGTGTAGTATTTAAATAGGTTTATTGAATTCAATGAGAATTGATAATTTTATGATGATAAAACTCATGGTCTAATCACAAAGATAAAATATTATGATTTTATGGTCCTTTGACTTTATTTATTTTTTCCTTGGAAAATCACAATTTCATTATGGAAACTAAAATTACAATTTGTTGTGACTTTGTAAATCAATATGCTATAATAGCAAGTTTGTATCTACCAAAAAGAAGCATGCATAGCCCAGCATCAATTGTATTAAACATAATGAATCCAATATATACATGTTACCAAAAAGACAATGAAACTATTCAAAAGTGATTACAATTCTCTGAAAAAATGACAAGTCTAGAAAAAGGAAATATGGAGCATGTTACAGTCTTCCGTATAGAGAAAGGGGAAAAATCATTTCACGGCATTCAAGTAAAAAAATACTAGCAGGAAAAACCAATATCTTCCAATTTGTGCAAATTTTGATAAAAAGCAGAAATCTAATAGACTAGCTTACAAAGAATATTTATAAGCTAGTAAACTATAAAATGTGAAAAAATGTTCTTTGACTTTATTGTATGATGCAATGTATATTTATAGAATGTGTTAATAAATATTTTTTTCCTTTTCAGTAGATGAGAAAGAGTCTGTTAGTTCTCTAGACATACCTTTTCTTCAATGGAGGGCTCCGCTATAGTGCCAAACCTCATGAACTTAGAGGGATGAAAAGGTTGCAAGTTCAATTGAACTGCTCATACAAAGCTGAAGAGTTTACAAAAGACCCAAGACGTACTAAATTATGTTATACAAAAGGCTGGAGAAATATGGATGTCAGTCAAAGGAATAGTGAGTGGGGTCTGAGAGTAATCACCAGAAATATAAATACTATTTGAAGTACACCAATCTCAAGGTGAGGCATGGATTTTCTACACATGGACTAATTAATGTTTTTGGTTACTGCCACTGTTCCACCAGTTTCATATCAATGATTGTTGCATGTTTATTCCTTTGGAAAGAGTTATGCTTCATGATTGTGATTTTGAAGTATCTGATTTTTCTATTGTTAGTGTTTTCTGCTTTCTTTGACAATAGGGAGGTTGGTTTGGACTTCTATTACCTCATATAAGGAAACCAGTGTGGGATTAAATACTGAGTGGGGTTTAGTGATGGCTAGCATATCAGAGGATAATGGGGACGAAACTCCCCTATAGGTCTGTCTACCCTGACTTGTTTAATTTTCATTCTATTCCTTTCCATGAGTGGTATTATCACAAATTTCACACTCACAGAGAGTCCCTGTTTATAATAGATTTGCCTCAATGGTGTTGCAACTTTTATTGGAAAGTTTGGACTTACAGTGGCAGTTGTATTTTTTGTCGTCCTCTTGATTAGGTAAGTGATATTGTACTAACTTTGGCAGTTTGCTCTAAATTATTTGTGTTTTTCACTACCACTTTGTATTGACTGCAGTTTGTGTTGTGTTTTATCAGATTTTTTATAGGAAATACACAAGATTCCAATGCAAAACCCATGTTTCAAGCAGGCAAGACCGAGGTTGGAGACACAGTTAATGGAATTGTTAACATATTCTCGATTGCAGTAGGTCAACATGTCTTACTTTCAGTATATTGTCAGTATTATGCTTGATAGGATAGTTTGTATAAAATCAGTCGTCTTTGTTTACAAAAATGTTGAGTAGTGTCATGTCCAAGGATTATATAAAAATGCACAGAAGAGAAATACCAATGGAAGTATTTGTTTGTAGGTTTCCATTGTTGTTTTTGCAGTTCCAGAAGGACTTCCATTGGCAGTCACTTTGACGCATGATTAATTGATGAAATTTTTCTAGATTTAGCTTATTCAGATTAATATCTAGTGACTGTCTATGATTTATTTGAGAGTGGTGTTTCTCTTCTTAACATGATTTCTTGTCATTTTATTGACAATTTATCTTATTCAATGAAGAAGATAATGGCATACAAGGTTTTGTTTAGTATCTGATTCACAATAATTTATTACTATGGATGGATGGGTGATTGGTCTTTCAACATCTAAAAATTCATCTCATTCAAGGTATGAAGGTTGTCAGCATGCAAGACTATGGGTTCTACTACAAAAATTTGTAGTGACAAAATAGGGACACTGACCTTGAATCGGGTTGCCCTTTCTCGTTGGATTATATCTATGGGAATAAATCCTTCTTATAAGTGTAATGGGCTATGATAAAACATGACATTGCCCAATTGTTATATGATTCGACGTTCTTGTTGTTAATTGCATGTGAAGCTTAACCCTGTTACATAACACATCATATTTGGATTGCAGATGAGAGTTTTTAGGGCATGGGTTGCTAGAAGGCTCAGGGACCAACCAGACAGTTCAGAAAGTTTCCGTTCCATTGTACGTTCCCTTGTTATTGAGGGTATCTCCCAGAAACCATGGGGAGTGTCTTTAAACCTGAGGTAAAACATTAGAATCTTTTCAAGTACATGATTATGAATAGAAACTTGGAAATAAATGTCCAATCGCTCAATTCAAGTGTTTTGTATAGAAAAAGGAAAATCAATTGGAGGCCAATATATTAAAAAATCAAGTTGATTTTTTTTTATTGCATTGTGAACAACAATTAACTCTTCTAGAAATGTTTATTAAATCCACAGGAGATTTTGATTGAGGTCCTTTTTTGTTTAAACTTTAAATTCTTTGGTAGTTGGAAGCTTCTAGAAACAACTTGAAGGATTTCACCTCCAAGCATTGTCTTCCGTAATGTTAAGATCCCATGTCCAAGGGGTATCTATCATAGTTATTAAAGATGGCTAGTGCCAATTTAGACCAGTTTAGGAAAATTCTGGTTTGATTTTACCTTTGAACCAATTTAGAACCAGTGCTTGACCTTGTTATCATCTTGGTGATCTAGTTGATGGTTTAATACATTACAGGATGCACTCTTCAAAAGTTCATTAATCTTGGTTTGGAGATAGTAAGGAGGTGTGATTGTCTTTCATATCTACAACTTCTATGAATATTGAAGAGGGTTGCTGCTCGAGGAAGTGCTTGAATCCATAGGCCCACATATTTAAGGCACCTGGTCTCTTCTCCATTATTTTTCCATTACTCATTTCTATTTCCTCACTTCTTTTTCTACTTCTACATTTACTATTGTAACAAGCCTCAAAAATCTTGGTCTACTTCTTCTAGGGAGAGAGCTTCATAAGCCTTTCCTGGTTGTACTTAACTAAAAGATCTAATCATAAGGAAAATATAAACACACTAAAACACCTAAGAAGATAACACACTAAACCCCAAACTCAAATTTCTATGGTTGTGCATCTTGTCTCTTTGGTCTAGTTATATGGTGAACGTATTTTTAGCTTATGAATGCATTTTTATGGTTCATTATGTTAGAAATATCTTTCTTCCCTATTTATTACAGCATTGAATTTGTTATTGGTAGTAAGCTCTCAAGTGTTATTTCATTGTGCTTACATACTAGAATTGTGTGTTGACTAGTTGGGTAAGTTGTGGATCAATTTGGATTATTTTATTGCAATTTCACTAGCTTATTTAATGCATGTTTACTATTGATAGTTATCATTTTAATTCACATAACACTTAAGGACCACTCTTTGAAGAGAACATTCTAAGCCTTGACCTTTAGCAAAGGCCTCTTTTGTTCAAGGCCAAAACTGGCTTCTCTTTAAAAGAGAAAGGGGTTTTTAATTAAGAAAGTCCTCAAGGAGTTGGCACTTACATTTCAAGGAGGTGCTAGATTAGATTTTCCTATTTTGCACATGGTTATTTTTGTTATCTATTGAAGATTATAAATAATTTGCTTCATTGTTTTTCTACTTTACAGTTCATTTTTTTTCTATTGAGATTATTTTATTGGATTTTGTAGGAGTGAACTTAACTAAGTGGGCCATTGAGTATGAAGAGCCTGTTGCCGAGGTTTTGCTATTGAGTATAAAGATCCTACTATGGATTTTAAGCTGCTAAGTATGGGTTAATTGAAGTTGTTGTGGGATCTAAGTATGGCTTAGTAGCCAAGTACAAGTAGGATGGTTTACCCATTGTAATATTTTGAAAATTAATCGATGTACTAGATGATTTTCATGTAAAGTTATATGGAGATAGCTTTTGATAAAGATCATATTTATTGTAATACTTGACATTTCATATAATATAATTTATGTGGTTTAAAACTTATATGGTTGTACTTTATATTATTTATAAGTGTTGTAATTAACTAATTAATGTGACATTGCATAATTTACATGTGTATTAGATGATGATAAATAATGTATGATTCTTTTTTTAATTTAAAAATAATATCATATTAAAAATTTATATTGATTAATAATGGACACCATTAAAATTACTAGAATATAATAATCACACATAAAACAACTAAAAATGACTAAATTAGTGACCAATAAATGAGATTAATGACCAAAATTCGCATTTAAAATGACCAAAAATTGAGAGATACATGACCAAACAATGAGATATAAATGACCATAAAAATGATCAAAGTTTGCATATCAATGACCAAAAAGCAGTTTTCGTGCCTAATTTACGGTCTTTTATTATGTGACCAAATTTGGTCATAATCTAGTTTGTTATGTGGTCATTAATTTGGTCATAAATGTGGTCATATATTTGGTCATTGATTCAAATATATGACCAAATTAATGATCAACTGACAAGCTATAAATGACCAAAATAAAAATGACCAATTTTGGTCACGTATTAAAAGACCGTAAATTAGCCACCAACAATCGCCAAACCAAAAGTGGTCATTGATATGCAGATTTTGGTCATTTTTTTGGTCACTAATCTCTCATTTTCCACTAGTGGAACATTCATTGAATACCCGGATGGTATATAGAACCAATTATTCTACTGGGGCTCGCAATCAGGAAACACCCATCAGAAGAAGCCCTGTCACCCCTGGAGTGGCAGCGTCAGTCTCTACAGTGGAGAACACACAAGGAGCTGGAACACCCTCAGATACCCCTACGGAGGAAGACAGAGTTAGTACTGCAAGATCGGCTGATCGAGATTTGATCTATCACATTAACGGGAAGGCTATGATTGAAGAGGAGTGGATAGAGTTCCATCAGAAATTCAACAACCAGTGGAAGGATGAAGAGGATAAAACAGAGGAAAATATGAGCAACAGACGCGATCCCTAAAAGGAAGAAGCAATGGGAGAAAATAATCATCATGAGGGTAATTCCCTTCCTGAAGGGACAGTTTCTACCCTTCAGTTTCCAATTCAACAGCTATAAGGGATAGCCCCCATGAAAAAATATCACCATCGGTGTTTCCTCTCTTTTATGGAAAAGTAACAGAGGATTCAGATGAATTTATTTTCAAATTTGACATCCTCTATCGCAGCTATGACTACACCACCAATGCATAGAAGCTGAAACTTTCCGTGCCACTCTGAAGGACAATGCATTACGTTCGTTTATGAGCCTAGGAGGCAGAATTGTCACTAACTAGGACAGGATGAAACATGTGTTCTTGGAGAAATATCAGGAGTATTGCAATACCTAGGATAAGAGAGAAGAACTGTTTAAAATGGTACAAAAGTGTTGAATTTTTAATGGTTATATAAGAGCTTAAAACATTTAGCATCATAACAGCATAACCATAAGCCAAAAGATCACTGAAATATAGACAAGCACAACCATACAAAAAGAACACAAAGATTTATCCTGGGAAAACCCTAAAGGGAAAATCCTAGCAAAATCTTCCTCAATATAGATGCCCCAAAAAGATAAAAGGTAAAACCCAAAAGACTAATCAAAGACTGATCCTCCTCCTTCTCTAGATACTTCTCTCTCCTTTACTAATTCGCTACACGAGTGTGTGTGCTACAAATGAGGAGCACCACACCTCTATTTATATTCATCCGTTCACTTTAATTATTCATTCCGACATGTAGGCTTGAGTTAATCATGTAGGCTCGAGTTACACATGTAGGCTCAAGTAACCACACTGGGGTGCTAATGACCCACCTTTACAATTAGAGGGGACTACCTCATGAATCTTATTATTTCTTTCGATTAGAAGCATCGAGGTACAAAGTAATACAAGTGGTTCTCCCGGTAGGACCATCGAGGACCACAAAAGATACATATAGAATATTCTTTGAAGTTACAATATTTCAACACTACCCCTTAATGAGAAGGGTATTCTACAACAACATCAACAACAAAAATAATAGGAGAAAGAGAGAGAACATCATTAACATCATCAGGGTAACACATCTACCAATCATTGCAATCTTTTCAACATCATGTAGTCTTCATCTTCAATCTTCAGTCTTCAGCAACACTTTGACTGTCTTGATCAGCAACAACTTCTTTAGCATTTTGACCTTTCGAACATCATCATCATCATCATCATATTCTGATCTTTCGATCAGTAATATTAGTAACATCATCATCATCATCATCATATTCTGATCTTTTGATCAGCAATATCAGCAACATCATCATCAGCACTTTGACCTTTTGAACAACAACATCATCATCATCATATTCTGATTTTACGATCAACAATATCAGCAACATCATCATCAGTACTTTGACTTTTTGATTAGCAACAACATATTCAACATATTATGATCTTACGATCAGCAATATCAGCAACATCATCATCAGCACTTTGACTTTTTGATCAGCAACAACATCTTCAACACTTTGACCTTTCGATCAACAATAATATATTTAGCACTTTGACCTTTCGATCAACAACAACTTCAGCACTTTGACCTTTTGATCAGCAACAACATCTTCATTAAAGCATCATCGTCATCATCATACTCTGATCTTTCGATTAGAAACATCATCATCAAAACATTATCATCATCACACTTTAATCTTTCGATCAGAAACATCATCATCAAAACGTCATCATCATCATACTCTGATCTTTTGATCAGAAACATCATCATCGTCATACTCTGATCTTTCAATCAGAAACATCATCATCATCATACTCTGATCTTTCGATCAGGAATATCATCATCAAAACATCATCATCATCATACTCTAATCTTTCGATCAGAAACATCATCATCAGCATCATACTCTGATCTTTCGATCATCAAAACATCATCATCACCACACTTTGATCTTTCGATCAGAAACATCATCATCATCATACTCTGATCTTTCAATTAGAAACATCATCATCACATTCTCGACAACTGAAGTCACCGGATTGATTACGGGATAATTAGTCCCTATCACTTTAGGACTAAGTCCAAGGATGATGCAATCCTACCATGTTCTCGAGTACCGAATTCACCGGATCCATTCTGAACTGAGGTTCATGGATGATACAATCCTACCACCATCTCGATGAACGAAGTCACCAGATCCATTCTGAACCGAGGTTCACAGATGATACAATCCTACCACCATATCGATGATTGAAGTCACTGGATCCATTATAAACCAAGGTTCACGGATGATACAATCCTACCACGTTCTTGAGTACCGAAGTCACCGGATCCATTCTGAACCGAAGTTCATGGATGATACAATCCTACCACCATCTCGATGACCGAAGTCACCGGATCCATTCTGAACCAAATTTCACGGATGATATAATCCTACCACATTCTCAATGACCGAAGTCACCGGATCCATTCTGAACCGAGGTTCAAGGATGATACAATCCTTCCACCTTCTCGATGACCGAAGTTCACCGGATCCATTCTGAACCAAAGTTTAAGGATGATACAATCCTGCCACCTTCTCGATGACCGAAGTTCACCAGATCCATTCTAAACCAAAGTTCAAGGATGATACAATCCTGCTACATTCTCGAGGACCGAAGTCACTGGATCTGTTATGGACATATGTCCTGGGATGATACAATCCATCTTCATTCTCGAGGACCGAGGTCACCAGATCACTTTAGGGCAAGTTCCTAGGGATGATAAAATCCCACTGCAACATCACTACTCCCCCTTTCAGGGAAGGTCTTTTCGAACCACACCAAGCTTGTCTCGAAAGTGTTCAAACTTCACTCGGGATAGAGGCTTTGTCAACACATCAGCAACTTGTTCATCAGTACTCACATACTAGATATTTATGGCTCCCTTCTGCATCATATCTCGAATGTAGAAATACCTGATTTCTATGTGCTTTGATCTGTCATGGAACACAGGGTTCTCTGTCATCTTTATACAACTTTGGTTATCACATAGAATCACGATAGTGTCCAACTCTAGGTTGAATAATCCTGACATCAGATTTCAAAGCCATATGTCTTCACAACTAGTAGAGAAAGCTGCTATATATTCTGCTTCGGCTATGCTTAGTGCAACACTAGATTTCCTTCTGCTAAACCATGAAATCATAGCAAATCCCAGACTATAACATCCACCTGATGTGCTTTTTCTATCTGAGATACTTCCGGCCCAATCTGCATCTGTATAGCCATACAATCTATACTCATGGACATTATCATAATATAGACCAAAGTCTATAGTCCCTTTCAAATATCTCATCACATGCTTTGCAGCTACCAAGTGAACCCATCTAGGTTGAACTAGATATTGACTTAAGGTGTTCACAGCAAAACAAATGTCTAGTCTGGTATATTTTAAGTACATCAATGACCTAATGATGTGTCTGTAATGAGCCACATCCACTAACTCTGATGAGTCATCAATTAACAACTTCAAGTTGGAATCCATGGGTGTGGTCATGGCTTTGCATTCCAACATATTGAATCTTTTCAATATATCTATTGCATACTTTCCCTGGTTGAGAAATATTCCTTCTGAACTTTGCCATACTTCCAGACCTAGGAAATAATGCATTAACCCAAGGTCTTTTATCTAAAATTCTTCAATGAGCTTCTTCTTGCATTCTACAATCTGTTTCTCATTCCCTGTCAGGAATAGATCATCCACATATAGTAATAGTATGACATGTTCATCTTCTATAACCTTGAAGTAAAGGTTAAGATTGACTTTCGTTAGGAAACTATCTATCCTTCCATACCAAGTTCTGGGAGATTGCTTTAGGCCATAGATGGCCTTCTTCAACTTGCATACGTGAGTCCATCTATCTTCAACTTCAAATCCTTGTGACTATTCGATGTAAAACTCATCCTCAATCATACCATTAAGGAAGGCTTGTCTTTACTTCATCATGGAAGCAACTACCATGATAGTTCTAAAGGAAGTGTACCTTGCTTCCTGGAGTAAGTGTCTCTTTAGAATTAATTTCCTCTTTCTTATAGAAACCTCTAGCCACAAGTCTTTCCTTACTTCTATCAGCAACATATTTTATCTTGCAAATCCATTTGGAAGATACCACATTCTTGCTTTCTGGTTTGAGTAATATTTCACAAACATCATTCTAGTATTCTTTCATCATAACATCTTCCATGAGTTCATCTTGTCAGGTTATCAACATCTCCTAGTCTTATGCATTCAACCTTGAAGGTTGGAACCCACTTTACTCTTGGTAAATTCTCAATCCATCAGGAAGTTGTCCATCATTTCATACCATGTCAAACTTAGATATATTTAGTAGTCACTCCCCCTGAAGTGGAGTATCATCTTCCTTCTTCATTCTGTGTAGGTGGTTCTATGCTTGATATATACTTCTAGTAGGTCTGGTCAATAGAGTATGTCATGTCATAGTCTATTCTTTCTAAGGTAAATCATGAACCTTGCTTTGTACGCTTGTTATTGTAATTCCATATGGAAGATACTACGTACTTCCCTTTATGTCTCGAAACCATATCGTATACATCATTCCCGATGATCAACTGTTACTCTTTGATCATAGCTTCTTTCATAGCTGGAAAGGTTAGCATCAATGATGTCACTCAACTATGTTACAGAACTAGAGTGTGTCTGAGGCCTCTTAATTTGGTTTGGAAGTATCGCCATTCTTTTCTTCAACTTGAGTTATATCTCGTACCCATGGTGGTCTTCATCCTTCGATATAGATCTATTGCTCTCTGAAGCTCTTTGTTCCATCATGGTGTCTTTGACCCTGGGAGCTTCAGATTCACGTTTATTGGAGTGAATCTTAAATTGTCATCACTTGTTCTTCGGAATAAGTCTCATCCTTCTTTTCTTGTAGGTGGTTGTACAGGACCTTTCCTACACTTCAAATGCACTAGTTGCATGGTTAGAACTATTTCATAAAACATATGCATACTGACAAATTCTTATGCATCATGCAACTGTTTAGCCAATACAACATTCATCCATATCTCATGGAAACTTTCTAGATGCCTTCCATCTCTACCATGACATCATTGAGATTGTGCACTAATCCAATATGCTAGCAAAGATGTTTCATTCTAGATAACTAGCAATGGAGAGTTGTATAGCACCATGAGATACTTACCCATCACATGCATATTAGTAGTATATTGTCATTAATGCAAACAATCTATCATGCATAACACATCAACTGAATACAAAACAATATCATGAAATGACAATTGAATACTTATCTTTTATTTGTTTCATGGGTAGACTACTTCTTGATCATTCTGCTTCATCATCTTCTTCATTCATGAAATCATCATTTCTTATCCAAATGATAAGATGGATAAGAGGTTCTTCAAGAATTGAGTTCTTCATATTCCTCATCGGTTGAGGGATCTTCTTTGAATGGTGAGAGCTCGATCTTCAATTGCTCCCATCTTATTCTTCTCTTATTATGAGTCGAGCTTCTTCTTCTTCCCAGAGTTAGCTAAAGTAATCACTTCCTTATGGCACACATTCCTCACATGAATGAATCCCATGATCCTGGGAGGCCACTCAAGGTGGCTATCACCATATCTGCATTCTTCACTTCTTCTTTTACCTCTTCAATTTGTTTCTTAAGGTCATCTTCCGATGTATGTTCTTTCCTTCAAATAGCTTGGTCAAGGAATCAAATATCTCTTTTAGTGTCTTTAGAGAATACACTTGTGGTACAAGTTGATCCGTGACTGAATCAATAATGATCTTCTTGGCCTTGACCAAGTTCTTCTGGCATAAGGCTTTGAGCCTCATCTCCCTTTGGAACTGGAACCTCTCTACTCATGTAGGTGTCCAATTCATTTTCTTTAGAGAGATCAAATACTTCCATTCTTGGAAGTTGTCAACTTCACCAAGCTTATCATCAAGCTGATGAGAACCTCAAATGGAAATAGCAAAAGATTAGATCTTACCGATTTGAGGTGTCTATCCTGGTTCTAGAGCTGGCTGATCTAGGGTTTGTCAGAGAAACCCTAATTTTCAAAAAATGGAATCTTTTAGATCTGATTGGATAGAAATATAGATCTCTTCAATTTGAGCTGTCCAATGTACTCATTTTCTGAAAACTGTGGAGGGAAGCTCCCGGAACAGGAAGCCCTAGTTTTCCAATTTCTCTTGCAGAAATTCCTGATACTGTTTCTATGCTATATCATAAATTAATGCTCCTATATGTATGAAACTTTGAACTGCAGTAGCCTCGCATGTACCTATTCCAACACCATAGATTTAATCAGAATTGGTTTCACTAATTGGGACTTATGATCATTTTTCTAAGGTGACCTGTTATAGGACTGTTTAGAACAACAAAGTTGTACGGAACTCCATGTGTCACTGTTTCATCTTCTGAGTCTGAAACTCGGACCACAAAAATTAAAGTTTGTTCCCTTTCTAGAAAATCTTCCAAAATTTCATTTGAACCTTTGTAAGTCTGTTCCCTTTCTAGAAAATCTTCCAAAATTTCATTTGAACCTTTGTAGCCCAGGATATATCAATTCGTCCCAGGTGTCCTGTTTAGGGATGAATCCTAGAAGAGGTTGGATCCATAACTTAGGGGGATCATATCTCCTAGAATATAGCTAATATGAGGCTGAATTTTGGAAACAATGTACATCAGGATTTTATCTTCGACATATGAAAGTTTTAGCTCCTGATCCTTCACTAATCCCGAGATATAGAGAATGTACCAAAACTTATCAGTTTTAGTATTTAGGGTTTTTCTAGCTCAGGGTCAAACTAGGGTTTGACTTTCCCGGAGTTTCACCCTACCAAAAATATTGAACCAAGTATCTAACCTTCGATTTTGACAAGGAGATAAATATTATGCTGGGCTCACTCAAAAATTCCTCTTCTGTAAGAAGCCCTAATTTCCCGCACCAAAAACTGAGAATGCTCGGAATTGAATTTCGCTTCGACATACCCTTATTTTTCTGATTGATTGTGGAGAGAGACCCAAAAAGGAAGAATCCCTAGCTTTTGTAGCTGCACAATGTATTCTTTCAGGGTGGCTCTGATACCATGTTGAATTTTTAATGGTTATATCAGATCTTAAAACATTTAGCATCATAATAGCATAACCATAAGCCAAAAGATCACTGAAAGATAGACAAGCACAACCATACAAAAAGAACACAAATATTTATCCTGGGAAAACCATAAAGGGAAAAACCCAGCAAAATCTTCCTCAATATAGATGCCCCAAAAAGATAAAAGGTAAAACCCAAAAGACTGATCAAAGACTGATCCTCCTCCTTCTCCAGCTACTTCTCTCTCCTTTACTAATGCGCTACACAAGTGAGTGTGTGTGCTACAAATGAGGAGCACCACACCTCTATTTATATTCATCTGTTCACTTTAATTATTCATTCTGACATGTAGGCTCGAGTTAATCATGTAGGCTCGAGTTACACATGTAGGCTCAAGTAACCACACCAGGGTGCTAATGACCCACCTTTACAATTAGAGGGGACTGCCTCATGACTCTTATTAGTTATTCTGATTAGAAGCATCGGGGTACAAAGTAATACAAGTGGTTCTCCCTGTAGGACCATCAGGGACCACAAAAGATACATATAGAATATTCTTCGAAGTTATAATATTTCAACAAGAAGGACGATGAAAGTCTAGAAGATTTTGTTGAAAGGATTTTATATAATGTGCAGAGAGTTGGACAAACTAATATGGAGTTAGATGTGCTCAAAATAATCCTAATTCATGGGATTAGAGATGATTTCCTAGACATGTTAAACCTGTTAGGAAAGGGGGATATCTCCAAGGATTCCTTTGAAAAGATCGTGGAACTGTGCAAAAGGTATTCCAAGGGATATTCCAGGAATAACAGATGGGACAAATGGGACAAATTTGAACATGTTCTCTTCAATAGAATGCAAAAACCATCTAATGGAGGAGCCACCCATGCAGAGATAGGCAATCTCCTCAAAAATTTCAAAACAGAAATGATGAGCTCCATCTCCTCAAAAATAGATGTCCTGAGGGAAAAGAAGAAACAAGCAGTAGAGGATCTCACACTACGTGTATTCTTCCCTAGATGTAGGAAGAACCACCCTCTAAAGGAGTGCCCACTCGACAAGGTAGAAGTGTGTCAGCCGTGTGAGCTGAAACATGACACAAAATAATGCCCGTCACTACCTCAAGTGAAGGCTGTTCTACAGGCATCAACTCTAGATGTGGAACCAGCTTACTTTATTGCACAGAAAAATCCCTAGCAGCCTCGAAATCAAGGTATGACTCCAGACTTGTTTCCATTTTTGAATAACATGAATAATTGGAATAATATGCAGCATATGAATACCCAATTATCTTCATCTTATTTTAATCCTCCATGGTACCCCTTGTTAGCACCTGTATTGAACAAAAGCAATATAAGATCATGGGGGGGGGATAAGATTGTGCTGTTTAAATACTTTGGTTTAAAGATATGATACAAAGGTGACGTGATGGTCTAAAAGAGCAGCCAAGTTAACAAAAATCCTAGGCTATTATCGAAAGAAGGAGACAATCCATGGCTAATACCCCCTCCGCCTTTCAAAACATGTGAGGAAGATAGCAGAACTTCGGGCCTTTAGCCGCCTGCACAAATCAAGGGTTACAAATTGATTTGGGGATGATCTACGGTTCATAACCAATCCGCCGGGAGAAAGTGCAAGTTAGTTAAACAAATAGGAGTTGGCGGAATCACATATATTGCTCTCGATCCAACGGTGGAGGGATGGAATCGGACCACATCGACGGTTGGGATTGATTTCGCAGCTGGAACCTGCGCGACGGATAAACACCAGAGCTTCCAGCGGAAAGGATGCGTGGGGGTAAATACGACGGCCAAGGATTAAAGACAGCGTGGATCGACGGCTATTTTGGTTTCCGGGAG
>LPNX010815187.1:245049-279583 GCA_001517045.1 Pseudotsuga menziesii | reverse complement strand
ATCGGTTAGGAATGGAATTGTAACAACTTCCTAGTGGTGTAGGATTTCGGTTACAAACTCTAATTTACGCCGGTCATTCTGTTATTGATCTGCTGGAGGAAGACTTATTGTTTGATCTATAAATTTGTATCTCTTTTATGAGATGGGGGTTGGAACCCATCAGATGAAGTAATTTGTGGAGAAAATATCTGTCTTATTTTTAATACCAGAATGAATGCATGAGAGTTCTTTTTTTAGAGTTTCATGTATCATTGACATTGCAGTCCGTGCTTTCTTTCTCTGTGTGATTTAAAATTTTCCCTGTGTAACGCTCCATTCTGTTTTTTCTGTCGTATCTGGAACATAGTGTTTGATGTTTAGAATTCATATGCTTATGCTCTATTCATCGTTTCAGGTATTATATGATCTTTTCTACTAAAATTGATATGGAATTCGTCTTAGACGCTCTGTATTGATGGGCTATTCCCTCATTTCTTCTATTTTCACCCTGACAAATGAAATGACTGCAATTATGTGATTATCTTGCCTTTGGAAAATCCTGTGTATGCATTTTGGTAATCTTTTTATATGTATATGACTCCGTTTCCCAATGGATATGTGATTGTTTCAACCAAATAAACCTTTAAATATTGTTACCGTTTGGTCTTGCAATTTGCAAAGTTCATGTTGAGAGATCCCTCTCTGGGAGAGAATACCAATATCTTCCTAAAGTGGTTTTGCTGTTACCTCGGGGTGTACCTTTTACAACCTAGGTACATTCTGAGTGCTAACACCCCTCTCAACCTTCAATGCAAAATTTTAACTCCTAAAACCCTTGGGAATAGCCACCACAGCCACCAAACCAACAAAATTCTTGGTCTCCTCGATGGAAGAATTTCCATCTAGGGAACCAGTTTCCCCATAGCCAACCCTCTCCATAGCTTCCACATCAAACATTTCCTCAACAACCATACCCTCCTCAACAATATCCTCATCCTTATCAACAGTCATAGCTGCAACTCTAGAATAATGCGGTCCCCAATATGCCAATATGACCACAGCTGCCTGCTCAACCTAACCCTAACCCAAATAATAAAGCAGTCCATCAGTTTGAGACTGTCAACATGCCTTCTACTCCATTACTCGTGTACCCTTCAATGAAATCCGCTTACGATCAAGAAAGGTAGTAGAGCCTTTGATCATTGAGGATATTCCATCATCTGTGCATGAAGAAGGGATGAATCCACAGTATTTATCCAATACAGTGACCCCCATTATTGAAGAAGTTGAACATCCTACTAATATGACGACTGAGACACAAAAAGACACATTTATCAACACACAGCCTACACAGTTGATTAGGGAACCACCATACCCTGAAAGATTAATGTTACCAAAGGTAGTGGGACAACCTCAATTTAACCTCTTAGGAGAGTTAAAAAATCTATGTTAAAATTCCACTCCTTCAGGCCCTTCAAGATGTACCTATCTATGCCAGAACTGTTCAGGATCTGTGTACAAGGAAACTAGGAAGGAAACCCAGGGATCCTCCCACTGTTCATGTCATAGGGAAATTATCTGCATTAATAATGGGAAAAACCCTCTTGGCCAAATATGATGACCCTGTGAATCCCACTGTCACTTTGCATATTGGGCGCACACAAATACCCAACGTACTGGTAGACTTAGGAGGAGAAATTAAAGTTATGACTATTGAAACTGTAAAAACACTTGGGCTCACTAATCTCAGGCCAACTCCTACTGTTTTAGAACTGGCAGATAGATCCACTATTAAACCTGAAGGAATCTTGGATGATCTCGTTATCTCAGTTGATTCTTGGGAGTATCCTGCTGAATTCTTGGTTTTACAACCTAAGTCACAACTAGGAGGACACCCATTGATCCTGGGAAGGCCCTGGTTAGCTACAGCTGATGCTTGCATCAGCTGTCGATCTAGGTCTATGACCATATCATATGGAACCGAGATAAAGAACCTCACTCTCTATCCTCCAACTCGGCCGAGTTTAGAATCTTGAAACTCTGTTATGGATGGAGTCAGAGGAAGAAGAGGGCGTTCAACTATTATTAACAATAGGGAAGGCCTTAACTTTTAAATATGAAACTGAAGACGATGCCATTAATAATTTCATCAGTGAACCCACTTCTATCAATAAGAAAATTTATCAGATCCTGAATGCTACTCTAGGTGAAGAGGAACAAGAAAATCTCACGGAAGAGGCATTAGGTAGTGACACTCACATAGTTCCAGTGTTGAAAATTTTGAAAAGTGTTCCTATCAAGGTAGAGTCTAGAAAAACCATGAATATTAATTCCATCCTTTCCTAAGATGAACAGAAGCACTTGATCATTCTCTTAAGAAAACACAAGGGGGCATTTTCCTGGGAGTACACGGACATGAGGGGCATCCCATATAATCTATGCACCCATCACATTTATATCAAAATTGACTCTCGGCATGTGTGCCACCCTCAATGACGAATGAACCCCAATCTTAGGGACATAGTGGAGGAAGAAATTCAGAAACTCTTGGAAGCATGATTTATATATCCCATTTCAGACAACGAGTGGGTGTCTCCACTCGTAATAGTACCCAATAAGAATGGTAAATGGAGAGTCTGTGTGGACTATAGAGAGCTGAACAAGGCAACATAGAAAGATCACTTTCCCCTACCTTTCATCGATCAAGTATTTGACACCTTATCTGGGAAGAAGTTCTTCTCCTTCCTGGATGGGTTTAGAGGGTACAATCAAATCTAAATTGCTCCTGAAGACCAGAATAAAACTACCTTCACTTGTCCCTGGGGAACTTTTGCATACAGAGTGCTTCCCTTTGGTTTATGCAATGCACCAGCCACATTTCAAAGAGCCGTGATTGGCATTTTTTCAGAATTAGTTAATGATAGTATGGAAAATTTTCATGGATGATTTTACTCCTTATGGCAAAGATTTTGAAGAAGCATTAAAAATTTTGGAAAAGGTTTTAACTCGTTGCGAATAGACCCATCTATATTTGAGCACTGAAAAGTTCCATATGATGATGAGTGAAGGAGTGGTGTTGGGGCATTTTATCTCTACTGATGGCATCTAGGTGGACCCCTCTAAAATCAAGGTAATAAAAAATATACCTAATCCTGTAACTCAAAAAGAAGTGCGAATTTTCTTAGGGCATGTTGAATACTGCAAAAGATTTATAGAAAACTTTTCCAAACTTTCCTCTCCTTTGTTTTCATTACTAATGAAGGATGTGCAATTTATTTGGAATGAGGCATGCCAGACAGTGTTTGTTAAACTTAAGGAGAAGCTATCCACAAATCCCATCCTAAGAGGGCCCAATTGGACCCTACCTTTTCACATTTATTCAGATGCCTCTGATACTGCCATTGGAGCAGTCATAGGGAAGTAGGATGGTCAAGCCCCTTATGCAGTTTATTACATTAGTAAAAACCTAGCCCCTGCTGAACTTAATCATACTGTTACCGAGAAGGAGATTTTAGCCATTATTTACTCCATTAACAAATTTCGACATTATATCACTGGATATCCTACATTTGTGCACATTGACCACTCGACCATCAAACATCTAATGAATAAACCTGTTACCAATGCTAGAGTAACTAGGTGGTTGTTATTATTATAGGAATTTGATATCACCATTATAGATAGACCTGGAAAATAAAATGTTGTTGCTGATTTATTATCTCGTTTTACTAACAGTGATGATAATTTTCCTGTTGAGGACTCTTTTATAAATGAACACTTATTTGTAGTTTCAACTCACTCCCCTTGGTATGCAGATGTCGCTAACTACTTGGCTGTAGGGAATCTTTTGACACATTTGTCAAAAAGAGAAAAGAGGAAAATTATTCAACAAAGTGCCAAGTATTTTTGGATAGACAGTCATCTCTTCTACATAGGCCCTAATCTTGAGATCAGAATATGTGTAAGAGAAGATGAAATATTCCATATTTTGAAGGCCTTCCATGATGAGCCTTGTGGGGGACATTTTGTAGATAAGAGGACAAGACACAAAGCACTGAGAATGGGCTACTATTGTTCGACCCTTTTTAGGGATGCAAAGACATATGTCCATTCTTGTGATAGCTTCCATAGGATGGGCCAACCCAATAGATTGGATCAAATGCCTTTTCAACTGCAACTGGTGCTTGAACCCTTTAATAGATGGGCCTTAGATTTTGTTGGTCCTATCAACCCTCATTCTAGGAAGAAATCCTACATCTTGGTCTGTACCGACTACATGATAAAATGGGTGGAAGTTGTGGCTTTGGTGAAATCCAATGACCAGGCTGTGATCGATTTCCTGTATGGTGAAATATTTACCCATTTCAGAGTACCCAAGGAAGTGGTTACCGATGGAGTACCTCAGTTTGTGTCACATCAATTTGAAGCTCTACTACGAAAGTACCATATTCAGCACCGGATAGCTTCACCATACCATCCCCAAGCCAATGGATAGGTAGAAAGCACTAACAAAGTTATTGAAGCCATACTTACAAAAGCGGTCAAGAGCCATCGTAGAGATTGTGCTAATAGACTTCCAGAATCATTGTGGGCATATCGTACTACTTGGCACAATACTATAGGTTTCTCTCCTTATGACTTGGTGTATGGGAAAAGTGTTGTATTCCTAATTGAATTTGAAATTAATACTTTGAAGACAGCTATAGAGGTAAAATTAGATGTGACCGAAGCCCATAAGAGAAGATTGAATCAATTGAATGAACTTAATGAGAAATGTTTAGCTGCTATGGATCAGACAGTATTAATCCAGCAATAGAGATCCAATTGGCATGACCGATTGATAAAAAATAAAGTCTTTCATGAAGGATACTGGGCACTATTATACGATTCAAGATTCAAAAGGGACTTCAAGGGTAAATTATGCACAAGATGGTTGGGCCCATACCTGGTAGACAGAGTATTTGATAATGGTACAGTCCGCCTAGTAACCATTGATGAGAATCATGCACCATTATTTGCTAATGGTCACAGGCTACGACTGTACCATAAGCCCATTTCAAAAGACACATTCACTTCACAGATTGTAGCTAATCTGGAATACCAGTTATAACAAGGGCAGGAATCTTTCTCTACCCCTGTTAATCCTTAGATAATCGCTGCAAATCTTACATAAATTTTTTGTACATAAATAAATTGATATTTTTTTATTTTTATCTTTTTCTTTTGCACTTGATCCATTTTTTCAAAAAAATAAAATGTGCAGGGAAGCGCCTAAGGAGCGGTGGTCATTATCAGGCCTATTAACCAGGGTCGTCCTTCTGTAACTTCCTGCATTAGAAGAAAATTCCTTGAACAAATCTGTTGTAGCCGCAATACTAAAAAAACACATTCCTTTATCCCATTCCGCGTAGCTGCAACACCATCAAAATCATTGCCTTTTTCCCGTCTTTATACAGCTGCAACACCGTAAATTCCTGCCCTTTACCCCATTCTGCACAGCTGCAACACTATAAATTCCCACCCTTTACCCCGTTCCACGCAGCTACAACACCATAAATTCCCACCCTTTACCCCATATCGCATAGCTGCAACACCGTAAATTCCCTCCCTTTACCTCATTCCATGTAGCTGTAACACCGTTAATTCCCTCCCTTTACCCCGTTCCCCACAGCTGCAACACCATCACCTTAATGCCTTTTTCTAATTCCAGCAGCTGCAACACCATTTCACTTTGGTCCATTTTCACCTTTTCCAGCAGCTACGACACCGTTTCACTTTGGTCCATTTTCACCTTTTCTGGTAGCTGCGACACCATTTCACTTTGGTCCATTTTCACCTTTTCCAGTAGTTGCAACTCCGCCAAAACTGGCTGAGTTTTCTATAATTCCAGGCCGCGACTCTGCTAAACTGCTTCATTTCTCTATGGTATGCGGCTGCGACTCCTCCATTCTTGGCAGAATTCTTAGCAACCTTGGTTAGCGACTCCTCTAGATCGAGCTCCAATTTTTGATGCCAGCGATCCTGATTTATTTTTCAGTATTCATTATGTTTCCGACAAAATTGACATATGGTTTTGGTTCACTAGCAGAAAATGGCATTCCAGCATACCTGCAATAGTGATTAAATTTAAATGGCTGCACTTCACATGCGCTACTATTTTCCAAAGGTCACTATTCATCGCATATTTTCAAAGGTATGGTTCTGATTATTTCCTTGATTAAGGGTTAACTAGATTTGACAACATTAATCATACCTTCCTTTCTGTGCCCATTATTACACCTGCATATCGTTAACTTTCCACTCTCACGACTTAATTGCTATTTATGTTGCCTGATAACCGCCACCTTTCCTAATTTGGGATAAAATTCCAAACATTTCGATGCTCTGAAACTTTCTGAATTTACCCAACTCTACTCTCAACTGTTCATGCATACTCTGTGCTCTAACCTCCATTCTCGGGACCTGTAATCTGTCAGACTGAGACACACTTCTGAATTCAAACAAACATGGGTATCCCATCTCGGCATGAACCTCCTAATACGCGAGAACTAAGAAGAAATGCTGAAGTTTTCGCTATTTTTTAAGTTGCGGGCTGGACCGAATTCTTCCAATTCCTGAATGGGTTTCATCGCAAGACAGCTCTACAATTTGCCTTAAATATTACACAAACCCACTCAGAGGTTTGGGGGTTACATATCAAAGTATTTGAATAAATAGTGGCTGAGGTCACTGGCCTTCCTCAGGTGGGCAGAGATTGGTTTGGTCGAAGAACCCCCAATGCTGCTGCAGTATAGGATTTATTGAGAGAGGGAGAACATTCAAAAATCATGGAGAGGGATAGTATTACAGTCATTGCCTCGAACATGAGATCAAGTAGTAATTTTCCTCAAGAAGTATATCACTTGTGAATGTAGGTATCAAATGGTTTATTACTCTGAATTTCCTCTATTATCTCATCTCCGTCATAGGGTCTTACTGAACATTCCGTTTTACCTATTAAATGATTTACACCATATGGCGGGGTTTGTTACAATAGCCAAGCATACAAACTCCTCCCTTACCCACCATGGCCTAATCACATTAATAATTTTATAGGACTTAGCTCAACAGAACCAAAACTGGGAGCAATTCATAGGTCGAATTCAGGAACGCGCCCTTTTTCCTGGCCTTCCAATAGAAGAAGAAGTAGAAGTACCTGTACTCATGGGCCTATTCAAAACCAAGAAGAGCCTTCCAATCAACAATTGGGGGGAAATGTCGAACAATATGAGGTTTGATTTCCATCCAATTTAGTTGGGGGAGGGGGGGAAATGAGATTGGATCGGAGGATCAGTCAGAAGACCAAGCAGCACACTTGGAGGAAAATGCACAATAAAACCCTGTAGAGAGATTAAATAATATGGAAGCTCTGACAGTAGAGGCTGAAACTGGAGCAGCATTAGATATTGCGATAGCTGAAGTGGAGGATGTTATAGCCATGATAATAGAAGAAAAAATGGAGGTGTTTACCATTGAATCTTCCCCTGAATGGGGAGGAAATCTGATTGAGGAACTTACAGGAAAACACTGAGACAGAGGATATCCCTTCTACATCAGTTGGAAATTTGGAAATTCCAGCACCATGGAGAAAAAGGAGGAGATCAAAAGAAGAAATATGGGCATCACCACCAATAAGACGAAAAAGAACCAGGTCAGTTACAGCAGTAGAAGCAACAAGGGCAAGATGGGCAACCATAGAAGCACATATCGAATTCCCCACTTTGAGACCCAAACCAAATGATGCCCCATAAGAACCATCTGCAGAAGAACCTCAAATTGAGGGACTTCTGTATGAAAATGGGTTATTAAAGGAGGAAGTACAATCACTACAAAAAGAAATAGAAAATTAGAAGGAAGCATGTAGGAAACAGGTGGAAAGGAATCTGCACACACTGGTTGAGGCTGCAGACCAATTAGAAGGATCAAATCCTGTTGAGGATGGTGATGAGGAAGAAAGAGTGGTTTGTCCTATGTGTGGTGAAATATTTAACTAGTCAGGTTACAAAGTCATAGTTCATGCCTTTGTGACACAACAACCCATACCTACAGCTGTGGAAGAACAAGGACAAACTGATTGGAAGGATGGTGAAGCTCCCCAAGAGAAACTCCAGCAAAGGGAAGTAGCAGATAAACAGGGTGCTGATACCCAAGAGCCAACATCTTTGAATATTCCTGTTGAAGTTGCCCCCAAATTGGGACAGATGAACCAGATTCTAAGGTTATTCCTGATTTTGTTGAAGAAGTCTGCATTGTGACTCCTGAACCTTCTCAGTACATAGAACTAATAGAGATGGAAACCCGGCAGCAGAATGATGATGAGGTTGAACAGGACGTTGATACACAAGAACCATCATCCTTGAATATTATTGTTGAAGTTGCCACCCAAATGGGGGAAGAAGAACTAGGGATTGAAAATATTCTGGAATTTAATGAAGAAGTTTGCATTGTGACTCCTAGACTGTCTCAGGAGATAGAGATAATAGAAATGGAATCCCAACACCGGGAAAATGACAAAGTTAACCGAGTTGTTGCTACACAAGAACCAAGATCCCTAGAAATTTATGTGGAGACTCTTAGGCTGCAACAAGAAGTCAATCCCGAGATGGACATCATTCCTGATTTGGATTTAGGAGAGGATGCACAAATGCAATCACAATCCTTGGGGGACATTGAAATCCTCGAGGAACAAATCCATATTACAAAATACATGAAAGCAACTCTACAATCCCAACAACATGAAGAAAGAGAAGGGCAGGGCTCTGTTACACAAGAACCAGTGGCCTTGCATCCCACTGTCAAAGCTGTAGCTGATAATTAGGTAGATAAGGAGATTAAAATTCAAGAGGAGGTTGTCCCACAAGAACCAACATCCTCGCAATCAGCCACTGAAGTTGCTATAGGAGAACTCCAAAGAGAGGACGTTGTTACACAAGAACCAACATCTCCAGAAGTTGTTTCAGAAACACCTATGGTTGAAGTTGCTGCAAGAGAAATTCTAGGAAGGGACGTTGTTACACAAGAACCAGCACCCCCAGAAGTGATATTAGAAGTACAGGATGTTCAATTTGGCACATCAGGTGATAAGGTATGGACTCAACTTCCTCAAAATTTTATCAATTTGGATTCTAATAATGAAGAACATCATGAAGAAGAATAAATCCTGAAGCTGACAAAAGAAATATCGATCCTAAGAATAGAAGTGAGGAAGTGGAAGAGTCAGGTGGAGAGATATCAAGAAGGGATGGTTTCCCTCACTGAACATAGAAAGACCATCGAGGAATTGAAGGAAAAATGGGTAGAATAACTCATGAAATAGAAACTCCATGGGGAGGAGTTACAGAAGGAGCTAAAGGAGCTAAAAAATTTCAAATCTATGTAGGTGGAAAAATATCAGCTGTATACTCTTTCTCAGGAATTGTTGGGTACCAGAGTACCATCTTCCTCTTACCCTGTATTTTTATTTGAGTAGTTCATTTGGTTTAAACTGAGGGCTGTAAAAGAAGGGAGGCCATATGAAATAGCAACTTCAGCTAAATTACTGGAAACATTTATGGGAAGTGATTTTGAGGACTAGAATTTGTTGTGTGAGATTTATTTGCATGAGTTGGCTTACCCTTTGGACCGCCATTCAAATTCTGTCCCTTTCTCAGGTGATGTTCAACTGAGGGCTTTTTCCTCCTTTGTGAGAAATCATGTTTACTAAAAAAGGCCTTTCCAAACTTTCTCTCACAATGAGGCCCACTCTAATCTTTGGATTCGAAGTAAACCTCAGAATCCTCATCTTCTCCTTGCTCGACATCAGAGTGTACTCTTGTGTCCTATCCAAAATCAACATATAATGGAAATTCAAGAAAGGGTTATTTCTACTTGTACCAGCCATATTTCCATGCATCAATGAGTGGATTTGGAAGGTAGTTAGCATATATGGCAGGTTTCCTCTTCAACCCTTAGAAATAGGGACCCCTACTGTTACAGGAATTTTGAACAAGCACTTTCTAGGGTTGAGGGTTATGTTGGATGCATGAGGGAATGTGGGGTTAATTGGCTGGGACTCTATTGACGGGCGTGTTTGAATAATCCCATAACGGGGGAGACAACCCAGACCGGGATCCTTAGGACAGGCTCCAAGCTGTTTGGGATGGTTGTTCCCGATAGGTTTAAAGGCTCTGTTAGCCTGGAAATTTAAAAGTCTAAAGGTTAAAATTAATGTTACTGATTGATGTTTGGGCCTACACTTAGGAGTACCAAGGTTAATTTAGGTTATATATTACAGGATGACAAACTGTTATATTTAGTCTACTTAAAGCAGTTAATTATAAACACAAGAATAGAAAGATAAAAATTAGCAGAGTTAATACCTTACAGCAATGTATAATATACACAGTGTACAATAATTACAACAGAAATAATCTGAATGTTGGTAATTCCTACGAAAGGATCTGATTCAATAGATTTTTTGAATAATATAATAAAAAGCTTAAACACATATTATCCTAATCTACTCTCTATCCTGATCAGGAGCAGTGAAAAATTTAACCTGTAATCGATTTATGCTGATAAGGACACTGTATGCAAACATTTGATAATATTTAAAGACATTCAAATATTACAAAACCATACATAAATTGTTACACATTATATAACAACGATATCAATCATTAATTATAGAACATGACATATCAACAAGATCAGAAACAGGAACAGTCGATGCTTGTAAATAATATTTGCACAATTCTTCAAAGAAATTATCACAAACATTTATAATATAGAAGAACGAGTGGCAAAACTGAAAGACGTTATAAATCATATGTAAAGTATAAAAACTGTATATATGTTTTAAACATCACCAGTCCAAACGCTGTAGCTACTGACAGTTAACTGTCTCGAGTCACAAATAGATCGAACAGCGGTCTTGTTCTCCCTTTCCCAAACTATCGACCCCTATCCCTTATGCTATCTGACCTATAAATACATTTTAATTTCCCCAAAATAAAACTTTCTAAGAGCTGGAGATAATCAACATTGAAATCCTTAACTGATTTCACATAAAAATGACAAGTGGGAACATGTCGTTTTTCAACATATGCGCGAATACTTAGTCCATAATAGGAGATCGAGGACACAGATAAGGTAACGGCACCTGGAAAACAGTCCCTGCAAGATCGATTTGCTTCCAGATATAAAAGGATCATCCATCCAACCGAAATCATCAAAATCGGGGAAGGAAAATATTCATGATACCACCTGCGATGCAAGACAAAAGAAACATAATTAAAATGTAATTAAAATAGAAAACAAATAAAATAATTGATAAACAATTTCACACTCATCAAATACCTGTAAATAAAACTCGATCGTCAAAACTTCAAACCTGATATCAAAATAACACACCGCCAAAACACTACAAATTTACCGGAGCATTAAAAACCTGGATATTCACCCCACTTGAATGACTCGGTGAGGGAGCAACCCTGAACTACATGAGTGCAATCTGAGCGTTAAGCTCACGAAACTTTTCTTCATTCTTGTCATTTTCATCCTGTAATTTGAGGACCCTCCTAATCAACTTGTTCTTATGATTTCTCAATCGGAGGAGCTATTGATCATTCACATTAACTTTCTCCTTTAACATAGCATTTTCAGCCTTTATTAAATCCCGATTCACTGCCATCTCACCTACCCTATCCTCCATACTACGAATTTTATCCAACAGTCGATTAATAAACAAAGGATGAGCCATATCTGCAACTCAATAAACACCAGGTGCATTTGTGTGCACAGGCTTTTCTTTAGTTGGAGCGTTAACAACTGAATCCTCTTGCAGCTCTTTATCGAGCACAGGAATGTCCTTATCGATAATAGGGAGAGTCTCATTGACAGGATTCGAAACAACTTCAGGATGAACGACATTACCATCAATAGGAGAAAGGGGTATCAAATTCCTCCTCATCTAACACAACAGTTTCGACCTGAACCTTGTCAATAACAGGGGTTTTGACAGAAGTAGTTTTCACCATGCTCCTGGTGAATCTGCCAACCATTTTAGCCTTGGGCTGATTTCGTCCACGATTGCCAATTTTACCAGTACTGTTTTGGGGTGTAACTGGTGACAAAGGTGAAATTCTTCTCATGTGCTTAGACCTTAACGGAGTGTCAGCGCTTTCGACTGGATTGGCCATGGGAATTTTGCAGGGTTCAGGGCTCATATGGCCAGGACTTGACAAAGGTTTGCGCAGAGAAGGAACTGAGACAGGACTCGGATCTTTGTGTTTGCTGCAATCATCAGGGTTGTCAAACATGCAGTGACAAAATGAGGAAAAACCGTTGGACTCTACAAATTCCTCCCATGACCGACCCAACTTCAACAACTCACTATCAATCAACATGCGAACCAACCCGTGATGAAAGAGGCTGTGACTGACGTGTTTAGGGCCTTTTTTAATCACATTGGACATTTTGAACAGGCTATGTAAAAGATAATAAGGCAAATTTAATGGAAACCCTATAAAAACAGACATAAGATGGAGGTGATATACATACGCTGACGATAACTGGCCTTCACAGGTCAAGTAACGGTGAATCAAATCAAGGACAGGATGCCATTCTTTCTTGAAATACTTACGGGCCACTCCAGTTCGAAAAGAGACTTCTTGAGCAGGGTTTTTAATAAATTGCCGCCATTCTATTATATTCATCTTCTGGTATTTGAACCATCTCTGACCAGCCAGGGACAAACCTGTTGCGGCCGCTATTGAACATTCATCAACCTGAAACCGAAGATCACCAACTTCTGCTTGAAAATCAACTAGGGAGAGAGCGAAAACCCTAGTAACTTTAGGGTTCGAGACAGAGAACTTCTTCAAGAATGGCATCCACCCTATGTCCTCGACCTTTACTGCGAGCTCAGCGTCCGAATTTAACAAGGTCATTTCATAGGGTTCAACCCTTACTACAGGTGCCATCACTGGCTGAGTCCAGGTGCGTAACCACATGAAAAATAGGTACCAGAGCTCGTCAAGAGACAGAACACGAGATTGTGAGCACTTGGAATAAAGGCTAAGCAAAACCAGGTGATGAACAGGATGAGCCATGCATAAACGTAGGATATACCACTGCGGGTTTGGCATGAACGAAGACATCGGCACTCGGAATGGTAATCAATTGATGACACAAACGATGGTCGAAGCCCCTAGACAACTGATATTATCATGATTTACCCTGAATTGAATGACAAGAGGCCCTTCGCTGTACGTAGAACAGGTGTTCCATTGGCAGGCATCCATGACGAGGGATACGTACCAGGACTTAAACACGATAGACAGGTCAAGTACCAGCGTCATGATAGCATGCTGGCTTCACAATAGGTGAATCAGGATAGAGGCCGTGAAATAAATCAATCCGACGATAACCATAATACATGCACCCCTACCATGGATTTGACCTACCTTATTAAAGGTGGCGGATAAATAATCATAATTGCAAACCATTAAATCAAGAATCGGCTTTATAAAACATACCATATAATAATTATTGGCATAGATATTTGTGGTAATGTCGACCATGGCTTAAGAACTTAGGATATGTCAAAAAAAATTGTTTGTAACACATTTGGCTTACGTACTCTAGGTCTTGACCGAAATCACCATGAACCAACCATTGACAATATTTGAACCCTAGCAATAATTATAATAACAAACTCAACAAAATCAATTCGTAAAGTTTTGGATTAATTTCTAGATTAGGATAAGACAAAGAATATAGAAATCATTAATATTTATCCTTAATTGCAAACCCAAACTCAATAGTGATGATTTTGTTAAATATTCTATAGTTGCAAAGGTTCCTTTAAAAACAATGAATTTCCCCAATTCAGTAGCTGACAAAATGGCATTGTTTCAGTAGATGTAATTTTTCTTTATTTTGCATTGAGAAATTCGAACATTTCATCAAACAAAATAGAATTTTGTTAGATGAAATAATGTTTTTTTAAAGGCTGTTGAGCCAGGGCACAACAGACTCAAATTTAAATTTCCTCTCCTTTGGTGGCCAGTAAAACTGTACAGGGGAGATTTCTCATTAACAAGAGCAGAAGAGCATAAGTGTTGGATATATTGGGTTGTCCATAATGGATTTGTAGAAAAATAGGGGACATCTAAATTCCCATACAACTTTTCTTCTCTCCATGAACGAAGAACAATGTCAGATTCAAATTCAAAATAATAAAGGTTGTTGCATGAGGACATGCAATAGGACAGTTTGGGGGAGATGTTGGGCCCAAAAATGACCCCTTTTTGACCACCCTTATCTACCTCTTTTTGCCTTATCCTACTCTATTATGCATACCAAACAGATGTTTTTCCTTCACTTGGTCCCTCAAGTCATGAAGGTATGGTTAATCATTGTCTTATTTTATTAATGCTTAGGATTGTGGTAATCAGGGCTTTACATCTTAAATTATGCTAACATATGGTGGTTTTATAAAGATAATTCGAGATGTAAAGAATACAGGTGTAGTGGGCCGAACATGCCAAAAGAGGGATGGACATTCATTGTTGAGTTGATCGCCATCCATTCCATAATTTCCCAAAGAACGCGGTCCAAGGGTATTATTCCACGCGAGCTGTACAAGGGTAGCTGCAATAGACTGCGACAAATTTGGAGGCAATAGTGCGCCACTGCTCAAAATTAGCTGCAATCCACAGAGTATCTTCTCAATTAATCATGATCATTATTTTTGGCTTGAATAACAACTTTCCTATCTACTCTCATCTTGCCACGACTGTAATAGCTCATTGTAATTAGGGCAGCCTGAAGATCAGAGATCTTCATGGCTGCTTGATAATAGTAAGAATATGTTATGATTGTAATTGTATAAATACTGGGAACTATTCCAAGCCAAGGGTTGAAATTTTAACCAAATTATTGTATCAGCTGTGACTAAGGTTGTGTGCTCATCTGCCACTTTTAATACAAGGAGTTTGATTCTTCAGATCTCGGCATTTTAACATGTTACTTCCAGCATCTCTGTGTGAAGGCTAGGCCCATCTTCCCATAGTGATTGCTGAGTTAATTAGGTATTTTATTTATTTTGTTGTGTGATTTTGTGATAACTTTCTTTATTTATAGTAAGCTGCAACGGTTATCGATTGCTGTGTGTCATTTGAATGATCAGTAATTGCATCTCTTGTAAAACTGCAGTGGTATGGTGTGTCAGTCGAATGTATAGGTTAACCTTGTTTTATGCAACTGTGTGATAGCTGTAACAACCTTGTTCATCCCTAGTTCTTTCAATTGTTGTTTTCTTTAGATCTTTGCAGTTTGTGCCTTCACATTTATAATTGTAGAATTTAATTCCTATACTTTGAATTTCTAGAATAGCTAAAATTAATTCATGTACTTTGAATTTCTAGAATAACTGAATCAAGATAGTTGGATTGATCTTTAGATGGTTTTGTAATTAGGGATTTTACTTTCTGCAAAATTAATCTAGATTTTATTTCCTGAATCTTTTAATTTTAGATTAAGAATTGTAAGAAGGTACTTGTGATTGTATTCTTGAGAAAGTAAAATTAAATTAAGGGATGAGTGTGGATGAACAGGAAAGTAGGATCATTTACTTACAACATCAGCTACCTAGTGTTTGAAGCATATACAGTGCATATTATCCTTGAAATAAGAGACTTCCCTGGGTTGAAAATTATATTGAACACTCTGTATGTTGGTTTTAATTAACTTGCATATAGGGTGCCCAACAAGGGAGAGATCATCAAAGTCTTCATCCCTAAAAGAAAAATTTAACCACCATGAATTTTCAATTATTGGTTGTGTTGGGGGGTATAAAATAAGTCTTTGTGTGGACAACCCATTGGAAATAGTCATCTCTCCATCCCTACACCCTATAAAAGCATTTGTAGTAGCTAACCATGGTCTTCCCAATATAATAGGATGTCCTTTAGAAGGATCCTTTGATTCTATGAACATAAAGTCGACAGGGTATTCCCATGAAGCTACTGATACAACATTGTCATCCAAGACTCCATCGGGTTTTACCGTAGTGTGGTTTGCTAGTTCTATGATGGAAGGTGTAGGTTGAAGAAATTGTCCTAACTGTAAATATTCTAAAACCGAAGTGGTCATCATGTTAATAGCCTATCCTAAATCGATTAATGTATTCTCTATGGCAGTGGTGTTTATAATTACAGTCACTACTAGGGCTCCTGGATTTGTATATTTTGCAATCTGGGACTGACCTGTCATACATTCAAACATTTCTCCTATAACATGAATTGTAAGAGGGTCATTTTGCTTCTTTCCTGGGATTTTAGTATAGAGCCCTTTTATTACCTTACTATAGATTGGTATATCTTTGATATCTTGTTATAGGGGGATTTTAATACAAATGTTCTTTAATTCATTCAAAATGTTATACTCCAAATGAACTACGGGTCTTTCTATTCCTAATCTTTCTAGAAATGGAGGAATTCTTTGCTTCTGAATAGTTTCTTTTGGAGGATGGGTGTACTGAAACTTTTGGAATGTTCATATCCTCCAAAATAGCATCATTCACGGGCTCACTTGAATCTTCTTCTTCTTCATTTCGTTCCTGAATGATGACTGATGACTTGGGTTTATTATTCACAACTCTTCCTGATTGTAATTGAATTTCATGTACATGTACAGTCGAAATAAGGTAGGATGGAAGAGTTTGCAACTCAATGTTGTTAAGAGCTTGATTTGGTTTATTGTTAGGGTTAGGTATCAGCTATGCAAGTAATAATGTTGGTCGAGGAGGATTTGCATTCTGAAAGTGATGAGTTTGTTGTGTGATAAAAGGAACTGGAGGTACAAATCCAGGTAGCATTTGTTGGAATTTTTTTTTGATTCTAAGGATAAGGATGATTAGGTGCAGGGATAGGTTGTGGCCGAGGATATGGTTTTCCTCCCCATCCTTGTGACCAATATTTCTATTGTGGAAATTGAGGAGGAGGATACTAAGGTGGCCAATTCCTCCAGTTGGAATCGTTCCATTGCTAAGGTGGTTGATACAGAGGATAATAGAGTGGACATTGTGGTGGATAGTTTGGATACGTTGGTTGGTATATAGGTTACCAAGGATGCCTCCTAGATGTTTCATCTACATCCCCACTCTTATGGATGGCTTGCAATCCTGGCAAGGATGGGAAATTATTTGTTGGATTCTCTTCTGTACAGATGTGACATACGAAGATGTTGTTTAATGGACATTTCCTTTAGGGATGTTTAGTTCTACATCTTAGAAAAAATATACTCATTGTTGCTCGTTCTTCATCCTACCTCTTCTTGGCTTGAAAAGAGTCTAGTTGAGAACCCATTGCTCCTAAGATATCAATCTTAAAATTCTCCAACAGGTTTCCTAACTCTACTCTTCTAACTCTGCTTGAACTAGGAAAATTTTCTCTTTTATTTATACTAAAAGGCTCTCAAAAAAATTTCGCAACTTTCCCCCTACTGCTAGAATAATTTTTACACATCTCACCGATCTGCGCAAATTTTTTATGAGAAATATCGCTAGCCGCCATGAGATTAAGACTTTCTAACAAGTCCTCGGAGATCCCCTTAAGGAAAAGTGTACATATTGCATCTTCTCGGAGGTCATTATATTTATACTTATGTAATGTATAAATGAACCTCTCGAGATAATCCTCTAGGCTCTCGTCTTCAAGTTGTTGTATCTTGAATATATCATGTCAAGAGTCCTTAGTTTTGCAGTATTCTTGATATTTTCGCAAGAATGATGTTTTCATATCATCCCAAGTCCTGATAGTGGATTCTCCTAATCCCATGAACCATCTCAATGCGGAATCCTTTAGTGTAGCAGGAAAGAGTTTTAGTTTGTGAGCGTCTTGTAGATAATTGTAACTCCTACAAAGGATACCAAAATCGAACAAGAATGTATCTGAGTCCTCATTGCTTTTTCCATATAGAGTAGGTAAGAAGGAAGGAGGGATGTTTTTCATAGTTAAATCCTTGTTGAAGCCCCAACTGTGTATGTGGCTGAATAGGGTGTTTAAGGCTTGCAACACATGAAGAGAACCCAACCAAAGGCTTCAAACAATCCCACGTAGGTATTGTTCTATCCTCGATCTATTTGGGATGGTAATCTCCCACAGATACTTTAATAGCCTTCGTTGGCTTATGGATGGATTTGATCCACAAGGGGATCTGTTTTCCAGAATGGAAAACACAGAGTTAAGAAAATAAAAGGAAAACTAAAACCTAACTAGGAAGAAGAACCTAATCTAAATGTAAACTAATTCAAAAAGGTGTTGGATGATTGACAGGTTGTCTTGAGCTACGTGAAGAACAGACAATTCATCACATTGACAGAAATGTAAATAGAATCAAACTGTACTTACTGAGATTACAATTGTTTAATGAAAATTAAATAATAGTAAATCAGAATTAAACCATTCAAGATAACCTGCAGGCGTTCAATTTAGTTGAAAAACCAACTTATAAGCTATAAAACTCTTACTGTTGAAACATTTGCAGAAATAGATAAAGACAGTTCATAAAAGAAATTTCATGAAGTTTTATGAATGTATTAATAATTAACATAGATAAATCAGAGTTAAATAAACACATTAACCAATTGCAAATGAACCACAATACTATCTGATCATTTGGAATAAGAAAACTAAAACCATGTCAAACAAATTTGATAGATCAAGTACAAGAGATAAGAATTGCAACACTGTATTATTTTCATAATTCTCTGTACCAGATTACATAAAATACCTTTAGAAAAAGCTGAAGTGTTGTTTGATCCCTTGTATTAGCCTCCCTTCCAAAAGGAAAAATTTCAAGAGCTCTTGATACATTGGAGATCTTTCACTTAAATAAAATATTACAAACAATAAAATTCCCCCTAAAGGGGATCCAAAACCTAAACAAGGATAATATCCTAGAAAATCTTTCTAGACCCTCCAAATTCGCAGCAGCTCCTCAATATCAGGATAAGTGGCCGATTCTATGCCTAATTGAGCATTACACTTATAATCCTTGACCTCATTCTTTGCCAACTTATGCCAAACTCAGATGTATACATGAATATTTATTTGTACTGTAAATGGGTGTTTGATTAAATGCTCCACGTCGTGTATGTTGATGTGGTCCAATTCCTTGATTTTCTCCTCCTAGTCATCCCTTCATTTCTCAACTTGCTCGATCATCAATCTAGGTGGACATGCCTTCTCAATAAGTGCCATGGTAGGAAAGGATAACTCAGTCATGATATTATCAACTGCATACCATCTTCTGCCACAGATAGCCTGAGCTTTCTTTATAGCTTCAGCTCCTGTATCATCCTGATCTTCCCAAGCTCTCATAATAGTTGCGGCTCTTTTAAACTGAAAAGTAGTGAGAAGAGTGATATTATCAGGTCTCTCCTTCATATACCTCTACCAATTAGTGACCTCATCATAAGCTTTTGAGGCCTGCTGTCTTTTCTCAATTAGGTCTTCTAGAACAACGAAAATCTTGTCAAACACTGTGTGAGTCTCAAATATATCAGCTAGAGTATTAAATAACTCACATACAAAGTCAAAGTGTTCCCTGTTAGTTCTGATAGCAAGCTCCTTATTTCTCCTCGAGAAAACTTGGAAAATGAAGATGAAGCTGCACTTGGAGTTGCATCTTCATTTTTCCTTTCTAATACTGCAACCTTTTGAACCAGAGTGGCATTATCATTCTTTTATCTTTGCAACTCTACACTGAGAGTAACATTCCTCAGTTGAAGTTCATCCTGCTTGTCCTCATGGTGTTTCTTCATGAAGTTCTCTAGTGCTTCTTTCAAACTGACAATTTCTACCTTTTGTTTATCAAACTCTCTATCCATAGAGTTGACAACATCCATATTGGCACCTGTGAAGGCTCCTAGAACAGAAGCGACATCCGTAGCATAGGCTTATGGGTCACTTGATTGTGGAGTCCATAAAACTTCATTCACCATTGACATATCCATATCATTCTAATCTCTGCCCCTCTTCTTACCACGTCTTACCACTGATTTCTTAGCTTTACTATATCAATATTCACCTAAAGATACCACAAATTCTTCATTGAACTCATCTCTGACCTCATCAATGGGAGGTATGCTAATGCCTATGGATATCAAAGATGAAGTTTGAGTTGTGGTTTGAGAAGGTATAGCCATAGTGATATGAGAGGTGGCAGGGGAGGAAGTAACATTCTGAACAAGAGTCACTTCTGGGGATGAAGAAATGTCCTAAACAGAAGATTCCACAGAAGGAATTTGCATAGTAGTAGCCTTAAGAAATGATGATGGTGACATTATTGCGATTTTCTTAGACATAGGGGATGAAACTGAGCTAATTGAAGGAATATGCAATGGTATTTTAAAAACTGGAGGGACAACAGATGAAGGAATAGGGATATCCATAGGAACAGGTGTGATTGATTCGGGTAATACCATGGCATTTTGATATATCTTAGTCATAAAATGAGTCACAAAAGAACCATCATAAAATGATGATAAAGCCATTATTTATGAAAGAAGTATTGCATAAGAAGAGGGAGTAAACTGACAAACAGGTTGAGATTGAGGAATATGGGATGATACATTACCATTTATACCATTGGTGAGATTTTGGAAATCATTACCAGTCTCAATAGTAAGAGGCATAGGATGACTTCTTCCCTCCTCTTCCTCTGAATTATTCAGGTCAATAGTAGGAACATAACTAGAAATCTCTGTCTTCTTTAAAGGATTGTCGTCAACCTGAGTTTTTTCAGGTAGAGTCTTTTCAATCACATTGGTTACCACTCGGGAAATTTCAGGTGACTGCGATGTTGCAACTTCTTATGTATCTAAGGCTTAAGTCATTATGTTCAGCTTCTTCTTTGTTTGCTTTGAATTATGCAAATAATCCTTAAATTTCTATCCCACAGATGTCTGGGGAATTTCTCCCATGGGATATTTGCCTTTGTCAAAGCCTGAGCTGGTTTCCACATATGTAGTTTTGGATGCCAAAGTTTCTTTTGTTGCAGCTCGAGCTTCTCTTTCTTCCTTGTATTTTTCCATCCTTTCCAGGATGTCCAACTCCATCAACCTGTAATGATTTATCCTGTCCCTGATCTCCCTTTGATACTGCAAGACATGGATTTGCTCTTCTTCGCTCTTAGCCCTTTCCAGGACTTCAAAAAATGTATCTACTCACTGATAAATGAAATCATCCAGATTTTCCTCATGAACATAACCTATTTTGAAATGGTTCTGCCTCAGGTTTAAATCAACAATCCCTTTGGGATCATGCTACCTTTTGCTTGCAAAACCAAGTTTAAGCGACATGATGTGGTCACTCAGCTCCAATTCCCAAGTATAAGTGGGTACACTCAAGGATCCAAGGGTAATGGGAAACATGGGCCAAAATTTTCTCTTTGATGCAGCACATTTCTTGTAAATCCCCTTTGTAACTATTTGAAATGAGAGTTCTTCTAGGACCAACCTATCTGGGACAACCTTAGGAAACATGTGAGCTGTGTTGCTGCCATAAATCCTGATATAGTTGAAATATTCACCCACATACTAGTCCCCCATAGTGGACATGAGAGCTTTTGCTTCCGGTGAGAACGCAGGGGCTTCTTTCTTTAAAATTAGAAAATACACCCTCCCAAGAAAACTTTCACATATATCATAGAACCTAGTCACATAGTTACTATCCCAGAGCTCAGACTGGTAAATATGTATAGGCGGGGCTGGTAACTCCCAACTCCATCCCAAATTAGGGTAACGAAAATCAACACAGAAGATGTCCACAATGAAGGCAGTGAGATAAAAATTAGGCTTTTTATTAGAAATGAATTTCTGGAACTCTTGGATGGCGTTTTTAAGTTCCAGTGACAGAATTGAGGCCCAAGGGAAAGATTCACCTATAGTAATAATGTGATGAGCGATGGGATCCCATTCCTCTTTAAAGAAAGAATAGTTAGTATGGCCATAAATCCTACATAGCATCGCTCCAAGCAGGGAGTAAGGCTCTTTAAAACATTCGACGGGGTATAATTCGTCTTTCCTCTTGGAAAACTTGCGGGGTTCAATCATCCAAGATTTGAGCATTTGGTCGAAATTGAATTTGGATTTGGCAGTGTTAACAGTGTCTGCATCAAGGAGCTGGGTATAAGGTTTAAGAGCATAAATCTTGACAAAGGTTTCAGGGCATAAATTGGCTAGCTAAGACCCAGTGCTGGTATTGAGTGAATGACATTTCAAATTGGCATTGTCTATAATCCATTGAACAACATCGTTATAAGGTAGGATGGCCGGTCTAGCTGCAATCATATGTAGGCCAGAATCTCTAATTCTCTCATAAAAATTTTGGTCACTCTAGAAATCTAAGAGGTCATTGTTATCAAAAATTGAGTAAACCCAGGACCAATCTAAATGATAAGTTTCAGTCACCCTGCTTCTAGTATCAGAAAAGACACCGAAGTTCAGGTCTTTGGTGAACATGTCCTTCTGAAGGTTTTTACTCCTGGTAAATCTAGGGGTTTTGGATGTCGTCGTGTGTCGTTTTGAATACTTATACCAAAAATTAAAACTAAATTATACATTAAGCATAGTAAACAATTTGAATTGCCAGAAAACAACCTGGTAACCAACCTGAACCTGTAGTAATCACTGTCGGAATCATGTGGTAAATTTTGGAGGTAAAAATCACACAGCAGAGCAAATTACAGCAATAAAAACAGTGAAAAATCGTAAATCAAAACTATCATATTTATAATTCCCGAGAAATAATTCAGACCATCAGATGAGAGTAAAAAAGAAAAGGAACGACGAGGATCAGTTTGGTGGGATGCGGGATCAAAAACAAAATCGCAAGTTTTATTAATCATTCTGAAACCCACATTCTACAACTTGTGGGATGCAGAGTGTGGAATAAAAAATAGAAAAATAAATTATTAAATCGGCTTTGCATTCTGCATTCCGCATCTGACGGGATGTGAGATGTGGAAATACGCAAACCAAAACGCAAACAAAAGATAACCCCGCAACCTGCATTCCACAACTTGCGAGATGCAGGTTGACTAAAAATAAACACACATGAAAATTCCCCCGCATCCCACATTTGTGGGATGTAGGATGCAGGTTTGAAAATAAAATATCAAAATAAAAGGTTTCCGGCATTCTGCAACTTGTGGGTTGCGGGATGTTAAAACAATCCAAACAAAACCAAATCTTTCTGCATTTAAAAACAAAGAAATCAAACATGGATTTTTGGAAATTTGGTTAAGTAAGAGCATCCCAAGTGTCAAATAAAAATCTTAATGAAACCCTTTAATATTACGAAGAGTCTTACCAAGTAATCTTCATATGTATAATTGGGCTCCCGTGTCAAAATGACATGGGCTCTATTGTACCTGCAACAAATGGCGACTGGATGGAAGAACCAATTATCTCTGCAAAACAATAATCCTTCCCAATCAAACTATCAGTGGGCAAATGATTAACTCTCAAAAAATGTTAACATAAAAATGTAACGAACCAGAAACTATTAAAATTATTAACGCACTCCCAACCATGGTCATGAAAATAAAATGCACCTCTGATTCAAATGTCATTGAAGGATATGATCATCTGAACTAAGGATGACATAGGCATGCAGTTTGAAGGTGAACCTAAAGTCATACCTTTACCACTTTGGTTTTCACATAGGGCCTCTTAAACCATCATTCATGCTTTCCCCTCTTTTTTTCTTTTTTTTTTCTTATCTATCTATATATATATATATATATATATTAAGAATAGAAAGATTGCAATGACACAGGACCACTGCTCCATGTTCTGGTGATCAGTGCCATTCACAAACCTGACCTAGAGACTGAACAAGCCGGCTCGGTAAGGAGACCTCTTGTCTTCCAGCTATATGGCCGAAAGCAGCTATCGTGCCTTGGGAACCATCTGATGATAGCTTTAGTCCAATGTCAAGCCCATGATCATAGTGTCGGGCTGGCCTTAGACAGGACCCCGTCTTCCAGTGTGCAATGCTTTCTTGTTTGGGGTTTGATTGGGGTTTTTAATGTAAAGTATGAATTAGAAGACACTTCCATGGCTTGGTGTCCATATGTAGGCAACTTTACTCACTGATGCTCTGCATATCATGAATGAGCCGACCTGTGATAGGATCTCCCATATTCTAGAGAATCGAAAGCCATCTCCCTATATCAAATAGAAATTATGTCATTCCACTGAGCACCTATGAACCTAATAAGTTGGCTCGTGATGAGACCCCTCATCTTGTAATTCACATGACAAGAATATATGGCCATTGCTAAGTACTAAAGAGTAAGATTTCCTAGGCTATAAAGATATGCCACAGTGCCCTAATGAGACCTTAAACAGGGTGAGCCTTTTCTTCCACAACTATCATCATCCGAGTACATCATGTAGAATGTATTAACCTGGATGAGAGGGCATTAATACAATATTCTGTAAATATGGTTATCATTCAAATATAACAAATCCTTATATGAGTTAGAAAAGATAGGAACTGACAGAACTGTTTCAGTTGAGAGTATTGAATATTGAGAAAACTAATTGCTCATTACTGCCAAGTGTGTAGATATTACCAATATCAGGAAAACATTCAAAAACAAAAAGAAAATAAAACACCAAACCTATATACAGGGTTGAATCAACCTTTCTCAAAAAAAGTACTTCTTGAGCATAAAAACATTCACTGGGAAGGTGTCAACGAACCCTTCCAGTGTTTGTAGTCGAACTGTACTAGGACTAATCTTTTCTGTAAGAATGAATGGTCCTAGCCAAAGTCACTGAAACTTGGTGTACTCTTTGTTGTCCTTGTGTTGTTTGCCCATAGTAACACTAAATCTCTCACTGAGAAATCTCTGTTTTATGAAGACCTCTCATCAAACCACTTCTTAACCAACTATTGATGTTGGTAGAATTTATTCTTGGCTTTGTCTCTATCCTCTTCTAATTTGAGCAGAGAATCAATCCTCTGCTGTAATGGGGAAGAGTCACTCTCTTGGATGGATTGGGCCAATTGCAATGAAGGAATGGTGAGATTAGCTAGTAGGACAGCTTCCTTGCCATAAACAAGGCAATAAGGAGAGTTACCAAGGGCTTCCTTTGGGGTGTTTCGATCTGCCCAAAGAGCATAGTAAATTTGGGTGTGCTAGTCTTTATAATGTGAAGCCACTATCTTCTTAAGGATGCTTATCAAGTTTTTGTTCGAGGATTCTTCAATCCCATTTCCTTGGCGATATTAATTAGCAGAAAACTTAAGCTTTATCCCCTTTTCAATGGCATAGCTAGTCAAGTCAATGGACTGGAAATAGGAGGCATTATAAAAAACAAGATACTTGGGGGTGCCAAACCTGGTGATTATATGATTTTCTAGGAAGGAAAGTACCTGGATAGTGTTACACAGTCTTAAAGGGACTGCTTCTACCCACCTCGTGAAATAGTTAGTGGCTGTTAAAATGTATTTGTGTTGTAATGAGGATACGGGGTTGATGGTTCCGAAAAAATCCAATCCCCACTGCTGAAATGGGAATTGGACTACTACTGGCTGCAAGGGGTAAGCAGGTTTCTTAACTTTGCCAGTGCACTTTTGGAAAGGCTCACATTTTCTGACAAATGAATGGGCATATCTAAACAGGGTCGGCCAATAGTATCCTGCCCTGATAATTTTGTGAGCCATGGTATCACTTGAGAAGTGTCCACCTGCAGGTCTTGCATGGAATTGAAATAGAATATCATCATTCTGATCTTTTTTTAGGTATCTGAGAAACACTCCATCAGAATTATTTCTAAACAGAACAGCATTAATAAGTTGATAAGGGGATGATTTCAGCCTTAATGCTCTATGTTTTTTGGGATCTAGGGTTTCAGGAGAAAACTCGTTATGAAGAAAGAATCTAATGTGATCGTACCATTCAGATGCTGCAATTTCAAGTGCATTAACAAAACCTGTAGGAGTAGCTTCTTCCTGTTCCCAGTTAGCTTGCTGATTTTCAGGGTCGTTTGACTAGGCAGTGAGCTGACACAAACCTTGTCCTCTGATAATCTTCATAGGCTTAATATCTAGATTGTATTCTTGAAGGGTGGTCATCCAGTGAGCTCTCTTTTCTCCCAACTCCTTTTGGACGAGGACATTGCGAATTGCCACATAAGGGACAATCACCTTAGTCCTTGACTTCAAAAGATAAGGCATGTAATGTTTTACTGATTTATATACTATGTAGGCCTATTTGTCAACCTGGGAGTAATTGATTTCATCCCCTTTGAATGTTGAACTCATGAATGAAATGGGTATTTCAGCGTCTTCATGATTTTTCTGCATGAGGACAACAACATAAGAAAAGTCAGTAGCAAATGTACATAATATAAAATCTTTACTGAAATTCAGGGACATGAGAGCAGGTGCTTCTGCTATGGTTTTTCAAATTTTAGTATATGCATTTTTCTGTTCTTCAGACCACTTAAATGGTACATCTTTTTTTACCAAAAACTGCAGGGGTTTAACTACTTGAGCAAATTAGGAACAAATCTTCGAACAGAATTAATCTTACCAAAAAATGATTACATTGCCTTACGAGAGTTAGGAAGGCCGATCTTGGAGATTGCTTCAACGCGTTTTGAATCAATGATCATACCTTCCTTTGAAACTATGAAACCTAACAACTTACCTTCTATTACTGCAAAGATGGACTTCTTGGGATTGAGGGAGATGCCGAATTTCCTGCACCTTTCAAATACCTGTTTTAGAGCAGACAAATGATCATGTTGTTTTTTAGAGTAAATGGTAACATCATCAAGGTACACAACGACATAATTATGGATCAACCCCCTGAATGCTATGTCCATAGCTCTCTAGAATGTGGCTCCTGCATTTATTAGTCCAAATGACATTCATCTGTATGCGAATGTTCCCCAAGGGGTCCTGAAAGCAGTTTTTAGTTGATTGTTAGGTGCAACCAAGACTTGGTTGTAACCAGAAAAAACATCTAGAAATGAAAGCATCTCTGATCCAAATACCTTCTGTAGGATCTACTCCATTGGAGGAACATGATAGTTATCTTTTTCAGAGGCTCGGTTCAAGTTCCTAAAGTCTACGCAGAGTCTGATTTCCCCATTCGTTTTACGAACAGGGACCAAGTTAGCTATCCATTGAGTATGTTGGATGGGAAATATGATCCTATCCAAGAGCAGTTTGTCTAGTTATTTCTTGACAGAAGGATCTAGACTGGGGTGCATTTTCCTCAATTTCTGCTGATACTGTTTTACATCAGGTTTCATGGGGATGTTATGATGCATGATGGTAGTATCAAAGGTCCTGAGTTCATCGTATGTCTAGGAAAAAACGTCTTTATATTCCCTACAGAGTTTGATAAAACTTATTCTTTCGTCACAGGAATAGTGTATTCCAAGATTGATAAATCGGGGTTCGTGCTCTGTTCCTAAGTTAACAGGGGTGTGATTCAAGGTTGAGCTTCGAGTCTTGCAATTGATGGTTTTTCTAAATTTATCTTGGAAATCATAGAACTTCTCCATACTGATTACAGACTTGGGGTTGATGTTGGAAGGATCAGATAGAGACTTCTGATGATCAACTTCGTCAATGGCCATACCCTCAAAGGTATCTTGGGATGACAGGAAATCAAGTATTTGATGACCATCGTCAAACACCTTCCAGTTTGTGAAATTGTCAGGTATTGAGGGTCTATACATCAATTCGATAGAGAAGGTTTGTGGAGACAAGCTTTCGGGAGGGATCATTCTAGATGCAGTGTTGGCTAGCAGATCTGTGTCAACTTCTAGGATCTAGGAACATATATAATATTAAATGCTGAGAAGGAATTAGTCATGTCTTTGATTAATATTTGATAATTAACTAGTCAGGGAGATAGAAAATGTATCTAATTCCGTACCTGTTTCACAATGATTTCAGAGTCTCCCACACATTCAATTGCTTTAGCTCCCATATCGATAGCTTTCCTGAGTCCTTGGACTAAAACCTCATACTTAACCATGTTATTGGTACATTCAAATTCCAACCAGCATGCAATCATTGTTTTGATCCCTTCAGGATCAATAAGTACACATCCTATGCCTGGTCCTTCCTTTGACCTAGAGCCATCAAAAAATAAGGTCCAAACTATAGGATCAATTCTGAAATTGGTATTTACATTATATACGTTATGAACAATGGTACTAGAGAACGGAACAGATGTAAGATGCGTTACCTGAGAGTGTTTTTGCTCATTCTCTATTGGTGATACATCAGTAGGTAAGTCTCCAAAGAAAGTGTCAAATGTGAAATTTTTAATTTGATTGTTAAAGAAGGAGACATAATCATTCGAACCGTCGAGATTAGTTACAGTTTGTTTCATGAAAGGTTCTATGTCAACTTTGAGCTTATTAGGCTGCCTGTTAAGAGGCAACCACAAGTGAGACCAATCAGTAGCAAAGTAACCTTTAAGTTTCTCTGACCAATCCTGACTCAGCCACATATCATAGGTCTCTGGAATATCCACAATCACAATATCAATTGTTTTATGAATCCGAGGATCTGCAAATAGTATGAGAAGAACATTTCTCAGCCTCCCTACCATTTTAACCTTGGATCTATCTAACTGCACAATCTGAATAGGACACTTTTCATAGATGGCATTAAGCTTCTTAAACATAGAAAGGGGCATAACATTAGATGAAGCACCTGAGTCTACCATATAGTTATGCACATTTCTGTTAAAGATCTCAATGGTAAGTAAAAAGGGAGGAGTACCTTTGCTTCCAGGCTTAGGATGGTTTGGATGGGAAGTGGAGTCAATGTTATTATTCTGAGCTTTTCGGGGTTGCTTTATAATCGTGCTTTTAGGTAAGGAATCCCTTATGGAAGGTATTTTGAGAAGATCAAATAACGATATGTTTGACTCTCTTAAGGTCCTTGGGCAAGTTGTATTCTAGCTCAGGAATGAGGGTGTCCTTCTGCACTTGAGCTTTACCTTTGCTAGGGGTCTGTGCTATAGGCGTTGCTTCCTATGGAGGTGGCCCTTTAGACCTAGTATTATGTGTTTGCTGGAGATTAGAAACCGTATCGGGTTCTTCTTCTTCTTCTTCTAAAAAGAAGCTCACAGATATGACCTGCTGGTCATCTTCCTCTTCCTCTTGGGGAGGTTGTGATTCTTGAGTGGACTAATCTTCACAGGTTTCTGGGGTGTCTGGTGTTCCTGAAGCTAAGGATTTCAAGACAGAGAATATCTCTTCTGAGGTGAACCCCTCACTGGGATTTGGAGGTGGTGGATTCTGAGGAGGTTGATTTGTCCTCCTAAAAGGTGGCCTGTTGAGAAGGTGGCCTGTTGAAGAAGATCCATTCATTGCTTGTCTTCTTGAGATATACCATCTCATTAGACATCCTTTGAAGGAGTTTCTTCACTTCACTCATATTGAATGGATCTTGGCTGGCAGTAGCAGGTTTGAGGGAACTCTCACTTTCCCTACATGAGGTAGATGCTTGCTCAGATGCAGTGTCAGAGTTGTCTTTGAGACAAAACATGTCTCTTTCAACCTGTATTGCTTCGGAGAAAGCATATTGCAAGGATTATTTATGGTCCCTTTTGACCCACATGGCTATTTGGGTTGGTAGACCCTTAATATAGTATGCTACCAGTAATTACTCCATAGGAAGTACTGTATTCGGGATCCTATTCTTTAAATATGAAAACTAGTGATTGTAGTCTTTGACTCTTTCTTTACCCTTAGTTTTCATGGAAGAGAGTTCTATGAATAATTCCTCTGGGGTTTTTTCATCCCCAAACTTTTAAGTGAAGAGTTCAGAAAACACATCCCATGACGGGATGGAGCTAGCTTCTAAGGAAAAGTACCAGGTAAAAGTTTTTCCCTCAAACGTGTAAGGGAATAGTCTACAAATCACGTCTTCATGGATAACGTTTATAAGTCTAATGTCTTGCATGAAGGATTTTATGTGGTCTTCCACAGGAATCTTATCATATGGATTAAATTTCGGAAGCCACTTCTTAGGGTTTTTAGGCAACCTGTGTTGATCGCCTAAAATGGATACGGCATCCCCGTCTAACCATGGCCTGTTATGTCGTTCATTAGCCATCAGGATAGATTCTGCTGAGGAGTTTGAAGATTTAGAATCTAATGATTCGTCATATGAGGATGAAGAAGAGGGAGGAGACAATGATGGCCCTCCCACTTGGATTTTATGTCGAGGATTTGTTGACTCTAGAAATAAGGAACCTAGATCTAACCGAGGAGTGGATGGATCACTGAAAAGGTCGTGATGTCTTTCAGTGTTTTGATCACCTGGGTTTGGACTATCTTGAATTCTGAGTTGAGTAAAATCCTGAGTAGGATGATCTTCAATGAATTTTCTTCTAAACTCGGAAACGTTGTGGGAATTACCCTTCAACAGTTGTTCAACTGTGATGGGCCCTAGGATTGGCGATACGAGAACGTATATGTCTGATGGGGTAGCCTGTTCTTGTCCAGGGGTAATTGGAACAGTGTTTGAAATTTGAACTATTTGTTCCCCTGAGGTAGACGCGCTAGCGCGACTACGAGTAATGATCAGATCTCTTGCGGGAGGAGGTGTATGATTATTTCGTTTAGTCATGATGTGTTGGCCCTCCTTATAGTGCCATTTATTGAAGCCCTGACTGTGTATGTGGTTGAATAGGTTGTTTAAGGCTTGCAACACATGAAGAGAACCCAACCAAAGGCTTCAAACAATACCACGTAGGTATTGTTCTATCCTTGAGCTGTTTGGGATGGTAATATCCCACATATACTTTAATAGCCTCCGCTAGCTTATATTGGATGGATTTGATCCACAAGGGAATCTGTTTTCCAGAATGGAAAACATAGAGTTAAGAAAAGAAAAGGAAAACTAAAACCTAACTAGGAAGAAGAAGCTAATCTGAATCTAAACTACTTCAAAAAGGTGTTGGATGATTGACAGGTTGCCTTTAGCTGTGTGAAGAACATGCAATTCATCACATTGACGGAAATGTAAATAGAATGAAATTGTACTTACCGAGATTAAAATTTTTAATGAAAATTAAATAACAATAAATAAGAATTAAACCATTCAAGATAACAAGCAGGTTCTCAAGTTAGTTGAAAAACCAACTTAAAAGCTATAAAACTCTTACTGTTGAAACATTTGCAGAAATAGATAAAGACAGTTCATAAAAGAAATTTCATGAAGTTTTATGAATGTATTAATAATTAAGAGAGATAAATCAGAGTTAAATAAACACATTAACCAATTGAAAATGAACCATAGTGCTATCTGATCATTTGGAATAAGAAAACTAAAACTATGTCAAAGAAATTTGATATATCAAGTACACGAGATAATAATTGCAACACTGTATTATATTCAGAATTCTCTGTAACAAATTACATAAAAGACCTATAGAAAAATATGAAGTGTTGTTCAATCCCTTGTATCAGTCGCCCTTCCAAAATTCAAAAGTTCAATAGCCCTTGATACATTGGAGATATTTCACTTAAATAAAATATTACAAAAAATAAAATCCCCCCTAAAGGGGATCCAAAACCTAAATAAGGCGAATATCCTATAAAATATTTCCAAACCCTCCAAATTCGCAGCAGCTCCTCAATGTTAGGATAAGTGGCTGATTCTATTCCTAATTGAGAATTATGATTATAATCCTAGACCTCATTATTAGCCAACTTATGCCAAACTCGGATGTAGACATGAATCTTGCTTTGTACTGCAAATGGGCGTTTGATTAACTGCTCCATGCCGTGTATGCTGATGTCGTCTAATTCCTTGATTTTCTCCTCCTGGTCATCCCTTCATTTCTCAACTTGATTGATCAGCAATCCAGGTGAACATGCCTTCTCAATAAGCTCCATGGTAGGAAAGGATAACTCAGTCATGATATTATCAACTGCATACCATCTTCTGCCACAGATAGCCTGAGATTTCTTTATAGCTTCAACTACTGTATCATCCAGATCTTCCTAAGCTCTCAGAATAGTTCTGGCTCTTTTAAATTGAAAAGTAGTGAGAAGAGTGATATTATCAAGTCTCTCCTTCATATACCTCTGCCAATCAGTGCCCTCATCATAAGCTTTTGAGGCCTGCTGTCTTTTCTCAATTAGGTCTTCTAGAACAACAGACACCTTGTCAAACACCATGTGAATCTAAAATATATCAAATAGAGTATTAAATAACTCACATACAAAGTCAAAGCATTCCTTTTTAGCTTTGATAGCAAGCTCCTTAAACTCTTCTTGGGAAAATTTGGAAAATGAAGATGAAGGTGCACTTGCAGTTGCATCTTCATTTTGCCTTTCTAATACTACAACCTTTTGAACCAGAGTGGCATTATCATTCTTTTCTCTCTGCAACTCTATGCTGAGAGTAGCATTCTTCGGTTGAAGTTCATCATGCTTGTCACCATGTTGTTTCTTGAGCTTCTCTAGTGCTTCTTTCAAACTGACAATTTGTGCCTTTTGTTTATCAAACTCTCTGTTCAAAGAGTTGACAGCATCCATATTGGCACCTATGAAGGCTCCTAGAATAGAAGATGCATTTATAGCATAGGCTTGTGGGTCATTTGATTGTAGAGTCCATAAAAATTCATTCACCAGAAAAAAAATTTGCAGCTTCAGAAGGAAGTAAGATAAAAATTGGGATTTTTCTTAGCAGTGGTTTTCTAGAACTGTTGGATGGTATTTTTAAGTTCCAGTGACAGAATTGAGGCCCAAGGGGAATATTCACCTGTAGTAATAATGTGATGAGTGATGGGAGACCATTCGTCTTTAAAGAAAGAACAGTTAGGAAGGCCATAAATCCTGCACAGCATCGCTGCAAGTAGGGAGTAAGGCTCTTTAAACCATTCGACAGGGTATAATTCATATATCCTCTTGGAAAACTTGTGGTGTTCAGTCATCCAAGATTTGAGCATTTGGTCGAAATTGAATTTTTATTTGGCAGTGTTAACAAAGTCTGCATCAAGGAGCTGGGTATAAGGTTTAAGAGCATAAATCCTGACAAAGGTTTCAGGGCAGAAATTGGCTAGCTGAGACCCGGTGCTGGTATTGAATGAACGATCTTTCACATTGGTGTGGTCTGTAATCCATCAAACTACATCGTTATAAGGTAGGATGGTCAATTTAGCTGCAATCATATGTAGGCCAGAATCTCTAATTCTCTCATAAACAATTTGGTCACTCTGGAAATCTGAGAGGTCATTGTTATCGAAAATTGAGTAAACCTGGGACCAATCTAAATGATAATTTTTAGTCACTCGTCTACTAGTATCAGAAAATACACCGAAGTTCGGGTCTTTGATGAACATGTATTTATTAAGGTTTTTAATCCTGGTAAATTTGGGGGTTTTGGATGTCTCGATGTGTTGTTTTGGATGCTTATACCAAAAATTAAAACTAAATTATACAGTAAGCACAGTAAACAATTTGAATTGCAAGAAATCAACCTGGTAACCAACCTGAAACTGTAGTAATCATCGTCATAATCATGTGGTAAATTATGGAGGTAAAAATCACACAACAGAGTGAATTATAGCAGTAAAAACAGTGAAAAATTGTAAATCAAAACTATCATATTTATAATTCTCGAGAAATAATTCAGACCTCTAGATGAGAGTAAAAAAGAAAAATAACGGTCAGGATCAGTTTGGCGGGATGCGGGATCAAAAACAAAATCACAAGTTTTATTAATCATTCTAGAACTAGCAAGATGCGGAGTCTGAAATAGAAAATAGCAAAAGAAATTATTCAATCACCTCCACATTCCACATCTGGTGGGATGCAGGATGCGGAAATCCGCAAACAAAGGATAACCTCGCAACCTGCATTCCGCAACTTGTGGGATGCGGGTTGACTAAAAATAAACACACATGAAAATTCTCTTGCATCCCGCATTTGCGGGATGCGGGTTTGGAAATGAAATATCAAAATGAAAGGTTTCCTGCATTCTGCAACTTGCGGGATGTTAAAACAATCCAAACAAAACCAAGTCTTTCTGCATTTAAAAACAAAGAAATCAAACATGGATTTTTGCAAATTTGGTTAAGTAAAAGAATCCCAAAAGTCAAATAAAAATCTTAATGAAACCATTTAAGATTACGAAGAGTCTTACCAAGTAATCTTCTTATGTATAATTGGGCTCCTATGTCAAAATGACATGGGATCTGTTGTACCTACAACAAATGGCAACTGGTTGGAAGAACCAGTTATCTCTACAAAACAATAATCCTTCCCAATCAAACTGTCAGTGGGAAAATGATTAACTCTCAAAAAATGTTAACATAAGAATGTAACCAACCAGAAACTATTAAAATTATTAACACACTCCCAACCATGGTCATGAAAAGAAAATGCAACTCTGATTCAAATGTCATTGAAGGATAGGATCATCGGAACTAAGGTTGACATAGGCATGCAGTTTGAAGGTGAACC
>LPNX010815187.1:172314-242623 GCA_001517045.1 Pseudotsuga menziesii | reverse complement strand
ATATATTCCTTGATATAGCTCCATTTACCTTGAAAATTAACTGTAACCCCTATCATTCCATTCTACATATTTCATTCATTGAGGACCCTATCCCAAGTCTACTTCCTGAAGCCCGAAATTCCATCTCCTTTTTTCACCCCGCTTCTAAACTTCACATTTTTTGTTTCCTTGTCCCTCAGAAAGAGTCCACAACCTAGTTAGACACTTGCGTTTTTCCCAAATCAAAATTTTCCTTTTCTAAAACCCTCTTTGTTTTTGTTTTTCCACCAGTTTCTAATTAAAAAAAAACTTACTTATGGTTGTCACCCGCGTAGGAGCAAATAGATAAATGGAAGAAGAACTTGTCACCCTCAAGACCAAACTTGAAGATCTGGATCAAAGATTTCTAGACCTCCATCTTCAGTATTCAGCCATGAGAAACCGACAACAGCCTGAGTCTTCTTCCGGCACTGCATTCTCTGATTCCATCAACTTTTGTAGGCCAAAAATTGAATTCCCTCACTTCAATGGTGATGATCCAAGTGGATGGATACACAAGGCAGAACAATACTTTAATATGCATAGCCCTTTTGATGTCACCAAAGTCCCACTTGCATCTTTTCATTTGGAACGTGAAGCCCTTCAATGGTTCTATTGGTACATCAAGGATCATGAAGAGCCCCAATGGACAGATTTTTTCCAACTCCTTTTGCATTGATTTGGCCTTAGTGGTTTTGATGAATTCACAGGAGCACTCACCAAACTTCGTCGGAATGGCATTGTGAGAGAGTATCAGACAGAATTTGAGAAATTAGTCAAGCACATAGAAGGATTTTCTGATGCATTCTATAGGAGTTTTTTTATCAATGGTCTTAAGGATACAATTTTATCTGAGGTTAACATGTTTTGTCCCAACACAATGATGGAAATCCTAGGGTTGTCTAAGTTGACAGAGGACAAGATCAGGGCTCAACAATGCCCCAAATCCACTTTTGTTCCATTCAGTAATATGGTTTCCCAAAGATGTCCAATCCCTCCAAATCCTAGACCCACTCCTATCAAGCATTTGTCTGAAGCCGAGATACGGGCACGTAGGGAAAAAGGACTTTGTTATAATTGTGATGGGAAATTCACCCGGGGACATCAATGCACTGAACAAAATCCCTATCTCTTGGATGTGGTTTCTTTGCTTGCACTTGAAATTTGTGAAGCTGCTCAGGATCCAGTAGATGATCAGGTTGACATTTAGCAGCTACCTGTTGACCCTCATTCTCATGATGAACACCTAGAGATATCTCTCCATGCATTAGCCGGAGTCACCACCCCACAAACCATGCAGGTCAAGGGTTTCTTCAAGAATATTCCTCTTACAATACCCATTGATTCTGGTAGCACCCATAACTTCGTTAACCCTCAGATTGCCAAACAAGCTGATAGTTTTGTCCATCCTTTCTCCATCTTTCAAGTCATGGTTGCCAATGGGAGCACCTTACCTTGCAAAGGAAAGTGTCGCAATGTGTGTATCTCTATTGGAGATTATAACTTGTGCTCTAACATATTTTTCATGCCTCTAGGAGGATGTGATGTGATTTTGGGAACTCAATGGTTACGCACACTTGGACCCATCTTATGGGATTTTGTTGAACTGTGGCTGCAATTTTCAGTCAATGGGAACAAACACACATTCAATGGCTTACAACCAAGTTCTCTTAGCATCATCATTTCCCATTGCATGGAAAATCTCCTTAAGATGAATTCACATGGTGTCATCGCTTAGCTCCATTTCATTCAGATGCAACCTTCAGCAGTCTCAACTAATCCCTTGGATCTTTCGTTCCGATGCACCCTTCAGATGCCTGATTTTTACAAGCTCTTCACTCTTGAGAGTGATGCTTATGACAATCGACTTGGGGTTCTATTCTTTCAAGATGAACATCCCATTGCAGTCACTGACAAATCCCTTTCTGGAAATAATTTATCCACCTCTACATATGAGAAGGAAACGATGACTATTTTGCACACAGTACAAAAGTGGTGGCCATCCCTCTTAGAGAATCCTTTCGGCATCAAGATGGATCACCAGAGTTTGAAATATTTCCTGGAACAATAAGTCTCATCCCCAACACAATAGAAATAGGTTAGAAAATTTAGGGATTATGACTATAAGAAGGCTCACGATAATCTTGTGGTGGATTCTCTTTTCCACACATTTGATGCCCATGTTTCTCTTTCATTTATTTCTCTGCCTATTCCAACTGGGTTACACTCTGTTCAGCAAGGCTATGTCAATGACTCCTCATTATCTAAAATCATCCAACCATTGTCTAGTAACCTTTATGTGGTACCGCATTTTTCTTAGGATGGCTCTTGTATGAGATACAAGGGTGGTCTGGTGCTTCCCAAGAGCACAGATATTAAACATGCAGTATTTTATGAACTCCATGCTTCTCCAAACTCTAGGTTCATGAAAACATATGAGAGGGCACAATGTCACTTCTTTTGGAAGGGAATGAAATGAGAAATTCAACATATGGTTTCCAAATGTGCTGCTTGTCAGTGCCACCAAGTTGAAACTACACTCCTTTCCGGATTGCTTGAACCTTTGCCCATACCTACAAGGATTTGGACATATATTTCGATGAATTTCATTCAAGGGCTCCCTAAATATGGAGGGAAGACCATAATCTTGGTTGTGGTTGATCGGCTCTCCAAATATCATCATTTTTGTGCTCTCAGACCTCCATATACCACCTCCTCAATCGCACAAATTTTCATGGAAAATATATTCCTTCTTCATGGAATCCATTCTTCCATTGTCTCAGATCGCAACACACCTTTCACAAGTCATTTTCTCCTTACTGACACCAAACTGAATATGAGTTCACTTTATCACCCACCAATAGATGGTCCGAATGAAGTCATCAACAACTATTGGGAAACTTATCTTCATTGTTTCACCTCTGAAGAACAACATCTGTGGGCAAAGTGGCTCCCTCTCGCTGAATGGTGGTACAATACTTCCTACCATACTGCATCTCAAGTGACTAAATCTAGATTTGTTAGCTGGAATATTTCACCTTCTGTGAACAGTAAGGTGTTCCACTGGTCCGAGTGGTTCAGATCCAGAAAAAATGAAGGACAGAGGTTGAAGACCCTCCCTGGACATCGTAGATACCTGGAATGTGATGCTTCGATAGTAAACCTGTGTACCTACAATCAGCTTAAACACACAAATACATCAAAACTTCCAGAATATAATCTAGTGATCCATGTTAGTGACTAAGGAATCTAACAACATACATGTGAAATCTAACAAAAAAAATAATGTGGGATGGAAATCAACTTGGATTAAGATAAAAATGGAGAAGTTTACAAGCAATCCTTAGTGTTGACATGCATCTCCATGAAACCAAGCACTCTCATCCCCATAAGCTCTGACTCTAGCTCTCTATGCTCTCCAATGGATTGGGCCAAGTAATCAATCCAACAAAATAACAATACCTTAATATTTCTCCCCTCAACCGTGGACATGAGCTCATATTTATAAGGCTCAATGGATAGGGATGGTTGAGATATTAGTGGATGAGGTGGCCTCTAAGATCCTAGGATGAGGGATCTCAAGCTCAACTAACCCACAATGATAGGGATAAGGGAGGACATGAGGCTCATCATCTAGAATCCTCAAGAAACTTCTCTTTTTCCCTTTTTACCCAGGGTACCGTGTTTCTCCTTCAATGACAAAGTGGTTCTGGTAAGAAACGCTTATGGACTAAGGGTCATAAGCGATGGCACCGCTTGTGGACAACAAGGGATAGGTGGTGTGACAAGGTACCGCTCCTGGACAACAGGGAAAGTGTGGTGCTGGAAATTTTCATGAAAGATTGACAACTAGCATGGGTTTCCACTCCAAGTGCTAGGATTAAGGGAAAATAGGTATGTCAAAGGTCTTATCACATGATGATGACAGGATTTTGGTATAACGGGATGTCCCCCAAAGCATGAGTCTTAGAGGGATACGATAAACGAGAGCTTTGAGAGAACAAGTCGTCGCTACGAGGTGAAAATGTCAGCTCGATCAAAGCATGTTGTCAAGTAGGCATCTGTAGTACATCAATATCTTGACTCATAGACACAATTAACCAAACTCATGGTTGCAGACCAATACAAGGCAGATCCATGAGAGGAATAAACAAGCATGGCTACTAGAATACAACATAGATCCATGTGATAGAGGACTCAAACTTGGACATAGTTACCAGACATACAATGTAGATCTATGTCATACAGATGCAAATTTGAGCATAGGCATGACCATACAAATGTGGATCCATGCTAGATATACAAAACTTCATCGCAACCTAGGGAAAAGCAATGAGTGCGTTAAACAAATACCCAAGGTCTTAGTCTCGTCTTCCATAAAGTATGATTCTATCCATGTGATTACAATGATCTGAAGTTGAACATGGTAGAAAACACTTGATTACCGGCCAATGATGTGAACCATTAACAAGTGTGAGGGAGATCACCATTAATGTCAATGATTCCCAAGGTACTCTAGTACAATCTACTGAGTTTGAATAGATGTCCTAACATTGAACACCCAGTCAATTCTATCGATCAAAGGTCAATGATGTGAACCTATGTCAAGAGTGAGAGAATCTGTCATTAAGACATACAGATCTCAAGGTACTAAATATTTTTTCTAAGACTATTTCCCGGATGATGAGATGATGTCGATGGGAAAAGTCTCATTGAAGGAGGGCCATGGTGAGTCCCATATCGACGACATGAAACTCAGAACATAGTTCTGGAATGATGTGAATGTAGTAACCATATGATTGACTCAAAGATACTGACACAAAGACTGTGTAGACTGCAGAGGTAAAACTTCTTCAAATCCCTTTTGAACATTGGGCGACACGACAAAAAGACTTGGCAGCATGACTGAACGGGACAAACATAGAATGCGACAATGAAAAATGCATTCTTTTGAAAGACTAAAAGGAATGACATGACTCATGAAAGTGGATCATTGCGAGGATCAGCTGAATACCCAATTGACTAACATGATGTGCAGACAAGTGCCATGTTCAAAGGTAATGACAAACAACTGCCATTATTTACAAAATGATTCCCTTCCATTTCCCCCATCATGATCGATGAGTGCCTCTTTTCGGTTTTATGAGTTCAAAGAGGGTAACAAACACTCGATATAGCTTGTTGGAAGACAACTCCAGACTCATATGTTTTACGAAGCTGAGAGAGGAGGAGTTCATTCTCAAAATGGGTCTCTCAATGTTTAATTTAATGAGTCCACTGAAAGAAAAATAGGTATTGTTCATGTTTAGAGAGTCTGAACGAATACAGAAGAAGACTCCAAAGGGTTCCTTTTTCATATGATTTAGTCTCTAAGGCCTGAAAAAGTGTAAAATCATACCTTAGACAACTCTTCCAGTCATTATTGGCTAGAGTGTTCTTTTTAAGTAAATAGTCCTATCCGAACCGAAAAAGAGATAACCTACCATCGGATAGACGACTCTTCAAATACTTTAACGAGCGTGAAGAAGACAAGATCACTCAATGATCTTTTCGTATTTAGGGAGCCTAAAAAGAGTTTAAAGATAACTCCATGAGGTTTCTTTACACAATGTCATATTTTACGAGCCTTGAAAGAATCGTAAATGGACTCGATGATCTTTTCGTGTTTAAGGAGCCTAAAAAAGAGGTGAAAAGAAGACTCCATGACGCTTCTTTACACAATGTCAATTTTTAATGAGCCTGGAAAGAAATTGAAATGGACTCGGACCTTTGATACTAGGTTTAAAGAGCATGATCAAAGAGTTGTAATGAACGCTCATCGACCTTTTCCGTTTTATGAAAGTGCGAAAAATCCATAAACAAACTTCCAAAGCTTCTTACTATAGTTCTCTTATCCTGCAATCGACTCAGAAACAAGTGTTAAATGCATTTATAACTAGCATTAAGGGATTACGACAGATAATATTTGACTAAAATATGATTTTATATCAAAACTATAGTATGTCATACCCAAAAATGCCTATATAAGTCATGTAAATAGTAAAAAATCAAATCATTTCACTATTTACCCATAGCAGCGAGCATTTGGAGCATTTTCTTAGCCAGATTTTTTGCAGCTGGTATCGGGAGTTTCCACCATCCGTTTTGAGCATCGTCAATTGCAGTTAATAGATAACACCCTATTCTTTCATTTCATATTGTTTATTTTGAGTTTTGGTGGGGTTTGGGCTCATATGGCAAGCCCTAAAACCTTAAAAGCGGGCACCGCGGCTACCCCTTGCGGGATACGCGGTACCACCCGAGAACCACGCCTATAACATAGTTGATAGGAGGTGCCACCTCCTGTCTCCAATGGTGCACAGGAGGTGCCGGCCGTGGAGAATTTAAACTCATAGCATGAGCAATAATAAGTCATTCTTTTGATTTTTAATGATTAAGAATGATTCTAATGCATACTATGATTGTTTTTGATAGGTCTTGGTTGCTCAAAACATGATGATATGGAACAAAAGAACACATGACAATGATGATTCCTTTGCAGAGAGAAATGTGGGTTGTATTGCTGCATTACGGGACTATGGGCTCCTAAAATTCTTCTGGACCCCAAGAATGGTGTCACGTGAGCGGTTACTGGAACATATACTGCGGATGTGGAATACAAAGCAGTAGTGTTTCGAGGTGGGGGGCCATATTCTTACAATGGAAGTAGAGGATATCTACTTCTTGAATGGTCTCTCGTGACGGGGTGCCCCCATCTCACTGACAGGTTCCCATGGAGGGGATATTACCACTCGAGAGCTTATAGATTGTCACTGTGCTCCAGGGACGAGCACATCAGGGAAGAAAATCCCCATTAGAGCAGTGATGAATGGGCCCCTACGGACCATCCTATTTACTATGCAGAGGGTGGCCAGGAGTTAGGGTGTGCACCAGGCTTCTAGGGAATACATGTTGTATGCCATAGAGGCCATGGCACCCACGATATTCAAATGGGTGGAAGCCATGCTTCCAATATTCAAAGATCAGCTGACTAAGTGTCGGTAGGGAGAGCTAAAATAGTTTGGATTTGGCTCCATTTTAGCTTGCTTCTTCTTCGAGTGGGTTCCATAGATGAGACCTCAGGTGGTCTTCCAAAGTCTGAGAGCACGAGACCCCCATATGCTGAGGTGGGTCCAGGTCATTGCTCATATAGGAGAAGGTAGGGGAAGGGTGAATTTCGGTGACCTATTCTTCAGATGGCTTCGAGATCAGATCCTCATGGTTGAGGATTATGCTTACACAGGTATGGACTTCACCAGAGATCCTGACCTACCACTCCCACTTGGCGGACAGTGGGGCGACATCAATAAGAAGTAAGAAACCCTAAAATGGATGAAATGTTTTTATCTTTTTGATGTTTTATATTTTTTATGTTAAGTGACAAGACCTGTATATTCTCATGTTGATGTTGGAGCAACATGACCTGGAGGAGCATGTCCATTGGATAGGTGAGCTGGAGCCTGCTTTGTACCACGGGATGATGATATCACTGGGGAGCTAGAGGAAAACCTGGAGAGGTTGACCTTGGATATCCCAGATGCTGACATTGATGACCTCCCGTTGAGATATCAGAGATCCACAATGGGAGTACCAGGTCGATTCAGTAGGCTGCTACGTAGGGTAGCTCGAGCAGTGATGTACTATCACGAGCACCACTAGTGTATGAGATATGTACTGAAAGCTGACAACTTTAGGATTTTGTATGATGGTTTTGCCTGAAATTCTACGTGCTTCAGATGAGGTCTTGGGACCTATTTTTTGTAAACTTTTTCGTGTATATATATATATATATATATATACAAACTTTTACACAGTGTTTATATGTTTCAAATGGAAAATGCATTTTCTATGAGTTTTATGTGTCTTTGAATGTTTATTTACAATGTACCATGTTTGATTTTGACGTCATGAATGGGAAATATGACAATCTAGGATGTAATTAGCTAATGAGTCAGCAAATACATTGTGTTCCCTAGGGATATGCCTATAGGTAATGGTTTCAAATAATCTTTCTAGCAAACGTACTCTCTAGAAGAGGCGGAGGAGCATTAGGTTTCTAATTGGGTAAACATGGTTTAAATGACAAACCACGAGTTGCGAGTCCATCAAGACTACTAGATCACAAACATCCTAGGAGGCAGCTTCAGTCAAAAGACCGATGATTGCTTCATACTCAACGATGTTATTAGTAGCAGGACCTATACAAACCACTCTTAAACTGACCAAATCTTCAGCTGGGGAATAGAGGACCCAAGCAGCTGAGGCGAGATTCAAGGTGTGGTGGAAAGCACCATCAACGAAGCCGTAGAAATCCATCTGCATGACCAAAACACGGTATAAACAGATGCAGACACTAAACTCAAAACCATCTTGAAAATACTAAAAGCACACTGAAAGTCAATCAATATACATATATACAAGATACTATCCAAGAAAGACCTAGGCATAGTACCTTTTCAGGTACAACCCATTGCAAGGTTGCCCCAAAGGGATTCCATCATAATCAACAAGCTTGTAAGCTCCTTTCTCTAACACCTTAGAAATAACGAAAGGTCCATACCACATGGACTCGAACTTACCCTTCCCTAGTTTGTCATATCTCTAATCATAAGTCAAGACTAGGTCACCCTCATTAAAGACACGAGGTTGGACGGATTTATCATACTGTGCCTTGACACGTTTCTTATGTGCCTCATTAGCCAAGGCAGCATCTCTCTGAGTCTCATCAAGGTTACTCAAGTACAAAAATCTTTCTTCCTCCGTGGAAGTGTCTGGGAGAAGTTTGACGGCAAGTTGTAAGGATGGAATCTGACATTGAATCGATGAGATAGCTTCGAGTCCATAGAAAAGCTGGAATGGTGTGAAACTAGTGGCTATTTTCACAGAAGTCTGATAAGCCCCCAGAGTAGAGAAAAGAACATGGTGCCAATTGGATTTATGATCTCCAACCATTCGATGAAGCATAGTTTTCAAAACTTTTTTAATGGCCTCTACCTGACCATTAGCTTGTGGATAATACGGCATCAAGTTTTCATGGCGAAAACCTAGCTTAGCACTCAGTTCCTCCATCATTTGATTACATAAATGGGATCCATGATCAGTAATGATGGACTATGGATCTCCAAATCTAGCTATGATATGGTTGAACAAGAAGAGAGCGACAATCTTACCATCTTCTGCATATGTAGGCATGGCCTCAGCCCATTTTGTGAAATAATCAACGGCTACGATGATGTAACCATGCCCCCCGGCTAAGGTAGGCTTACAATGCATGAAGTCAATCCCCCATTTGGCGAATGGGCCAACGGCAATGATGGGCTATAGTGGAGCAGGATGGGTGCGCTTTTTAGGATAAAAGTGTTGACAAGGTGGGCATTTCTTAACAACCTCATGACAGTCTTTGAAGGCAAAAGGCCAGAAATAGCCAGCACGAAGTATTTTCTAGGCTGTAGCCATCCCAGATAAATGACCGCCACATGCTCCAAAGTGGCAATAATTTAACACATGTTCATCCTACTCATGCGTGAGGCATCGCCAGAGAATATAGTCAATCCCACATCTATACAAGGTATCATTCTGGATGAGATAGTACTTTGCACGGCGATGGATATGGCGGTGATCATTGCGGGATAAATGCGGCTGAAATCATTGTGTTTGGAGATAAATAATCAAATATCCATACCAAGGATCGGTAGTGCTAATCAGGAACAGGAATTCATCTGGAAATGAATCACTGGGCTCAGATTCCATCAAAGCATAGGGAAGATCACTGGAATAAGCTCGGCAAAGACCAAGGATTTCTTTGATGTGACTTCAGAAAATTCCAGATCAAACTCCTGAAGTATGACTATCCAACAGGAGTACTTGCCCCCGCGCACCTGACAAGTCAGGATGCAATACATCGGGTTCTGGTCTGCTAATACGATGGTAGTGTGGAGCAGAATGTAGTGATAAAACTTTTGTACAGCAATAACCGTGGCCAATGCTAACTTTTCCACATGTGAATAGCGAGTTTCAGAATCCATGAGATTCTTACTGGCATAATAAATCATGTGCTCCTGACTGTGGATATTTTCCTGCACTAAAACCATGGTGATGGTAGTAACAGAGGAAGCAATATACAAGAGAAAGTCCTTTGAATAATCCAAGGGGTGTATCACTGGTGAATGAGTCAGAGCATGCTTAAGATTATCAAAGGAGCGTTGGGCCTAGTCATCCCAGAAGAATGGAGTGTTCTTCTTGAGGAGACGCATATAACCGTGTGTTTTCTCTGCGAAATTGCACACAAAACGGCGGAGAAAGTTTTCCTTCCCTTGCAAAATTTGGATTTCAAGGAGATTAGTTGGGGCTGGTAGATCTAAAATAGTGGCAATCTTCAAAGGATCGATCCAGATGCCATCCTTGGATACCACAAATCCTAGCAGACGTCCTGTCTCAACGCAAAAAACACATTTATGCAGATTGAGCCATATATTATAATAACGGCATCTCATGAATATGTCTCTAAGATGACCAGGGTGGTCCTCCCATCGTTGTGAATGATCAGGGAATTCGTCAAGCTACGGTTCAACAATATGTTTAATATCGTAAAACACATAGGACATCGCGCGCTGGAACGTGGCTCCAGCATTTTTCAAGCCAAAAGGTAACTTATTATATGCAAAGGTTCCCCATGGGAAAATGAATGTCATCTTATGCTGATCGGAGGGTAATATCTCAATTTGATTATAGCCATAGAAGCCATCCATGAATGAAAAGATGACACTTCCATCACAGTTGTCAATAATCTGATCGATGTGCGGGGTAGGAAAGTTGTACTTGCGACAATATTTATTTAAATCCCTAAAGTCGATATAGACTCTAATGGTGCCCTGCTTTTTATTGACAGGGACAACGTTCGATCCCCATTCCGTCAGGGGTATAGGATAAATAAACCCAGCTTTGAGAAGTTTCTCAATTTTAGCTTTAATAGCTGCAGCCTTCCAAGGATGGACTTGTATTAGTTTTTTCCTGACAGGTTTAGCTGTGGGATAGGTTTTAATCTCATGGACCACAATGGATGGGTCAATCCCTGGCATCTCTTCATAGGACCAGGCAAAAATATCACGGAATTCTTTAAAAAGTGCCTTGTATGCTTCAGATTCGTCTGTCGAGCAGTTCTACCCAACATGAACGTGCTTGATAGTATTAGGCTTGGTTGATATGTCAATCGGATTCGTCTGAGTAATGTTGCAAAGGTTTCCTTCAGAATCTGTATCTTGCAAAAATATAGGACTTTGGGGTACATTGAAACTATCAGTAGGAAACAAGGATGTAAAATCATGGTTAACCGAATTGGTGTTGGGGAGGAACATGGATCTATGATGGTGATACTCCCAAATGGGCTCATCTGTATTCATGATCTCCATAATGGACTCATCAAAAGGAAAAGTCTCAGAGAGATAATATAGAACAGGAAGAGAAGGTTCTAACCAGTACGATAAATGGTAAGGATCCAAATCCACTAGATGAAGATCATCTGTGTGATCATCGAAAAAGGTTTGAATGTTGTCATACATAGCTTTGTGTGGACTCAACAAATTTTTTACCCTTACGCTCATAATCAAATGAGGCAATCATATGGACTGTCGCGGTATCCATGCTAGGAGGAGTGGATGGAAAAATCCCCATAAGGGATGAATCGTTCAACATGCCTACCCCAATCGACTGGTAAGGAGGAGGGGACTGGCATAACATGGGGATGTTATTAGCCATGGAGGTAGTAACATCCAACGTACAGAAATAAAGCCGATCAATAGTAAAAATTCTCCCTAGATGCAGAAATTGGACTGTTCGGAATACTGTTGAGGTGACAGTAGTCATGGCATAGAACCAATTTCTTCCTAGAAGGAGGTTGTAATCTAAAGGGGCATATACCAATTCTACTTGAATGGAAACAGTTTTTCCCCCTAGCTCGACCTCTAGGGCTGATATGAGACCATGGGTTTGGAAACCCCGTCCTTCAAAGGCCTTGAGGGTTGTAGGTGATGTTACAAGCTCGGGAGAGCCAAGAGCCTTCCAACAAGTCAGAGACAAAACCGAGGTCGAAGCTCCTTCATCTAGTACTATTTGAAAAACTTTATTTCCCACTACTTTCATAATGATATGAAAAGCAAGTTTATGCGTTAATCTAGGCTTATAGTTCTCAACATTGAAATGAATCAAGTTAGTGTTATCTGGGTCTAAAGCTCCTAATGTTGTCAACAAGTTTTTGCGTTGTGTAGGGAAAATTTGGAGTACTTCTAAGGTAGACATCGCACAAGGTGCCTGAGCGATATCTTCAACCACATTATAAAATTGAGTAGCTCAGGCATTGGGATTAAAGATAGCCTTCCGAAGAGTACTCTTAGGTGGATGAAAAAAAAATGTCGAGAATAGGCTTCTCGATAGATAAGGGGATAGTAGACGAGGATTCTGGAGAACTAGTAGAGGGAGTTTTCCTTGAAGAAGAATGATCTTCTTTCTTATATGCAGGTTTGTCATAATTTTGACTTCGAGTTTGCAAATTGATGGTATCTGAGGACATCATACGAATTTCCTCTGATGAACTAGAGTTACCTTGATTAGACATGTGGTCTATCGGTTGTTGTTGAGAGGGAAAAGGATTCGTAAGTACTACAGGTGCGGGATTGGACTTCAAAAACTGGGAGATTTCGTCCTGACAAAAATACTCCTTTGAAAAATGGTCACCCTCGCATAGAAGACAGGGATATTTTGCCTTCCTTTTCCCTTTATCGTTATCACTGTTGGTTGGTCTTCGAGTCTCCTATTGGTTTCCAGGTTTTTTATTTCTATTTTTACCTTTCTTTTTATTATTACCCAAGGTTTGAGTACTTTGAATAGAGTTGACCTCAGCGGAAACCTTAGGAGTCAAAGGAGTAGGGGTGGTAGTTTGGGGTTGCTTGGTAGGCTTCACTGCAGACGGAGACTGGATTGAACCAACAATCCCATCAACAGGTACTTCTGTTGGTGGCTTGGCGGGATCAGTGCTGGGGCGAGGAGCTTGAGGAATCAGGTCATAAAGAGTTCCAGACTGCAAATAAACCAAGTCTAGGTACTGAGCCCGACTAATAGCCTACTCTTCAGTAATGGCACCGCCCATAGCCACATATCAGGAAATAGGAGGCAACAAGGATTTGGTAAACCAATCAGCTAATAACTGATCTGGAATAGGGCCTTAATAAGCCTTCTCTACCTTCTCCACTCATGAATGTGATCAAATATGTGGGTGTAGGTGTTCTATCGTAGAGAAGTTAAAAGATGAGTGCCTGTTTCATAATGAATAGGGAGCTGAAAGTGTGTAAGAAACACGATTTTCAATGAGCCAAAATCCACAAACAAATGTTGTGGGAGTTCAATGTACCACTTTGTGGCTGTATCGGTCAAAGTTCGCTGAAAGAGTCATAACCGAATGGAGTCATCCATGAGGGAGTTTGAAGAACACCACAAATGGAATGTCATAACATGGTTCTTCGGATCACCTCCCTTCTTCCCATCAAATTTTGGAATATCTAATGGTAACTTTACTAGAATGGGAGGCCACGAGGGATTGTGTCGAATGGGGTCATTAATCAACTTGGACAAGTCAGGAAAGTCCAAATTTTGTAGGAAAGGTAACTATTGATTGGGTTGCACATACTGGTAATATTGATATGGCATATAATTACTAGTAGGACCATAAGTTGACTGAAAAACAGGTTGTTGTGATGAAGAACTAATGGAAAATCCACCCACAGGGGGTTGATTTCTGGGATCATTACCGCTAGGACCACTAGGGCCTCCCAGAGAAGGACCACCAGGGCCACCGGGACCACTAGGACCACTAGGACCACCAGCACCACCAGGAGGCGGACCACCAGACCCTCTAGAGCCGCTAAGAGGTAAACCTCTAGATCCTCCAAAAACACTAGGCAGAGGGCCACCAGACCCTCCAAATCCATAAGGAGGAAATCCACCAGGCCCCCCAGTACCACTAGGACCACTAGGACCAAAAGGAGCAAAGTTGTCAGATCCTCCAGGACCATGAGGCCCCCTAGGGGCAGGACCTCCATAAGGCGGTCCTCTAGCACCTCCTGCAGTATGTATAGGTATCCCTCCCATAGCTAGCACATAAGACCAGTTGGGTTTCCCCCATGGTGTAAAAGTGTTACTAGGGTATAGAATTCCAGCATGAGGCATTCCTGTAGGATTGGGTGGATGATTACCTACAGGTATTTGATAACCATAACCTCTAGAAGTTTGAATGGTTACAGTTTGTGCCCCCAAGGGCTTACCTGAACTGGATGGGGGATTAACCACATTAGTATGGGTGGGAGGGATGTAAACTATAGATGGTTCTATGTTGTAGGTCTGCCCATGACTAGGTACAATTCTGGTGCTAGATAACATAGGTCATGCCGGGGGTTGCCCCCCGACATTAGAAGGTATTGATGAAATGGGAACTGAAGGTTGGGCCCCAGGTGCAAAAGACCTGGGAGGATTAGGAACAAACATAACATGAGAGGTGATAGGGGTGGTAATTTAACCTGGTTTGTGTGGTGTCACTGCATGATCTATAATTGGTTCAATGGGTCTCATAGAATCAGCAAGTGAATGATATCCCACAGGAATAGATGTGGAACGTGATGGTGTCGGGCCTAATAGTTCATCTATTTGCTTGTCAATATCCTGTGCATAGAGAATGGCAGCACGGTATTGACTACGTTCTTCTTCATCTTCAAAAGAGTTTAAATGGGTGCCAAATGAGGCAATGGCCTGTCCTATAGAGGTATCCCAAAATGGAGCATTGGGACCATAATCCGGACGAGTTGTATCGTCAACATGACCTTCCGTGGGAGAATGGAATGAGGTATTTCCCCGAGAAGGTTTTTGGACCAAGGGAGGCGAGTGTGAAGAATATGGTACTCCACTTTCTAGAACCACATTATCTCCCACTTGGGAGGTAGTAGCAGCTCCTTGGTCGATAGCTTCCATTGGATTTTCTCCTGAACCAGGAGTAAAATTGGGTGGCAAGCCCCGTACTCTTCTGGACTGTCTTAAATTAGCCAGTTTGTACAGTTCCTATCTAACCTAGGGTCTGAAAATCTAGAAAACACACCCAAAAAAATTTCCCTACATAAGCTATAGGTCAAAACAAGCACACTTAAATTGATAGGAGGAGTTCAAAAAGTCAGGTCTCTCACCAGAATTGTCAAGAAGGTGCCACTCGCGATCTACATTGAGGGTATGTGCGTAGTAATCTCCCTGAATGCTGTTTTCGGTGTATGGCTCCAAGCAAGACGGCCAAAGGGATTTTCTCAGATGGATAGGGTATCCTAGTGGGGTCTCCTGATATACTCAAGGTACGTGGGAGCTCGAATTAGTAGCAGTGTTGTCTAATGCATAATTGTACACAAGGGGCCTTCCAATATACAATCGAGTATGTGAAGTACCTTTCTATATACCTCAAGGGTACGTGAAAGGTCGTTCGATATACTGACGGTACGTGGAAGAACCATGCGAGTCTCGGGATGTAATGTGGACAAATAATGATAGATCCTACGCTTAACGATGCCTGAACACGTCTCTAACCTATCACTCCAATTTCTACGTAAATGTTAACGTATAACTACCGTTAATTCTAAAGTGGACGGTTAGGTGAATGCATGATGTTTTGACAGAAAAGTAAAGCCATGTAGTATGCTTGTGCAAATATTTCACTTTACCGTTCAATATGCCTACTTACGGGAGGGAAAGAGAGTATTTTCTTTTGTTTCAAAACCAAAAAAGACTTCCAAACAACAATATTGAACACAAAATCAAAGACAAGTAGTACTTTTCCAAACCGATTTCTCTTTTTTGAAAGCAATAAGAAGGGGAAGAATCTCTTTTCCTAAAATAAAACAAGAAGCACACTATATGCAAATGCACTCTATTTTTTCAATTTTCTCAAAACATAAGCAAATATAACTTAAAACTACCATATTTTTTATTTTGATTGAGATAGTTCTAAATGCATAAGAGACGAAAGAACATGAAGATCCTGAAAGCTTGTAAATCCAATCAGAGAACCAATGTCCAACGCTCAATGATGATAGCCTAGTCTCAGTAAAAAAAATTCTTTTTTAAAGGAAGGAAAAATAAGTTTACTATGCAAACAAGAAATGAAGCCTAGAAGCTAATCTAGTGTTCTTCTTCTAGTCTATATAACAGAAATGAAAAGAGATATTACTAACACCCTAAGCTTTTCAAAAAACAAGAAATCCTTTCGCAAACACAACCAACAAGCATAGAAGCAGATGAACAATAAAAAAGCCTAATATAGCTTTTGAATTTCTAAATCAAACCAATCTTAAACCATAACTTTTCAAGCCACAAGCATTAGATTCTGTCACACAAGCCTGACAGTGCAGGACTGAAAGCAACACAACTCAATGTTTTACAAAAAAAGTGAGGAAAAAGGGCCTTGGAATGATGCCTACTTGGCACTGCGCTTCTCAGGTGTTGACAGGGAAGTTCTATCCCAGCACCGCTTCTTGCCAATGAGATATAGGTGGTGGCACCGCATGCTTCCCACTCTGTTCAGGAGGTGGCATCTCTCCTCGTACACTGCATAGGTACGATTCCCTGAGAAGACCAAAACACAAAGAGAATGATAGATCAAGTCAGAAAAGGACTAGATCAAGGCAAAAAATGCTAGATTGAGTATGGAAACAGAGCATAAAAGGTCGAAATGACTCACATCTAAACAGATCTGGAAGTTTCAAACCCAAATTGACTAACTCAGAAAGTAGATCTGACTAAAGAGAGTTAGAGAAAGAGCCTGGATTCAGACAAGAGTTGAGAACTGAGGAAGATCAAAACAACTGATACATATATGCTATTCCCCAGCAGATCCACCAGATTTGTTATCTGGAATATTTCACCTTTTGTGGACAGTAAGGTGTTCCACTGGTCTGAATGGTTCAGATCCAGAACAAATGAAGGACAGAGGTTGAAGACCCTCCCTTGACGCCACAGATACCTAGAATGTGATGCTTCGATAATAACCCTATGTACCTGCAATCAGCTTAAACCATCAAACACATCAAAGCTTCCAGAATATAATCTACTGATCCATGTTAGTGACTAAGGAATCTAACAACATACATGTGAAATCAAACAACAACAATAATGTGGGACGAAAATCAACTTGCATTAAGATAAAAATGGAGAATTTTACAACCAAGCCTTAGTGTTGACATGCATCTCCATGAAACTAAGCACTCTCATCCCCATAAGCTCCAACTCTAGCTCTCTATGCTCTCCAACGGCTTGGGCCAAGTAATCAATCCAAAAGCATAACAATACCTTAAGAGTTCTCCCCTCAACCATGGACATGAGCTCATATTTATAAGGCTCAATGGATAGGGATGGTTGAGATATTAGTGGATGAGGTGGCCTCTAAGATCCTAGGATGAGGTATCTCGAGCTCAAATTACCCACAATGATAGAGATAAGGGAGGACACAAGGCTCATCATCTAGAAGCCTCGAGAAACTTCTCTTTTTCCCTTTTTACCTAGGGTACCACTTTTCTCCTTTAATGACAGAGCGGTTCTGGTAAGAAACGCTTATGGACTAAGGGTCATAAGTGGTGGCACCGCTTGTGGACAACAAGGGATAGGCGGTACAAACAAGGTACCGCTCCTGGACAACAGGGAAGGCCTGGTGCTGGGAATTTTCATGAAAGATTGAAAACTAGCATGGGTTTCCACTCCAAGTGCTTGGATTAAGGGAAAATAGGTATGTCAAGGGTATTATCACATCATGATGACAGGATTTTGGTATAACAGTTTAATGCAGGAGGTTCTCCACAGGGTCCTTAGGACCTTCTGTCAAGGTTCCTTCTCCTTCTATGGATTCTTCAGTAATATCTTCTAAGAGAGACTCCTTAGGTTTCAGGGTAGAACTACTTCCTATAGGTGTCTTTCGATACCTTTCTGGTGAGTTAGTAGTTGGGGAATTACATCCCCTATGGTAGTTAGTATAGACTTCAATAACTTTTCCGGTCTTGATAAATTTACCCTGAGGATCTCTAATTCTACTCATGAAAGATTTTTAAAGTAAAGAAAACCTATGCTACTACTGTTGCTAGATTTGGGGGCTCCTGTTATAACAGATGCGCGGGTTCTCACCTCTCGTCTTAGCACTCCCCTGCTACCAACCTATTACTAAACTTCATAAAGAATTCTACTCTACCTTACAGAACAACTCCTCTAAATTAATCCACTTATTCTTTAATTATCAACCGGGGTTGGTAAGCTTAGAGTTGACACAAAATATATGCGAAGGTAGAGGGTGTCGTGTAAATATTTTAACACACAAAAGATCAAAAGATCTTTCAAAATGAAAAACTGAGTGAAACTCCTAAAAATGCACTTATTAAAGTAATTAAATTGAGGCAGAATAATAAACTAAACAATTGATAATAAACTTTAAACTGAAATACCATCAACAATTAACTATTAAAATGGGAAACTAGGGTACAAGGAAAACTTAACTTATAAGCAACTAGAAAACTTAATAAAAGAAGCAAGTAGAAAACTTAATGAAAGAAGCAAGTAGAAAACTTAATAAAAAAAATATCTTTAGGTTCTGTCCTACAAGTTCTTTCAACAATAACACAACATAAAAGAGACAACCTAAAAACATACTAAGGAAAACACATATAACACTAAATCTCACATGCAAACAAATAAATCAATCTAAAAAGCATAAATACAAAATAATACAATAGTAAAACAAAATCAGCAAGAACATTCAAGAAACAAAAACAACTTAACACACATTCAAGGCAAAAGGAAGTAAGGAAAATAATAAAACTTTAATAAATAACCTAAAGCAATTAGATTTTAACTTTAATGTTAAACAAAACTATAATCTAACTATTACAGTCAAAACATAATTCAGAGATTCACAAAACAAAACTAAAAACAACACTAAGGGCTGAATGACAGACTGAACTATGGGTCTGAAAGGGGTGGTTGAATAGCATACTGAACACACTATCCGAATGACAGGCTCCACAGTTAAAATGGTAAAAAATAACCTAAATGAACTAATCTTTATCTGAAGTCATGCAGATGTAATTCTATTGCGTAAAGCAATAAATAAACCTACTTATTAAGCAGATCTAACAGCAAAATAAAATTAAGCAAATTCATAAACATAAGCATAAAGAAACCATTGCATCTTGCTAAACTGGAATGTAAATTGCATAAACTGATAATTAAAACAGAAAGGAAATAGACAAAATTAAATCTACTTAACTTGATGAACATCAATCTATTTTATCTAACTTACAAATAAATCAGGAAACAGACTAAAAATGAAATGACTGAAAGCAAGACTGGAAACAAAGTGTGCGCGTAGTCTAATTATCTAATTCATAAATCAAATTGCATTACATAAATAAAACAAACTATGAATTGAACTAGCTACAACAATAAAAATAAAAGAAATAAACAAGAAAAGAAACCTCTGGTTGATGAGGGGCCCTATCAGCAATCAGGGGTGATGCCTGACTAACTTCTACTCAAATGCAATCTTCAATAGCAATGCATACAAATCTTTATTTAGATGGTGGAACATAAATACAATGTTCAAGAGTAAATCACAACAAGAACTCTTCTCTCCTAACTCTACTAACTGATTGATTTTCTAGCTAACCCAGCTCTCTCATAGAGGCTGCTTTATATAATAATTTACAGGGATGAGCAAGTCGACCCTTTAGAGGTCGACTACTCTCTAAATTTAATCGATATTAAAGGTGTTTAACTAATCAAAGACAAACGCACAGGCATATCCCTTCTTTAGTGCTAACAGGCTTCAGATGTGGCGCACGGGATTCTCTTCAGCATGAACGATCATCAGAGGTGGTGCACAGGTTCCTTCCTGAGTGCAGCAGGTGACTGCTGGCGAATAGAGGAGAGCGTAGTAGCGAGTCTTCTAGAGTGTGGGTTGAATGCATCAACCCAGCACGCAGATGGTTGATGTGGTGGCGAGCAAAGGAGAATGTAGGATGGAAAATATCTAGAACACAGCTTCATCACCCAGACGTGTGGATAACAGTTCCTTTGCATTTGTTTCACATTTTTAAATGCCGAAATTAATTCTCAGCAGCGCGCAGTATGATGGGAGATCTAGACAGAGAGCTAAATGGGAGGTCGGGCCATGAGATGGATATGATGGGCGTCGATCTAGGGCGAACAGAGTGTCTATCTGTTGGTGCGCTTCAGGGATATAGGCTATAGCAACACGTCTCAACATCTAGAAAACCACCAGCGAGTTTCATGCAATGAACTAGATGACAAGCTGGACGTTGAGCTGGACATGCTGTGTGAAAGGTAGGATGAATGTGTTCTGTTTATTTATTTATCCCAAAAATATTATAAAATCTGCAAACAATAATATAAATCAGTTAACACATCAAATGCACTTTAATAATGTCATTTTTAATTAATAAAACCATAAAAAGTAAAAATAATAAAACATTTCATATAAACTTTAAATACACTCCTACCTGAGGTTGAATAATGATTTGTGTAACATAAAATATACAAAAGATAATAAAATATGTGTTTAAATGAGTAATTTATCCACCAAAAATGATAAAAAATCTAGGATCAACAACCGCATTCAAAATGTCGGCCCAACGTCGAACATCCATACCACACAGGTTAGGATACCACACAGGTTAGGACCACTCCCAAGTGAGTGGTATACTACGAAGTCCATGAGGACTCATCATAGAGCATCCATACCACACAGGTTAGGACCAGTCTCAAGCGAGTGTTTTTCTATGGCATCTACATATGAATGTAGGCATACTCTCCATACAAGAGTATTGTCTGTAGAGAATATCTCAACTTCATACAAAATGTCAAACCTGTCGTCTGTGAGAACTCATCATAGAGCATCCATACCACACATGTTAGGACCAATCCCGAGCGAGTGTTATTCTATGGTATCCACAACTGAATGTGGTCACTCTCCATGTGAGAGTAACATTCACAGGGCCATCCTTAGCTAGTAAGGACCACTCTCATGAAAAGAGTATTATACCTACCATCCTTAAGGGAGGATACTATTGTCCACAAGTGAATATGGGTTATCTCCATGCGAGAGTAATATTTTTAGGGCCATCCTTACCTAGTAAGGACCACTCTCATGAACATAGTGTTATACCTACCATCCTCAAGAGAGGATGATATCATCCACAAATAAATGTTGGACCTTGTCAGCATCTTCAAATGCACTTGGCCTCTTCCACAATGGAGAATCACTACCATCCCATCATTGATGTCAGCTTCATCATCGCTCCCCATTTTTCGAGAGGATCCATATTATCAACCTGTTCCCCCTTTTTCTGAGGAGGGTTCATGTCTTCAACATGTTCTTCCTTTCTGAGGATATTCCATATCTTTGACTTATTCCTCCTTTTTGAAGAAGATACATAACTTCGATACGTTCTTCCTTTCTGAAGAAAGTCCATATCTTCAACTTTTTCTTCCTTTTTTCGAAGAGAGCCCATATCTTTTACTTGTTCTTCCTTTTTCAAAGAGAGTCTATATCTTCGTCCTATTTCTCCTTTCCGAGAAGGGTCCATATATTCGACCTATTTCTCCTTTTGAGAAGGGTCCATATCTTTGAATTGTTTCTCCTTTTCGAGAACATATCTATATCAACATCAATGTTCCTGCTTGCGAGGAAAGTATGTAGTATCATCATCACTATTCCTCCTTGCGAGGAAAGTATGTTGTATCATCATTGTTCCTACATGCGAGGAAAGTATTTTTGAACTACACCAATCTTTTCATGGAAGCTTGGTCACCACATCAGCAACTTGATCATTGGTACTCACATACTGTACTTTTATATCTCCCTTCGGTACCATATTCCACGGGATTCTTTGTCACCTTTATGTAACTCTGGTTGTCACAAAGAATCATTGCGGTATACAACTCCATGTCAAATAGTATTAACACCATATTTATAAAGCCATATGGCTTCCCAAATAGCGGAGCAAGTTGTAATGTAATCTCCTTCAGCTATACTGAGAGCAACACTGGACTAAACCATGAGATCATGGCAGATCCTAGACCATAACATCTATCTGAGGTGTTCTTTCTGTCTGCAACACTTCTTTCCCAAGCTGAATCCATATATCCATATAATTTGTAGTCATTATCTCTACCATAGTAAATTCCCAAGTCTATCGTACCTTTATGGTACCTCATCACATGCTTTGTAGCTACCAGGTGAACCCATCTAGGTTTAACTAGATACTGACTCAAGGTGTTCACAGCAAAGCATATATCTGACCTTGTGTTCGTCAGATACATCAACAACTCAATAATCTATCTATACTGAGTCATATCCACCAACTCTAATGTCTCATCAGACAATAGCTTCATGTTGGTATCCATGGGTGTGTCCATGGCTTCACAATCCAACATATCAAGTCTTCTTAATATTTCCACAACATACTTTCCCTGGTTCGGAAAGACTCCTTCTAGGATCTGGCACACTTTCAGCCCTAGGAAATAATGCATCAATCCAAGATATTTAATCTCGAATTATTCAACTAGCTTCTTCTTGCAATCTGTGATTTGTTTCTCATTTCCATTCATAAATAGATCATCCACATACAACAATAGTATGTCATGTTCATCACCCATAACCTTGAGGTAAAGGTTAGGATCAACTTTACTTTTTGTAAATTCCATCCTTGTCAAGAAGCTATCTATTCTACCATACCAAGCTCTAGGAGCTTTCTTTAGTCCATACATATCCTTTTTCAATTTGCATACATGAATCGCTCCATTTTCAACTTCAAATCCTTATGGTTGTTCGATGTAAAGCTCTTCCTCAATCACACCATTAAGGAAGGATTGTCTTTACATCCATCTGGTGTATATCCCACTTCATCATGGAAGCAAGTGCCATGATAGTTCTGATGGAAGTGTACCTTTCTTCCTAGAGCAAGTGTCTCTTCATAATCAATTCCCTCTCTTTGAGAGGATCCTCTAGCCACAAATATTTCCTTACTTCCATCAGCAACATATTTTATCTTGAAATCCATTTGGAAGATACGACACTCATTCTTTCTGGTGTGGGTACTATATCCCAAACATCATTATGGTATTCTTCCATCATTGCATCTACCATGAGTTCATTATGTTGGGTCATCAACATATCCTAGCATTCCGCATTGAATCTTGAAGGTTGGAACCCACTTTACTCTTGGTAAAGTCTCGGTCCATTAGGAAGTTGTCCATCTTGTCGTACCATGTTGAACTCAAATATCTTCTATAGTTACTCCCCTTGAAGTGGAGCATAATCTTCCCTCTGCATCCTGTACTGGGGTGACAGGTAGCATCCTCTGCTAATATGTATCCATCTCAAGTTACTAGATACCAAGATCCCTTTATCTTGAAATTTGTTGAAAAGTTCCTCTTGCACCCATCGGTTAGCTTGTTGTCTTCTATAGGTTTCCATATTCAACTTTTTAGAAAAGGTTAAGATATTCATGACTCTAGGTGATATTTCAAGCTCCTGAATGTGCTTATATATGGGTGCCTTCTGAGTTCGTAGAAAGCATATTCTGTATAGGTGGTTCTTTGCTCGATATATACTTCTACTAGAGAAGTGTGTCTAGTCAATAGAGTATGGCATGCCATAGTCTATTCTTTCTGAGACAAACCATGAACCTTGCTTTGTACACTTGTTCTTGTAGAGCCATATGGAATACACTACAGACTTCCCTTCAGGTCTCAGAATCATATCCTAGACATCATTCCCCATGATCACTATTACTCTTTGATCATAGCTTCTTCCATAGATGGAAGGGTTTGCATCAATGATGTCACCCAACTGTGTAACACAACTAGAGTGTTTTTGAGGCCTCTTACTTTGGTTTGGAAGTCCTGTCATAATTTTCTTCATCTTAGAATATCTCTCATACCCAAGATGTTCTTCATCTCTCAAGGTGGATGTACCACTCTCTCAAGCTCTTTATTTCATCACAGTGTCCCTGACCCTAGGAGATTCAGGTTCATGTTTATTGGAGTGAATATTGAATTGTCATCACTTGTTCTTCAGAACAAGTCTCATCCTCCTTTTCTTGTAGGAGGTTATACATAACCTTTCCTACAAGTCAAAGGTACCAGTTGCATGGTTATAACCATTTCATAGGACATATGCATAACGAAAAATTATTATGCATCATGCAACTGTTTAGACAATACAACATTCATCCATATCTCATAGAAACTTTCTATACGCCTTCCATCTCTACCATGACATCATTGAGATTGTGCACTAAATCCCATATGTCAGCAAAGAGGTTTCATTCTAGATAAGTAGCAATGGAGTATTGTATAGAACCATGGGATACTTACCCATAACATGCATATTAGTAGTATAATGTTATTTAATGAAAACATTCTATCATGCATAATACATAGTATATATGGGAAAGACAATTCAAATTCTTATACTTGTTTGTTTGTCGTCATCTCCTTATGGATTTGTAGCTTCATCTTTGACTAATGAGATTGCTTTAATCTCATACTTGCTTGAAAGCTTTTCTGGAATGCTGCTTCTGGTGGACCTAGGGTTTGATAAAAACCCTAATTTTTCAACTTAGGTATCTTTCAGATATGATTAGATATAAATATGAAGCTCCTCAAGGAGAGCTGAGCATCATACTCATTTTCCCAAAACTGTGATCAGAACTGCAAAATATATGATGCCCTAGTTTTCTTCAATTTTCTTCTAGATAAATTCCATATATTGTTTTTGTGGTGTCTATGAATGTATCACTCCTCTATGTCTAAAACTTTGCACTGAGGTAGCCTCGTCTGTCCTCTTTCCAACACCATAGGTTGGAGAAGAATTGGTTTTACCAATGGGGACTTATGCTATTTTTCCCAAGGTAACGTATTTAAGGACTGTTCAGCATAGTGAACTTGTACAAACATCCATGTATCACTATTTCATATTCAGGGTTTGAAACTTTTACCATAGAAATTACAGTACGTTCCCTATATGTAACATCTTGCGAAATTTAATTTGACCTTTGTAGCACGATATATAGTGATTCTCCCTAGTTCACATGTTTAAGGATGAATCCAGGGAGAGGTTGGAGCCCTAATTTGGACGAATCATATCTCCTAGAATACAGCAAATCTGAGGCTGAAAATTTTACGCAGAGTACATAAGGAATTTATATTTTTCCTATAACAATTTCACCTCTTAATCCTTCTCCAATATCATATATAATGAATGCACCAAAATGACTAGTTTTAGTCTTTTAGGGTTTTCAAGCATGAAACCCTAATCTTCCATAGATGTAGCTGTAGCACTGTTTTGGCTGTACAAAGACTTCTTTCAGGGTGGATATAATATCATGTTAAGTTTTTAATGGTTATATCAGATCTTATAACATTTATCATCATAACTGCATAACCATAAGAAAAATATCACTGAAAGATAGACAAGCACAACCACACAAAAGAACACAAAGATTTATCCTGGGAAACCCTCATGGGGAAGAAAACCCAACAAAACTTCCTCTGTATAAGATGTATAAAATACAACACCAAAAACAAGTGTTCTCCTCCTTCTATTTCATTTCTCACTCTCTCTCTCTCGTATGCGCTACACAAGTGAGTGAGTCTATGTTCAAATAAGAACCACAACTCCTCTATTTATGCATATGTGTCAATTTACTTTTGCACTAGACAAGTCGACCCCAATAGACTGTCTAGGATGAATTCACCTAGGAATACTCAAAAACAGTATATTATATTATTTATTAGGGTACTAAAGAGCCGACACAAGTGGAGGCTTTACCTCATGACTCTATGATTACCAAATACAATAGTAACACCCCGTCGGAGGAATAATAACATCTCCCTTGGGTTACATCAATAAAATACATTTAGAATATCCTTTGAAGTTACAATAGTTCAACAATTTGTTTCTTCCTCTTATGCTCCAAAATTTTTTAATGTATAGACCGGCTTCGATGGATTCTTCCTTCTCACTGTCAGTGAGTGGTTCTTTGACAAGAATATGTGTTCTCCATGCAACATTTGGAGTTGGGTAGACCGTTTTGGACTATACTACAAGATCTTGGAAAATGTCTTTGATTTGTGGATAACAATTTAACTCTTTTGCATTTCTAGTTGCGCCCTACATGAACCTGTAGACTTTGGTGTAGTCGAGTTCTAGATGGATGTGTGTGGTTGGTAGTAGACTTTGACAGATGGGTTGAGGAACTATCCATCTTAATGAAATGATTATTAGGACTTAAAACCAATTTTCAATCCACATCCTGGCAACCTTAAGGGCTTGAGGGAATCCTTGAGACTGAAAATATTTGCATTTATACATGAGGTATATGCATTTATCTGTAAATGCAAGGTCACCAACTGAAGATATTTTATACATAGCCAACCATATAAGCAGAGATGGGAATCTAGTTGTAGACCCTGTTTCTTGATACTTTTCACAAGTTGAACGAATGACTCCAGCCAAATACTCTGCCCAGTTGAATATATTTGCTTCTATCGTAATATCCTAAACTGCTTCCATTATATCTAGTCAAAAGTCAGATGGTCGACCAATGCTTATGAGACAAATGGATACAAGGATGGCTGTATACTTGTATGTCTCGTACTGGATTTTATTGATTTCTAACCATCGAGAATTATTTCCCTTGGGTTATCCTGTAAATTATTCTACCAAATTTGGCTTAATACTGATGGGTACTAGAGGTCCCTGATTCGGAAGGTTGATGATGGTAGCTATGACGCCACCATTGATTTCGACTGGCTCTCCAAACTATAGTTTTTCCTTGTGGTATCTACTGACAATATATTGAGTAATAAGATCTTTTGAGCCATCAAAAATATCCAACATATGCGCTCCCAAATAGTGATGGATTTTTTATACTTCTAACTTGTTGTCCTCTTCAATCCATTTATCGTCTCGAATTCCCCATTTCCTTAATTCATTGTAATTATTTTTCCACTGATGTTCTTATGTTCTCTCTTTTTTTATCCTAAGTAGTTGGGATTTTAAGGGTGCCATGGTGAATTCCTATTCTTAATGGTGATTTTTCTTTGCAGCTCTCATGGATATGATCAAGGTTTCTTTCTTTGGAGCTATTTGCTTTGCAGTTTTTGGTGATGAAAGAGTCTATGCAATTACTAGGGTTTCAGACTTGATGTGTGAATGCTCCATTTTTTTGCAAAATATCTCCCAGCTATACTTGAGGTCTCCTCTTATAGGCTAATGGTGGAGAGCACCATTGATTTCAATATGTGAATCCATTGAATGCAACTTTTGTGATGTCTAACTAGTTTGTACGTGCAAAGAGTCTTTTGTTTCACACTTCATCCATCGATCATCATAACTTTGTCGTTGGGAAGGGTTCACTAATGTATTTAGTGGTTGGATGTTCCTTTGGTCATCAGTGGCCAGGTTCTTTATATTGATTAGTTGCATCTTTCTAGTTCATATTCTAGTCGGGACTACCTCAGTCTCCAAGAACCAATTTATCATCTTTGTGCTACCTACCAATGTCCATGTCTTAGTTTGTTCTTATATAGTATTGTTTTTTAGTTAGTTTTCTATAACTACTTTTTTATTTTAGACACTAAGCTAATTATTACAAAATGTATTAGTAATTACAAAACATGGGGCATGACGTTCGAATGAATGGTGATACCGCCATTCATTCATCCTCGTGGTTGTTTTATGTTCTATATATTTTATGTCATGCATTGTTGACTATTTTTCTAAAAATATTCCCTTCTAGCATCTTTAGACAAATTGATCCATTTTTATTTAATTCTCAATTATGTATGGTCTAAGTCAAGTTGTATGCAACTTCTTTGTTTTTCCCTTTATTCTACCGTCGCAGAGTAATACCATATCTCGAATTGATATATGTTTCCTTTTTATGTTACAGTCATGCCATACTTTATGTTGTTGCTTTTGGATTTCCTGATGATGGATTGTTATATATCGTTTCTCCTTCAATTTTGATAAGTCAAAATTTATTTCTTTGACTGCTTTAACACTATCGAGATGAATTATGTTTATGATTATTGGTTCTTGTTCCTCAAATGTAGAGGTACAAGTGCTTCTTTCCCATAGACTAATTTAAATGGTGTATCTTCAGCTGACCATTTGTAAGATGTGTGATATTCATATAAAATAGTAGGTATCATGTCGTCTTAGTTGTCTTTTTCGATATTGCGTAAATTTTTTAATCATTTAATTATATTCTTGTTAAATGATTCAACAACTCCACTCGACTAAGGATGATAAGCGATGCTCTTTCGGTGGTCGATCATAAATTCTTTTAATAGTATGGAAATGGGTTTATTAATGAAATGTGTGCCTCTGTCACTGATGATGGTGAGAGGGCATCGAAATATTGTAATAATGTTTTCACATATAAATTTTGTTGCAACCTCACTGGTACATGGTTCGACTAGTTCTGATTCATCCCACTTTGTCACATACTCAACTGCAATGATAATGTATGTTGCACCAGTTCATCAACCAGGTATAGTAAATGGCCTGACAAAGTCGATTGCCCACATTTTAAAAGTTAAAATAGACTAACAGGATAATAGTGGCATATCATTCCTTGGTAGTCATTGGCCTAATATTTGGCATCTATTACATTTGTTTACTTGTGTTATGCAGTCTTTATGTAACATTAGCCACCATAAACTAGATTGCACTATTCTCCTGGTTGTCATGTATGCTTGATAGTGTCCTCTAGTAGACATGCTGTGTGCTTCGTCGATTATAGTTTATTGTTCATATTAAAGAGCACATAATCTAAGTACCACATATAGTCATAATCTGTACAGAAATCCATTTATGAGTATATATAATGCAACTTGCATGGAAAGTATTTTCCTTTTCTTTTTGGCATTCTTTCAGGAGCTTGAGCTTGGTTTAAAAATTGTGTTATATATTCTAGTTCTATCGGCACAACCTCGACTCTGAATAAGTGTGCATCAGGAAACTCATCATCGATCCCAACAAGTTCTTCCCATGTTTCTATTCTTGACAGGTGATCGGGTCCGACATTACTTTTCCTTGGTCAAACAACTATTTTAAATTCAAATTCTTGAAACAATAGAATCCATTTGCATAGTCGTCCATGATGGAATGGTTTGTTTACCAAATATTAAGTGCTTCATGGTCTGTATAAAATGTAAATGGATTATCTAGTAAATAATGTTGATATTTCTGTATGGAAAATATCGTTCCCAGAGCTTTGTGTTTTATGGTTGAATGGTTTTTTTTTCTTTATTCAATTTTTGACTAGCATTTACGTTGGGATAATCCATTACATCTTATCCTAGTTGTGTAATTATCATGCTAACTACGATACCAGATGTATCGTTATGTACATGGAACATGATCGGAAAATTTGGGAATTTAAGTATTGGTGCTTTAACAAGCTTTCGTTTTAATAACTCAAAAAATTTTACACATTCTTGAGACCAGATAAACTCTTCATGGTCCTTCAGTAACTCCTCTAACAGATACGTCATGTTAGAGTAATATATTATAAATGTTTTGTAGTAACCTACATGGCCAAGGAGTATCCTAACTTTCTTAGGATTTACAAGTAGTTTGAGGTCAAGGATAACTTTAATCTTGGCAAAGTCGACTTTAATTCCTTCCCCCAATAATATGCCAATTGGTGTAGCAAATATGCATTTCTTAATGTTTAGAGATAGGTAGATTTGTCGGCATCATTCAAGCATCAGTCAAAGACAATGAATGTGATCTTTGAGCAAGGATTATATCGCCTATTCATTGAAATAACTTGAAATTGTTTTGTACATATATTCCTGAAATGATTTAACAACTATTCTAGAGAATATTGCAGGTGCATTCTTTAAACCAAATGGCATTAGTCTATATGAAAAAGATTAAAATTCACACATAAAAGTTGTCTTATGATGGTCTTCTTTTGCAATGGGAACTTGGTTATATCCTAAGAAATCGTTGGTGAATGAGTAACATTCATATCCAGTGACTTTGTCAATAATTTCATTGGCTAAGGGTGTCAGGAATGGGTCGGTTAATGTTACTTTATTAATCCACTTGAATCCAACATAGATTCTCTGTCTGGTCGAGTCTTGCTTCTTTGGTTGCACCACTATAGGATTGTCCCACTCATTGTAACAACTCCAAATTTCAAAAAATAATTTAAAAAACAAATTGCCTAGCTCTAGTTATAAAGGATAAAAGAGCCCTTACAATGTTTAAGTTTGTGTTTCACATAAAGGACATAGTTACGAAAAACATTAAAATGTGACTTAGGCCTAACTACAAACAAAGGATAACTGAATTTATATGATCTTTAAAGGAAGTTTAGTCTTTTATCCATTTAACATAAATGTCTCTTTACGATGATTTTATGTTGCGAATTAATATTATGGCGACACTACTTTACTTGTCGTCAAGTTATGAAATAAAATTCATATTTAAATTCTTCCAGTTATAGTCAATTTGCTTGTTAGTTATGCTCTAGGTCATTTGTTAAACTGCGCTATGAGATAGAGGGTTGGGTTATGGTCTTACTTATCTTGAGAGCTAAGGAATAAACTCTTTTATTCATCTGCAAGTGCTCTATGGAGGAGAATATTTCCTTACTAGGCCACATCCAAGGGTTTTAAAACACAAAGAGGAACAAATAACTTCAAGAAACTAAAAGTGCTTGTCTAACCTTGGGTTATAGCTGGCACAAGAATAAAATGTGATGGCAAAAGAAGTGAAAGGAAATAAGTGTTAATTTGACAAGTTGAAAAAATTAGATTTTTGGGTTTGTTAAAAGAAAATCAACACGATAGAATTTAAGAGACCACATGATGGTCCTATAGCCTCCAGCTGGATTGCAGACTTGTCCCATCATAAACCCTAAAGGTTTAACTTATCTCGTTTTCCTCTTTCGCGCTGTACTGTTTTGGTTTTTTCCATGTGTGAGAGTCATGGCTCCTTGGACCTGGTTCTTGGCATGGGCATTTAGGTTTTCAACATGCTAAAACATGCTCTTGGTCATTCCTTACTTCATGATACTCCATGATATTTCCTTACTAGGCCACATCCAAGGGTTTTAAAATACAAAGAGGAACAAATAACTTCAAGAAACTAAAAGTGCTTGTCTAACCTTGGGTTATAGCTAGCACAAGAATAAAATGTGATGGCAAAAGAAGTGAAAGGAAATAAGTGTTAATTTGACAAGTTGAAAAAATTAGATTTTTGGGTTTGTTAAAAGAAAATCAACACGATAGAATTTAAGAGACCACATGATGGTCCTATAGCCCCCAGCTGGATTGCAGACTTGTCCCATCATAAACCCTAAAGGTTTAACTTATCTCGTTTTCCTCTTTCGCGCTGTACTGTTTTGGTTTTTTCCCTGTGTGAGAGTCATGGCTCCTTGGACCTGGTTCTTGGCATGGGCATTTAGGTTTTCAACATGCTAAAACATGCTCTTGGTCATTCCTTACTTCATGATACTCCATGCATTATAGATGCCTCCACCATGGTTTCGTATTTGCATGTCTATTTTCACTCTCTGTGTGTAATTTAAACTTCAACTATGGACTATTGGAAACCTCCTTGGTCATTGTTGTTTTCTGTAGGGTAAGTACTCCTTCAATCGTTTTATGTTTTTATTTTCGTTGCTTCCATCATAAAATACGATATAGTAATGACCTTTGTGATGTTTTCATGCAGGAGTCTTCGACCATAGTTGCGACAAAAGGGTAAGGTTGTTCTGAGCGCAGGTAAAGCTACCACTACTTTGGTAAGACTTGTCCNTGTGATGTTTTCATGCAGGAGTCTTCGACCATAGTTGCGACAAAAGGGTAAGGTTGTTCTGAGCGCAGGTAAAGCTACCACTACTTTGGTAAGACTTGTACCCGCAACTCTTTTCTCATTATGGCATCATGGATACATGGTTCTCTGGCTTTTTCGGTTTCTAGATTGGAATCCATTCCCGCATTTCTTGTTGTTGAACAACAAAATGGTAACCTACTTGGTTCTATCTTGTGGCATTTAAAAATAGTTTGTAAAAGGTATTCCTCAAGCGTAAAGGTTCTAGGACTGTAATGCGTTTACTTAGTTGCTATGGGTTTTAAAAGACATAATTCTTCTTTTGTGGAAAGTTTAAAGAGTCGTTGGATTGTCATCTGAAACTTGTAAATGTTTACGTTTATGTGAGACTCCTGTAAGGGATTTTTGTTTTTACATAGTCGATGTTATTCCAGAATTGTTGTCTCGATTATCAACTCAGTGGTTTTATTTTCTATTAAAATCTTTTTAATTCCGAAGGGTCGTTTCTATTTTCCAGCACTTAATTAAAGCAGTAGTTGATTAGTGTAATGTTACGGTTGTGAGGCCATTACTCTGCTTCGATTATATTGAGATTGAGGTCGTGAGGCCATTGCCAAGTCGATAAACATTTAAGTGGATACTACTATTCAGATAGAAAATATTTAAGTGGAAGCCGTAGGGATGTTGCAAATCCTTCTTTAAGGTTTTTACTGTATGTTTTTATTTAATGGATAAATAATACTAAGATGGTCGTCGGCCTGCAAAAAGGGTTGCGTCCTATTGATAATCTTAATTTAGTGTTTTTTGTTGGAGTAAATAGTTGTAATTGGTTGGGCCATAAAGCCTCTACATTTGTAGCTCTATTTCATTTAGCTGAATACCCTCTGCAGGATTCGTTCCGATAACCTAGTTAATTATTACTTATTTGTAATGCTTAGTTTACAGTGAATTGAAACTGGGTTTTTGTTCAGTGAGGCCAAAGTATTGTTAGTTATGTTATAAATTTTCAATTCAATATGTTAGTTACATATATATTTATAACAAGGTTTGAGCCATAAGCCTATTAATATATTCTTTGTTTGGTTATAGTTCAGCATTGATATTTTTAATATTCTTATGATAGTATAAATGGCCTTCGACTATCGAGGGTTTATAGGGTTTGAACCCTTCACATGTATTGTTCTTTAACTTAGATGCTAAGTGTTTTATAAGTCACTACCCTAATCTGTAAATAGTTTAACAATATATTTTTTATTGTTTCTGCTCTACGACTCTAAACTTGAAACATAAAGACTTTAGTACTAAGTATTTAAACACTATGATACATATGTGTGTGTATATGTATATGTATATGTATATGTATATGTGTGTGTGTGTGTATATATATATATATATATATTCTGCAGAGTTAGATTTAATCTTGCATAGATTCATTTGATTCTTTAAACCATAATTTAACTGTTAGCTAACACTAATAAATAAATGTGATATTATAATACTAACTGAGTGAATCTCGAGTATACCAAGTGATAAGAGGGGGATTCGAACTCTATTTGGAAACTTAACAATTCTAATTCGAATTAGATGTATTGCAACTAGTACTAGATGAAAAGAGAAATACAATGTCTAAAAAGAAATGATTACCCTAATCCATGACTATAATGATGGATCTTAAGACCATTAGAGTAATGAACATCAAAAAGCTGATTATGATATCATAGGAAGGTAACTATAGCTTTTATTTTACAGAGCAGATACATTATGGAACAGTTACCATTAAACTCTGTAGCCTTACTAAATATACTATATAAACATAATGCAGATATAGAATTAAATCACAGATAAATAACAAACAATTTAGAACCTAGATACTTTTGCAGAAGGGGTCCACAAACACCCAAATGAGACCGTTCCACCCAATTGTCTCTTGAAGCAGCCAACATTACTTGCTTAGGACCCCGATCCTTTTCACTAAACCACTAGGATGAATATGCTATGTAACGGCATACACATAATTCTCTGCAACTTAGCACTAAATAGCATACTTAACTTAGCAATTTCACTTTAGCTATCCCCTCATTGAATTCCTTGTGTGCCTGAATTTTCAGTTTGCAGCATTCACAAGGTTCATTCACTTGGAATAGAATGTAGTGAGCCTCCTGTTCAATTTGATGGTATTTATAAGATTGCCTAGGTCTCTGGGTCAGTTTTGAAATTAAATGAGCCACCTGCTCAGTTCCTCCTCTCAGGTAACATGACCACAAATTTAGGTATTTTGCTTCCTGCAACGGCTAGAAAGTAAAATGATAGTGTTTCCACTTGTCATTCAGCCTTCTACAGCTGCTCATTCCTCCTAGTGGGTCAGTGAACACTCTTTCAACAGTCTGCTTTGTATAGGTGTCTCTCCATTTAATTATTTAAATAAAAAAATATTCAATTACAGTCATCCTTGACCAACTTGGTCATAAAAACTTTACAATAATTTTAACATAATGGTTTCTCAAATAAATAAACAATATTTATTTTTCAGTTCTAGGTGGGTTACACTCATACTAGTCCACAGGGTATAATATCTTGCAAAGACATCCTGGTATTCCTTCAACAACTTGGTAATTTCAGCTACTTGTTGGTCTAACCAGTAATCTTAAATTTTATCCATTTTTGGTTTATCATCATTGGATATGTTGACTTCTTTTATCTTCGTTTTGGCGTATGTGGGGCACTCTATATACCTATTAATTTCTTAACAAGAAGAGTGTTCAAGATTTAATTGTCAACCCAAGGAAGTCTGTTTATTTCAGAGACAATTAGAAAAGTATATGCATAAACATTTTCAATAGTTGATAAATAAAATACAAATCACTCAATTCTAATTACTTCTTAGCCAATTTAACTCCCTGCAAGAATCAAATAGAATTCCCAATCTAGGAATTGAAAATAACTTCTATTTCCTATCTTACCAATCTTAAGGTTTATGATCTAAATATAAATCCACCTAGAATTACTTTTGTAGAAAATGGAAGTCTAAATTACAAAATCAGAAGGATCTCTAATCATTTATCAAGCAACAAATTCGTCAAAGAAAAGGACCTATCTAATCAGGAAAAATATAGAAAGATAAATAACACACAACATAGGAGCTAAGCGAGTTTGTAACAACTATTAACACACTTCTGCATAAAGAAAAATGTTAACTACACAGTGGACTGTCACACCACACCACCTACAACAAGACAAAGCAAAACCAGATAATGCAATCGTTGAATGAATGCAGTTGCGACTAACAATATAAATGTATCAAACTGAAATTCCACACTAGAAAGAAATAAAATAAACTAAAACACCTAAACTACCAGCAACTTTGTTAGAAGGAAGGCCCTGACCTTCAAATAGAGATGCTGTCAAAATCTCACGAAGTCTACAATAGAGAAATGCTGAGAATTGTCACTCCTTTATTAATTTGATAAAGTAGCAGTTATAGTTACAGTCACTATGCTCTATATCTTACAAATTATGATCCCCTTGTTCTCCTTTTCTTCATGAACTTATACAAGAGTGAATTTTTTCAGTTACATAAATTTCAGGCAGCCATGAATATCTTTGATCTTCAGGCTACCGAATTAAATCATGACAGTTACATCCATCAATTCTCTGCACAAGATAAGCTCACAAATAAATGGATTTTACTTCAATTTGTTTCACGAACTGAAATGCTGATTTGAATGGATAATATTCTCAGGGAGTTTCAATTGCATGCGTGAAGGAGCCTCCAGGATTCATTCGCCATTAATGTTGAATGGATCATTGAGCGGGTAACCAACAACAAGCGGAATTAACTCTGGAGTACGATAAGATGTTGCAGTTGAGCCACCTGGAAATTATGAACCCTTCCTTTAAATCATGGACAGATTAGCACGATGAAAAGTAAAATCCATGATTGTAAGTAAAACCAAGCATAAAACGAAAAAATAAATAATGATTTATACCTAATATATTCATGCGTGTTTGTATGGAAAAGATAAGGATTCAGTTCCAAAATAGGGACAAGAATAAGCAGAAAGGATGAAACATGGTAGAGTAAAAATGGGTAAATTCAGGACCCAACATCTCCCCCCAGCTATCCGATTACATGCCCTCATGCAACAATCTGAGCTAGTCCAAGTTTGCATCAGACTCAAGACTCTTCCTATGAAAATTTGTGAGGTTAAATGAAGATTCTAATACCTATTTTAGTCGCAAAATTCCATTACTTGTGATCAAAGCACCCCAACAGTCTCTTTTGGATTTCTTTGTCATCCTGTAGGTTTCCTTGTAGCACGGGTGATTCACCTTGTTGAGCAATATATTATCACGTTCATTCATAAAGGGGGGGTTTTAATTGTGAAAAATAAGGTTAATATATTGTAGGTATTGGCGGGTGGGGAATAGGGTATGGGGGGTTTATAGGTATTGTGGGGGTATAAAAAGGGGTTTCTAGTAAAAATAAGGAATATATTGTAAAAATAGGGTTTTCCTAATTGAAAATATGTATTGTGAGGGGGGATCAACAAAAGGATTTTTGTAAGTAATTATCAATATCTAGTGAAATTAGGGGTCTTCTTTAATATCCCATGAATGAAGGTGCTATGACATGGTTTCACTAAGTGAAGACTCTGTGCCTTGTAGTTTCTGTCTGGCCACCAAATAAGATGAAGTCTAAACTTCAAACCCAACCAGCTTGGACCACACGATTCCATATATTTGACATAGTTGGGTGCTATACACAATGCATATTTAATATTTTCAAAACAAAACGGGTCTTTTGCCCTTAGGGCTATAGGGGGGAATTCCCATCTCTGACTACTTCCTTGCAAATCAATGTCCTGCTGCCCAGATATCACATCAATACAAGTGGACATGATATTATGTTGAAATATAGCCAACTGATTGACTTTCTCTAGAGATGAAAGGCATTTCTTGTGCCTAGCAATCAGAAGGACATGGGCTCTAGGTTCTCCACGAATCCACAGAGTGGAGTTGTACTCATTTCTTTGAATGGTTTGTGAGGCACTTAACCAACACACATGATTGGTGAAAAAAGAGGTAAATGATCTTAAATGAATATCCCCAATACAAATAATTGGATTAGCTTGAGTATCCATCACGTATGCCCTATCATGCAGATATAACTCACATAACAAATTCTGGTCAGAAAATTCACTCTGGGTGAAAGTTTCTAGGAATTGAGAAGGTATTAGAACCTGCCACGACCTTCCTTATTTTAAAGCCTTAATCTTGAACAGAGTCATATGTTCAAATAGGAATACAAGATAAGACAAGGAGGGGGCTCTGCAGCTCAATAATTCATGAGTTAAAGTGAGCATCTGTTCTTTATCTTTCTCCATAGACTCGTATTTATTTAACTCTTTTAATTTCTCCTAGATCTTGTCCCACCTATTTTTCTGAAATAAGATCTCCTCATCCCATTGTTCCCTTAATTCTTAAATGATATTTTCATGATCAGTAAGGGAAATCATTCCTTCATCAAATTGGCTTGCATGATTCTTCCATTTACTTACCTCAAGCTTTAAAAATGATACCTCTTTTGTCAATTTTTTATTATTCCTATCTGTGGATGGCTCCTGAACTTGTTCAACCTCCACCTGCATTGTTGCTTCTTGTGTTTGAACATCAAAAATATGGGTTGTTGCTTCCTCAACCTTAGTCTGAACTGCTACTTCTTGAGTTTCAATAGTTTCAACCTTAGTATGAACCGCTACTTCCTGTGTTTCAGCAATTCCAATCTTAGTATGAACTGCTACCTCTTGAGTTTCAGCAGTTTCAGTTTGAACTGTTGCTTCAACAAATGTTTTCATAAACACTGGTTCTTGTGTAACAATGTTTGATTCTTTCAATTTTATCATAGCAGCTTCGACAACCAAATTAAAAGACACTGGTTCTTGTGTAGCAGTGTCATGTTCTATCTCCATATCTTTAGGCTACTGGATGATCTCAGTATCGCCCGACTATTGCTCCTGATCTGAAAGTAGAATGATGTCCTGGGAACTTCTCTTAGAGGGGACCCTTGAATCTTTTCTGAATATTGAGGCTGAAGTGCCTCATTTACATGTAATACTTGTTTAGGAATCTCATCCACCTTCAACCATGCTTCTTCTATTGGTTCCTCATTCGGTGTCTGATTTATTTCTATTAATCTTGCAGAGTGATCTAGGGACTAAACATCAGACTCATCAAAGATTAATCAATAAATAACCCATGAAATGGTGTAAAATGGGCTACGGATTGAGTATCCTCTCTGTATATTCACACAAAGAATGAGAAAATTACATTAAAATTTCATGCTACAAGCATGAATGAGAAGCAATTCGAATTCCTGNTAAGCCACAGTCAACACTCAAGTTAACCACTGATCAAAACCCTAATTGACTCAACTGATCCCTAACTGAAGTCAAAGTGCAATAAATGACTGAGTCTCAATTGAAAGAGATCAGACACATGTCACAACAAGCCAACCATTAAGTGGTAGCACTTCAATGACTCCAATGAACCCCAATGAGGGTAACTAAAGTGTAATTGAACATCAGAAGTGGTTGGAGGTGCCCCTGTTGACTCCAGTTCATTAAATAATCAATTTAATGAAGGGATGCGCCTTCACTACCATGTTTAACTGATTTTTACCATTAGTTATCAATTAGGTGCATTAATATCACTCAGATCACCCCCGAAGTGCTCCAGTTAGCCTCCCTGAATGTAGGAGAAGGCTAAGTTAGCCTCCTTCACTGAAGGTAGGTGTGGATGTGATCTAGCTGATGAAATTTAATGCTCCACTAATGTTAATTAATCCAATAATACTTAGTATGGTGGTTTAACTAGGCGAAATTGACCAAAATGAGTGTGTAAGGTGGTAATTGTCTCCAACACCCCCCCTTAAGCTATACTCAGGAGGAGTAAGAAAAACATAAATGCATAAAAATGCTAGGGCCCTGAAAACTAAGGCCATAGGTCACCCTATACAATGTTGAAACTGAAACAATGCTCAAAATCAAACTAAGTGAGGAAAAGAGGGAAAACCCAGTGGGAAAAACCCCCCCTCAAGTTGAACACTGAAAATAGTCTGAATCATCCTGATGAACTCACCCCCAAAAGTGAACGAAGGTAAGTGAATGGAGGTAAGTGAACTTCTTTTCTGAAAATCTCTTGGTGAAGATGTCTGCAATCTGCTCATTAGTCGGGCAGTATTACAGAATGATGGTCCTGTCATGCACTAGCTCCCTGATATACTGCATGTGGATCTATACATGCTTAGTCCTCTACCTGGTAACTGGATCTATGAAAATATTAATAGCACTTTGACTGTCACAAAATAGGACAGTGGACAAAGTACTACCAAGATCAAAATATGAAAAAATGCCTTGCAACCAAACTGCTTGGATGCAAGAATTCACCACTCCTCGATACTCGGCTTCTGCTGAAGATAGTGTTATGGCAGCCTGATTTTTTCTAGACCAGAAAATGGGGCCACCACCAAACATGAATACATATCCAGAATTAGAATTTCGATCAATAGAATCACCTCCCCAATCGAAATCTGTATATCCAACCAACTCTAGCTTGGAGTCTGTAGCATAGTGAATGTCGTAGGTCCTGGTTCCCTGAATATACTGGAGGATCCTCTTGGCTGCCTTCCAATGAAGATCATAAGGCTGCTGCATGTATCTTGATATAGCATTCATGGCATAACAGATATTAGGCCGAGAATGTGTCAAGTACAACAAGCTACCAATCAACTGTCAATAGATAGTGCAGTCCATGGGAGGTGTGCTTTTTCCTTCTTCAAGGTTGATCCCTAAAAGGAAAGGGAATGGTCTAGGAATACATTCAGCCATGTTAAATTTGACTAATATGTCTGAAATTTATTTGTACTGATTAACCATTATCCCATCAGAATTTTGCTCAATTTCGAGCCCCAAAAATTGTTTTAGGAGCCCCAAATCACTCATTTCAAAGGCATTGTGGAGAGCAGTTTTGATGGTTGAAATGGAGGCAACTGTGATACCTATGATCAGTAAGTCATAAAAATATAAAATAATAATAATAATATGACCATAAAACTGTTGTAAATACACATTTGGATCTGATCTACGCCTTTGGAAGTTTTGCGAGAGAAGGAAGGCATCCATCTTGGAATACCATTCTCTTGGGGCCTGTTTTAACCCGTATAGTGACTTCTTTAGCTTGCAAAAAAAAAAATGGATCAGTGATGTAGCCCTTAGGCTGCTTCATGTATATCTCCTCATGAATATCTCCAAGTAGAAAGGCTGAATTAACATCCATATGATGCAATTCCCAGTGCTTAGATGCTGAAATTGCCAAAACTAGGTGGATGGAGTCCATTTTTGCAACTGGTGCAAAGGTCTCATGGTAGTCCACACCTTGGACCTAAGAGAAACCTTTTTACACCAGAATTTCCTTATATGTGTAGGTTCTTCCATCAGCAGAAACCTTGGTCTGAAACACCCACTTGCATTGAACCAATTTCCTTCCCGGAGGAAGAGAAACTAGCTCCCAAGTAGTGTTTTTCTGAAGAGAATTCATCTCTTCATCCATGGAAACTTGCCATCTTGGATCCTTCCTAGAATGGTAGTAGGATTTTGGGTCTGAACTAATCATCAAATAGAAATTTTTGGACAGCAAATTATTAGGACAAGAGAGCGCAATACCTGCTCTTTGGAAATCAGACCGGGTTCTCCTTGGACCATCCGGATTTCCAATGTCATCTCTTGCAGAGGAGAGTGTCTGTCGGGCTCATGTAGGAAGATGATTTTGAACTTCAGTTTCTGATTCATAATATAATGATTTCTGCACATTGACATAAAAAATCATAGTATCCAAATCAGTGTCATCACCCCCAATTTCGTCATCCAAATATTCAGTAGAATAGGAAGGAAATTCAGCAGTTTTCTCCTTCACTAGTTCCACCTCCTGAAGAGGCTCATCGAAATTGACACTTATCTCGATGATGATATATTTGGTTTTGATATCCAGCAGCTTGAAACCTTTAGATTCATAAGGATACCCAATAAACATACATTCTATGCTTTGCGGTTGCAAAGCCCTTCTTTTATCAAGCGGAATTCGGGCCCATGCAGTGGACCCAAACACACGCAGGTTCGACACATCCGGCTTATGTCTGAAGTATGCTTCGAAAGGGGTCTTCCCTTTCACAGATGAGTGTGGAAACTTGTTATGAATGTATGCTGTAGCATGCATGGCTTCAGCCCACAAATTTGCAGCAAGCCTCTTTGATTCCAACATACAGGTGGTCATCTCCTTGAGAGACCGATTCTTCCTTTCCACTACTCCATTCTGACAGGGAGTGTAGGGAATTGAATGTTGGACCTGAATACAAATTTGGGAGCATATGTGCAGAAAATCATTATTGAAATACTCCCCACCATTATCATATCTCAATATCTTGATCTTAATCCCAGAGGCATTCTCGATCAAGGCCTTAAGTTCAGAAAAATTTTCACATACTTCAGACTTCTTTTTGAGAAAGAAGACCCATGTGTACCTTGAAAAATCATGAATAAAAGTCAGAAGATACCTTGATCCATTCATGGATGTGACAGGCGTCGGACCACTGATATTAGAATGTATCAGCCCCAATATGCATGTAGCTCGGTTTGCCTTCCCCCGATCGAACTTGTGCTCAGGGTGTTTTCCAATCACACAACCCTTGCAATTTCCAGTGGTTTCCTTGATGACCGGGAGGCCTTCAACCATGGATTTTTTCTGTAATTTATACAAATATTTGAAATTTATATGGCCAAACATTTCATGCCACATCCTACTAACCTCATTTCCATGAGTTAGCAGAGCGATGGGCTTTGCATCCGCAACAAAGTGAGAGAACTCATAAGCTTTTGCATGATGGTTTGCAAGGCCTTTAGCAATGAGTTTCTTGGATGCAAGCTCCATTAACCCAACATCATTTGGGATGAAAGAAACTCTCTTAGGAAATCTAGTATGTTTCATTTGATAGACACTAAGGAGATTTGATGCCAGAGATGGTATATACAAAACATTTGAAAAAAAGCCATTTTCAAGATCAACAGTACCTTGTCCTTTTGAAATGATGGTGGAGTCATCTCCCATGTGGATGGGGATGGATTTTATAGTCTCCAAGGATGAAAAGGAGTCTCTTTCATCCATCATGTGGTTGAAAGCTCCAGATTCAATCAAGAGTGCTTTGGAATTCAAAGTGCTTGCCATGAGGGCATGACCTCTTTCATGCTGTGGTTCCCAATATTGTTGATCTCTCCTCCAAAAGCTTTCCAAAAGATTGATGTGATTTCTCTCAAGGAGAGAGGTAGATTCATCAATCTTATTCTTCATGCAAGCATGTTTAGGGTGGAATCTCTTCCCGCAATATGAACACTTTACTTTTTCCTTGCCATGGTGCCCTTTTCCTTTGTTCTTCCTTGAGCCGGAAGACTCATCATGCTGCTGGTTTTCAACTCTAGGCTTAGGAGCATCAAATTTAGTTTTTGGATTCTTCTGCTACTTTCCTTTACCCTTCATATATTTGGGCCCTGAGACATGGAGGGCTTGATCATGGGAAGATTTGATGATTCCCATCTGGACAAGCTTGTCATGTTCACTTGTGAGGGACTCAATGAAGGCATTGAGTGTAGGCATCTTCCATCCATGGGTTGTGAGCTTCCCCGCATGAAATGTAGAAACAAAAAATAAATAATCAGCCCCAAGTTTGGAGAGTATGGAAAGGATGAGATGATCATCCGCATTCTCCACTTTTCATTGCTTCAAGAGTAAAAAAGTGTGCTTGAACTTTGTGAAAAATTCATTTAGAGTCTCGAAATTAGAGGGCTGGAGAGACATCAATTCATTTTCGAGCTGGTAAAATCTCAAGTCATCTTGCTTTCCATATAGAGTTTCCAATTTGTCCCATATTTCTTTTGGATTCTTCAATCCCGCAAGATGGAAAAGAAGATCTCGGAAAATAGAGAGGCACAAGAAACTGAATGCTTCATCCTTCTTGTTCAAGAATCTTGATTTCTCTATGGCAGAACCAGGCTCATCTTTAGTTTCCATGGTGACTCTATAGAGTCCTCTGGAGTGTAGCTAAATCTCCATATCACCTTTCCATGAGTGGAAATTGTATGGAGTCAAAATATCTACTAAGGAGGCCATCTGGATCTGCTGGAGCGAATGCTTCAACTGTAGAAAACCTGAAAATAAAAACAGAAAGGGAAATGTAAGGTTAGATAGCATGCACATTTTAGGCTTTCATCACACCCAACATAGTCAATCAAGCAAGCTTGATCAACAAGTTCTTTACTTGGGGTATTAAGTGGTAAGCCTTGGCTTCTGGTGCAGTGCTGGATTTTTGAGCTATTGCTCAATTTTCATGCAAAAATCTGTCAAAAAGCTTGTTTTTGAGAGATATAGCTTCATCCCGTCATGAGCTATGATACCATATTAATATTGCATAGTGATATAGGGACTAAACATCAGTCTCATCAAAGATTAATCAACAAATAACTCATGAAATGGTGTAAAATGGGCTACAGAATGAGTAGTCGCTCTGTATATTCACACACAGAATGAGAAAATTACATTACAATGTCATGCTACAAGCATGAATAATAAGCAATTCGAATTCCTAAGGAGGTCATTCGAATTGAATGAGTGAGTCTAGCTTAACTGAATGTAAGCCACAGTCAACACTCAAGTTAACCACTGATCAAAACCCTAATTGACTCAACTGAGCCCTAACTAAAGTCAGAGTGCAATAAATGACTGAGTCTCAACTGAAAGAGATCAAACACATGTCACAACAATCCAACCATCAAGTGGTAGCACTTCAATGACTCCAATGAACCCCGATGAGGTTAACTGAAGTGTGACTAAACATCAGAAGTGGTTGGAGGCGCCCCTGTTGACTCCAGTTCATTAAATAATCATTTTAATGAAGGGAGGCACCTTCACTACCCTGTTTAACTGATTGTAACCATCAGTTAGCAATTAGGTGCATTAATATCACTCAGATCACCCCCGGAGTGCTCCAGTTAGCCTCCACGAATGTAGGAGAAGGCTAAGTTAGCCTCCTTGACTGAAGGTAGGTGTGGATGTGATCTAGCTGATGACATTTAATGCTCCACTGATGTTAATTAAGCTAATAATACTTAGGATAGTGGTTTAACTAGGCCAAATTGACCAAAATGAGTGTGTAAGGTGGTAAATGTCTCCAACACTTTCTTGGCATGAATGTGCCAATATCCAGGTTGTTATCTCCATTTTATCAACCTTATATCCTGCCAATTTAAATAAAACCACACATTTAGGACATAACAACTCTTCTTTTTCCTGGTTGGAAAGTGGATTTTCAAACTGATTAGCAGCTTATGCCAAGCATTAGAGGAAATTTCAACTCAAAATGGGCCTCCTAAGGAAAATTAATAAAATAATAGTTAAAATAATAAAATAATATTTATTAATTTTGGAGGAAGAAAAGAAAAAAATAATTTTTTGTTCGGATTTTCGACATATCTCCCTGTGTTTTTACTCAAATTTCGATCAGGAGAGCTCGTTGGATGCGGAATTAAAATTTCGCATCCAACGAGTACCCACTCGACATGTGTTTTTTAGGTATTTCATGTTTTTGGGGTAGAGGGGCCCATCAAAAGTATGCCAAGTGGGTACTAGTTGGATGCAGAATTTAATTCTGCATCCAACAAGCTCTCCCAATAGAAATTTGAGTAAAAACACAGGGAGATATGTCGAAAATACGATAAAAAAAGTAGTTTTTTTTATGATACCTATCCCAAAATTTATATTAATTTTTTTTTAAAGATGTGCTCCCTTTTTTAATATTAAATCATTTTGATTGGCTAATACATGATGACATGGAATTTGTATTATTTTTGGAAGGACCATTTTAAATTGAAATTTCCTCTAATGGTGTCTAGGCCTCATGTTGTTTGTTTTTTATTACCTCCTTCCACCTTTCCAGTTCTTCCCTAAGTGCTCATGCATCTTCCTTCAGAAATTCATTTTCATACTGCAAAATTTCTAACTGGGGATGCATATGTTCTTGGGTAACAGTGTCCTCTGTAGGTAAATTTTCCATAGGTTCTTGTGTTTCAGTGGGTACCCTAGGTTTTAAAATGGGAATTTCGATCCTTTCCCTTTTTGTTTCCCAAGAAGCCCCAACTCTTCTTCTTCTGGATGATTCTCCCTATGTTCCAGCAGGTTCTTGTGTAACAGTGGAATCCATCGATAAATTTCACACTGGTTCTTGTGCTTCAGTGGGTAAAATGGGAATTTCAGTGCTAACCAATTCTGTTGTCCAGGAATCCCTAATTTTTCTTCTCCTAGATGATTCTCCCCGTGTTTCAGCAGGATCTTGTGTAACATTGGCTTCCATCGGTAAATTTCCCATTGGTTCTTGTGTTCTAGTGGGTAAAATGGGAATTTCAATGCTTACCACTTCTGCTATCTAGGAAGCCTTAGTTCTTCTTCCACTACAACAAAAACTGGATTTAGCATCTCTTTTTGCATCCTTTTTTGCGTCTAGATCATCTTTCAGTGTATTTTTCTTCATTTTTTGGACAAAATGGCGCAATTTCACGGGTTGGTGCTATTTTAGGCATTTTTTGCGTCCTTTTTCTAAATCTAGCACAAATTGCGACGTAATTTGCACCGGGTTTTGCACCTAGTTATGCGCCAGGTTTTGCATCAGGTTTTGCGACATGTTTTGAGCCTAGTTTTGCACCTAATTTTGCACCTAGTTTGTACATCTACTCTTGTTGCACCCCCTTTTACGCCCATGTTTGCCTCAACTTTTAGGCCCTTGTTTTCATCCACTTTTGCATCATTTTTTACATCCACTTTTGCATCCACTTCTGCTTTTTTTTTTGCATCCCTTCGTGCACCAAGTTTTGCATCAAAGTTTACATCCTGTTTTGAGTCTAGTTTTGCATCTCGTTTTGTTTCAACCATTTTTGCATCCACTTTTGCATCCATTTTTTCGTCCACTTTTGCACCCACGTTTTCATCCTTTTTGCATCCCATTTTGCATCCATGTTTACGTCTTTTTTTGCATCTACTATTGCATCCACTTTTTTTTGCATCCCAATTCATACCCATTTTTGCACTTACTTTTACACCCGCTTTTGCATCCATGTTTGCATCTTTTTTTGCATCCAATTTTACATTAGTTATTGCATCCCTTTTTGCATCCATTTTTGCATCGGGTTTTGCGTTGGATATTACGACTACTTTTGCATCTACTTTTGTTGCATCCACTTTCGCATACAATTTTGTATCCAATTTTACATCCATAGTTGTATCCACTTTTGCGCCACTTTTTTCATCATGTTTTGCTTCCATGATTGCATCATTTTTTGCATCCTTTTTTGTATCCATGTTTTTATCCACTTTTGCACCCAATTTTACACCCAGATGTTGAAGATGAAAATGAGGATAATGATTATGATATTGAGGATGGTTATGATGATGATGATAATGTTGTTGATAATGAGGAGAACGATGACAATGATGATGATGATGACGATTATGATGAGGAGGAGGAGGAGGAGGAGGAGGATAATGGAAATGATGACATTGCCGATGATTATGATGGCAATGCAATGAATGGTGATGATGGTGATGACGACAATGAAAATGATGATGAGTACAATCAGAATGAAGATGTTGATCATCTTAAAAAATAAGTTGTTATTTGTCATGCATAAATCGTGTGTGTCCTCCATGACCCTTTTCCACTAATCACATATTTTGGGTAGATGCTATTTCTTATGCCAAAGGTAATGATGAATAACTGATGAAAATGTCAATAATCATGATGATGATGTCAAGGACAATGGTGATGATGATGACATGGATGATGATTATGCTAATGATGATGACTATTCTGATAATCATGATGAAAATGACAAAGATGACAATGATCATCATCATCATCAGCATTTCCATCATCATCTTCATTAAAAACATCATCACTGTCATTGTCATCTAGTTCATCATCATCATCATTTAAATCATATGGGATATGTTTACCATTTAAAGCATGCATAACAAGTGGGATTATTCTAAAAAACCCCACCAAAGTACAAAATTCAAACCACAAGGGAAACATAATATTGAAATTGTTCCAATTTTCTTTCTCCCAACAAAACATGCTTCATTTTAGGGAATTATGTTAAAATCCATACATTCATAGTCAATCCATACTATACTTGTAATAAATGTAAATATAATACTTAACCGAATTTATAAAATAGGTAAATATTTTATAAACACCCTTATGATATATAAACTTCTTTCACCTTAATAATGGTAAAATATGTAAATAAAATAATAACATATAATTAATATAAATATGTTACTATAGTTCATATGTTAAAAGATTTAATATAAATAAATATATATAGTTCATATGTTATGTGATTTAATATAATTAAATATATACACATATTATTTACTTATACATTATACAAATTAAAATATAGATTAAAACCTTTGAAGTTTCATAGGGAGGTGAAGGAAAACATGAAGGATTTTTCAAATATAGATCTATGTACAACTACCCATTTCCCAATGGGGCTTCTGCTAAATCAATCTATGGATTCAGGGTTATGAGTATCAATTTGGTCCATCTGGTCCGTCCCCAATTCGTCCATGAGAGGATTTAATTCTGTCATGAGAGGATTTAACATTATTCCACCCATGAGGACTTCTGAGGGCGCCTAGTCGGCAATGTGGGTGTCTTGATTCTCGGGCCAAGACGTTCAAAGTCTGGTTTTTTGGGATGGATCAAAGTAAACTAGGAGCTCTACCGCTATTGATGCCTCTACTATCTCTGTCTTAGATGCTGCTCTCTCGTATACTATATAATATATACCTATGTTGGTGGTGCTACTGATGCTAGGTCACCAAAATTTAGATCGCTATCTCGTGATTGGATTTTTTATTACTACAGATTGACATTTATAGCTATGTTTTATGAGAGAGATTCACACAAATGGACTAATTAGGACTAGCCATGATAATACCCAGCTAGGAGACCTAATCTGAGTAGCAATACCTCAAACTCTACAAGGGTACATAAATTACGAGGACAAGGGGCCAAATCCATACGATCGTTGGATGCTGAGAACAAACCAGGTGAGCCTACTCTATTATAGGGACTAACGGATCGGGCGTGCAACACTGCGAAGCTTTGGCTTTATAACAAGAGGTTATCGAACCGCCTATTACTCAAGTACTAGTCATGATAATTCTTTCTCATGGAGGCTTTAGATGACCTCCCAGCTTCTAGCTTCCAGGTATCAAATTCTGCATCCAACGAGCTCTCTCGATCAAAATTTGAGTAAAAACACATGGAGATATGTCGAAAATACGAACACAAAAAGTAGTTTTTTTCTTTCTTCCTCCAAAATTAATCAATATTATTTTATTATTTTAACTATTATTTTATTATTTTAACTATTATTTTATTATTTTCACTATTATTTTATTATTTTCCTTAGGAGGCCCATTTTAGACCCCAAAATTCCTCTAATGGCCACTATTGGGGCATCTGGGAATTAATGGTGTTATAGAAATTGTGGATGAGGAGGACTGGGAGGGTAATATTCTTGTTGAGGGTATGCCAGACAGGAATAATAATAAGGGTTACATTGGGAATTAATGGTGTTATGGAAATTGTGGATGAGGAGGACTCGGAGGGTATAATTCTTATTCAGGGTATTCCAGAGATAAATAATAATAAGGGTTATGTTTGATGTTGCCATCAGGTTTATACCTAAAAAATATTAACACTGACCACATACAACTTAAAGTCATAGATCATGTATACATGTTTACGTCAAATACATTTTTCTCTGAGGTTTGTTTTTGGCCACCGTGGCCAAATTGTTCGTCCCTTCAACAAATATAATTTCGCCAAGTGTCTTTCTCAGCACTATATTATCCAATGGTTTTTCGTATTACCCTCGGGTTCCCCATTCATGGCTCAGGTTTTGCCGCTCATTGTTCGGTGGTAACTTAAAAAGAACATGAATCAAAAAATAAAACTAGCACAGTACTGGATTGTACCCTGGACATTTCCATTGCTCGTTGTTCAATATTAACATACAAAGAACATGGCTCGAAAACTAAGAGCACTTTACTTTACCTTACCTTATAGATATGGTTCGTCACCCCTCCGTCCGACCAGCATCTGCTATGCATCACCCTGTTCAATGCTTGCCCTCCCCCTATATGACATTAAATCCTTCGCATCCCTCGGTTATTGCCCTAATGAAACTACAAGCAGTCATTTCCTTTCCTATGTTCCCTCTCATGCTCTCCTCCCTTGTGGAAGTTTAGGCTTCCTTCAAGTTGTATACCTGGGGCTTAACATTAATTGAAAGCTGCAGGGGAATCAATGACTCCAGTGCAGAATGTGTGGACTATTTATCGCATAGATGGAATGGACTCTGCATTGGCCAACATGATCTACACTTTTATTTCTCCATTTTTCACTGTGTATTTACTGTCATTTTTTATTGTGTATTTAGCTAATTTGCATACTAACAAAAAGTAAGCAAATTAGCCCAATAGGAAAAATAGTCTATCGCACTTAGGAACACAGAGAATGTCAACCAAGCAAACATCGGTTTTCATCTCTTCGGAGGGACAGTCCTGCAAATATTGTAGGGATCTATATTTGCAGGGCTCAACAAGAGGGTCCCCAAACTCTTCTTACGTAGGATAGAAGACTGGCGCCTACAGTATATTCAGGGCTCCAAACCCCAACAGACTCTCATTTTTCTACCTGTCGTTTAGTCTATTTGAAGACTTGGGCTTTACCTTTCCCATGGAACAAGAATTTGGTCGAATCTCAAGTCTGCCACATGCTTTCCATTCCAAAAAACTTCACAGTTTTGCATAATTCGATTTCCTTCTAGTACTCTGTGCTAGTTGGGTTTTCCATCTATATTTTCAATTAAATGAGGAATTCATGTAATGCGGTTTAGTCGTTTTGGCGGATAGGTGTGATTCTTGTAACTGCAAATCTAATTCTTTCATCCCGCGTTGAAATATTTGTAGTTACATATTTTATTGAAAGCACGTTTGAGAATAGAAATTTCAGAAAACGATGTCAAACATATAAATCCATATCTTACTAAAAAGAGTTGGTATTTTTTTTAATCTAATTATTGGTTAAGATTTTTTAAGATGGAAGGAATTAAAAGAGTAGGTTAATTGCTATAGATTTAAGAAAGAGTTATTCTTTAAATTACTTTTAAGGTTTTTTTAATTGGTTAAACTTTTTTGAGATGTAGGAAAATGGGTGAAATTGTGTTAGAAGTTGGTCAACTACTTGTTATTTTAAATGATTTTATTTTTTTGAATAATGAGAGGAATCAATTTGCACTGTCTATAACAAATTTTGGTCCACTTAAAAAAAATCTCAAATTCAAAATAATACATACATACATACATACATACATATATAATGCATTGATATAGAGCAAGCATTTTTATTAAAACCATTTAAAAAAAAACAACATATTAATTAGTTACCTATAATCAATTTTAATTTTAGTTATAATCCATTTTAATTTTAATTTTAGTTATAAGAATACTTTTTAAAAAATTAACATATTGATTATATAATTAAAATAATTTATTTTAAGTTTATATTTTTTATATTTAGAATAAGGTATTTATTTTACATTTATGCTTTTCATTTAAGTGTTATTACATTGGAGGCACATTTTATCAAATACATGAAAATACAAAATATGTATGTTGGTTTTAATTGTGACTCACAGTTTATGTTCCTTATTTGGTGGACTCTTCGAGTCTCCTCATTGTCTGGGTCTCTAGCCTAGCGCCATGTACCATGATCACAAAAGTGGTAGGTAAGGTCTTCATGCCTCCATCCATACCTTGCAAATTGCATAAAGACCTATACCTTCTTCCATTGAAAGACTTGCCCATATATGTCTTACACTACCAAACTTCAAATCATTGGGTTACAGCTAGAAGGTGTGGCCTCCCCTAGTGGGAGGTTCAGTCCAAATATTCAGAGGTCTTAAGCTCAATATAGATAATTTGATCATTTCAACACCTATCCCGATCTAGACTTGGGATGTGATTTGCTAGGCCCTTTGTCGTTGTATTTATTGTCCAATCTATCGACACAATCTACTGTGCCATAGGGAAACATATTTAAATGCAAAATACTTCTTAAAAACAACCATGAAAGTTTAGACTTTTAATAGAACACCCTTTCTTTGAAACAAAAATTTTAAGTCAAACTGAGAGATTGCAAATGAGTTAACATAATACGTAAGAGAAACTTTTATTGAACCACCCTTACACCATGCAACATAAACCACATTAGTATGCTCTCTCATATTCCCTCTTTGATCATTGCAAAACATAATCCAATAGTTTGATTGACCTAGTTATTACTATATATGGAATTGGAGACACATGGCTTATGCAATCCCTTCCTTATTATGAGTGTTTGACCCTTCATGGTCACAAGCGATAATGCATGCAAGATATATCAACTATTGGGAAGATCATGTTATATTGAGCTCATTTATTTCATTGAGTGCTCTTTAGAAAATGCTCATCAGAAAATGATGTGTTTCTTTGTGGATTGTTCATGTCACATTAACATTGTCGTTTACTTTCCATAAATAAAATTCCATTATGAAGAGGATAAATGTATGGCTTTAACTTTAAAAAAACATTTCAACCTTGCAATATCTATATTTTGTTGTTAAGAAGGATTTGAGTCTATTTAGAAAGATGCTTGTACATATAAGATGCAATTACAGGGGTTCCTCTTGTAGGCTTGGTAGTTGGGGTAGTAGGCTATCTTTGTCCCCACCCAAGTTCAAAACCCATGACTATATGTACATGACACCTATGGGAGTGTCAAAATTTTCATTAATGAAAAAAAATGCAATTACAAATTGAGATGTTCATCATTCTAGATTATAGTTATTTTCCCTATAGTGTCTCATCACATTTTCTTCTACTTTTATTAAGAAATCATGCATGGATTTTATAGTATTTTCCAAAGTTAATGGATATTATGTATTTTTAATATTTGAAGTTGTGTACATAAAATTTATTGTAACTAATGTTTTCATTCTCCACTTATCTTAAAAATTTGTTCTAGACTTCAATGTTGTATTATTTTACTAGGTCAATTCCTTTGGATGGTTTTCTCCATTTGTGCCTCTATCTTCCTAACACAACTTGTATCCTAATCCAAAAAAACTAATACAAATATCTATTTGGTTCAAATTCAGTTCCTTAGTATGTTAATTTCAAGATTAATATTGATTACATACGTGTACGCAACTTTTTATGTCCTTTAAATTAATTGCTTCCTAATGATTTCCATGAATCTAGCTTGTGATATACCTTGACATTGATATTTTAAAGTACTTTAAGATTAACTTGTACAATATATACCAAGTTATTATGTTATAGTTGACATTACTTTATACTATTTTTTATGTGTATACATTTTTAATAAATTTTCAATCTCATTTCATTTTTAATTTTTTCTTTTGTTTTTTCACTTCATCACATTTACTCTAATTTTTGTTTTTTCCCTTTCGACCTATCTTTGCACCTCGGGAAATTGCTAACTTAAACCAATATATGTATGTAAACTTGGATATTAAAGCGGGGATGTACCTGATTATCGACTATCTTATTGCATTAAAACACAAAAAACAAATTACATCCATCAGTATTTTGTATAAGTTTGTTTTACAATTTGCAAATACCTTTTAATCAAAATAATCAACCTAAATTACTAAAAATGAGAAAGCTAACAAAACCATTAAGTGATAAAGTAATTCTCGTTAGCTTTTAGAAGAAAGAATCTTGGAAAAAATGGAAAAGACGAGGAGGAAAAACAGTTGTGTGTAGACAATGGAGGCTCCTCCTGCCTACAGACAATGGAGGCTCAGAGATCTTGTGCTCGCCAAGGTCAAGGGATTTCTAGAATTGCCCGCTAAGGTACGCCAGTCTATTTTTCATCCCCATTTGTTTTCCCTCATGCTTGTGCCCTGTTTTAATACCCGATTGTCGTCCAAGGGTTTGTGTGAATGTTTACAGATTCTCATACATTTCCATTGCCCATATTTCTTTCTCTAATTTCTGCAGTGGGAGTGCATTAGCTTCTATCAGCTTTCTTTACCAGTCATATTTATTTCTATTTTCTGCGGTGGGAGTACATTGGCTTCTATTAGATTTCTTTACATTATACTTATTATAGCTTGCTAGGGCTTTTAAATTCAGCGGTTGCAAGGCCATTAAAATGTACCCAGTATCATAGCCATTGTTGCAATTTTCCCAGCACATTGCCTAGCATCAAGCAGGGTCGATTGCCCAATATGTGCCAATATTTTCTTCTTAATCTTACAATTGCAAAACTTGGTTGTTGCACGAGGGTTATCTGAAACCCTGCACGAGAAATTTTCCCAACACATTGCCCAGCATCAAGCAGGGTCGATTGCCCAATATGTGCCGATATTTTCTTCTTAATCCTATAATTGCAAAACCTGGTTGCTGCATGAGGGTTCTCTAAAACCCTGCACAAGAAATCAAACCCTATATCATATATTAGTGTTTAAACCTAGGCGATGGATGCAAGTTTGTGTTTTTTTTGTGTTTAAACCCAAGCGATGGATGCAAGTTTTTGTTTTTTAAGGTGGAAATTGCCTACAGATTTGCCCCTAATATACAACCATCTTTCTTTATCAATTTAACCTGAAAAGAAAGTCCGCCCAACTCAATTTTAATAAACTGGCTAAATTGGTTTATTATATCGAGTGCGAGGCTATCTAAATTCACCACAGTCCTTATAGTGCAGTCATCTGTAAACCGTCCATATTGGAGCCTTCTCTTTTTACAAATAGAGAGGGTGAAAACATCCAATTCGCGAAGTACCACATTCATCAGGAGGGGAGGAAAAACCGCTCCCTGTGGAATGCCTCTATTCGTAGAGGTATAATTAGTTCCTTTATTATCCAAAATAGGAGTAGATAGGAACTTCATTATGAGTTCTACAAATAGGGGATCAGATATGTGTTTTTCCAATAATTGGATCAACACAAAATGCTCCTGGATATGCTCCTGGTGAATATAGTAATGGACTTGGTCTAGCTACCCTTATTGCTCCTACTTCTTTTGTCTTAGCTACTACTGGGTTAACTGGTTCAACTACTGGATAAACTACTCGTACTCAAATAAAGATCTGGTCCCATTCCTAGTAATATAAAGATCCGGTCCCATTCCTAGTAATAAAAAAAGGTCGTCTCGGATCCAAAACCATTAGTTTCAGAGCCATTGCCCATTCCAGAGTGAGATCCTTTGCTTGTTTACCATTAAGTAGTTTCTCGGCTAGCAGAGACCATAAGGAAAAAAAGGGGTAAGGGTAGCAACAAATTCTCTTATCTAATCCAAGGTGCTTCAGTTTGAAGGTTTTATTCATGCTTGAGTGAGGAGGCTTCATCTTCTACATCTCGTGGTTGGGGGAATTGAGGATTATAAACTTGAAATATAGGAGCTGTATTCTTGTATGTAAGAAACAAGAATATTCCTAAGGAACACGTGCTAGTAACAAGAATTGAGATTAGTCACCTCAGTACTACACAAGGTTCAACTTTTGGTGGGCCGATTTTGATGATATGTTGTAGTGGTACTGGCGTTCTAGATGCTAAATTGGATTTGAAGGAATTGTTGAAGATCATCCTTGGATCCATCTCTAGGTCTTTCTTCTGTAATCATGAGTAAGTCCTTATAATTTTGAAAGGATGAGTTACATGCAACTGGGAAGTGGGTATAAGCTTTTGAAATGGGTATGCCACAGAAATGTCGCCGCCCAAAATTTTAGGAAATGGGGAACAGGGCATTAAAAAACACAAAAACTATAAATAATTCAATAAATATTTTTTTCCCTTTTTAATTATCAAATTATCATGGAAATTAAATTAGAATGAAATATCAAATAACTGAGATAATTAGAATGATACAAACAACCAACAATTTAATAGAATTTTTATGTTACATTAATTGCCATAGATTAATATATTATGTAAATTTGATAGTCAACCTTATATATTAGGCTATATTTGCCAATATACAATATGAGCTACATGTAGCTGTCAAATTCATTGGCCTTGTCATCATTTGTATTAAGAGAAGTTGAATATGACCTGTGTTTTATGGTAGATCATGGAAGGGAAGAAGTGTTCTCAATAATTAGAGCAGCTCTCAGCCAGCCCCTTGTTAGGAGTTTCAGAATCCTTATCCCGGAATTTATCAGGTCCACTTGTATATTCATCACTCTTGCATGACACAAAGCAGAGATTTGGATGCACAAAGACAAAATCCTCTGCCTTTTGTGTTTCCAACCTGTTGCACTTTACAGAGTGAATAAAAATGTATGTGTTACAATTCCTTCTATTGATGAAGAGCTTGTCATGTGTGAAATAAGATGCATAGAACATTCATGAAAATGTACAACCTTTTCTCCATGGAAAATCCACCATCTAATAGGGTTCATGGCCCTCCTCTTATCCAAGTTTGATATTTCGAAGTTAATCCACCTTAGTAGCAAAATTCACAAATCTTCCTTCACCTTAGTTTGTAGAGAAGCTAGAAATATTCTAATGAGGGTTATCTTCATTGAACTAGGGCTTCCTTCTTGCTATTGCTTTGAGCAATGAGGTCTTCATCATAAAATCTAGAATTCAAATCATGAGCTGAAGTGTACAATGGACTGTTGAATTGGTTCCACTTATCAACGATTATCCTAACAAGCTCTTCAAAATATGCACCAATAAATAAAGCATGGGAGTTTCATGTGAAATGATTTCCATGGTTTTCTCAACTATGGTTTACGTGCCCTCATAAACCTTTCCAAATAAATCCTTGTCTGCATCTGCATTTCAAAGAAACTCAAATGTTGTGCTGTGAGCACAGATACCCCACATTTCAAAGAAGCTCAAATGTTGTGTTGGGGATGGAGATAGCGCAAATACCACTCTCAGCCCCATAAAAACTAATGCACATTATCCATCTACAAGGCCATGTGACATGATGAAGTTTAAGGCATATCTTGTTTCAACAACTTCAACTTGGAGAATGGTTGATGGTTGGTGATGAATTTTATAATTTCCCTAGCTTTCCCCACGAGATTTTTAATCCATGGTATAACTCTTCCAAAATTGGGTGTAAAAATTATAGACAATGCATAGAGTTCAAAATATGTGATTGTACCTACTCTCAACATTCAAGTTCACTGCTTTGCAAACTAGTGCATTATGCATGCCAACCTGCACCACATTGGAGGGGCCTTCTTGCTCCATAATAGCATTAATTAAAATATTGCCATTGAAATGGCCATCTTTTATCTCGCATGAACAGTCTTCAACCTTCAAAAACATCGAACCTTTTCAAGAAGAGGCAATGCCTTTGAGTCTTGACCAATGGCATATGTCTCATATCTGTGCACCCACTCGAGAAAATAGAAACCATCGAAGTGCCTCATGAAGATTGATTTGGATCTATAAGACATTCTCATGGTTAGGAGTGTTGAATTTTGACATGTGTGTGGTAATTTTAAAAATTGTAGACTGTAATAGAGATAGCACTTGAGATTTTAACAGAAGTAAAACAAATGCAGTAGTAAAAAAAACATCACACAATTGAACACATGATTTTTCACGGTGAAACCTTTAAAGGACAAAAACCCCAAAGCATTAATAATTCATCCTCTAAATGAGATGACCGAGTTTGTACATGAGCAGAGAATCAGTTCATAGAACTCTGAGATGAATGTATAAAAAAAAATTCCAAACTGAGTGAACCCTAGTAGGATTTTACTGCTATTGTTGTTGCCACGTGGACTGTAGACTGTACTTGCCCTGTTGTTGTGACCGTAACTTTCTATACCTGCTGCCACCTAGGTGAAGGCTACTGGCAGCTTGCTGCTGCCTTTGTGGGTTGCTTCTACCTTAGAATCTTGCTGCTGCTACCTCAGTCTCCTCACAGTGAGCTCGAGACCCACCACCGTCAGCTGCTATAGCCCCCACTATGAGCTATGCTCCCACTGTGAGCTCACCACCGAGAGCTGCTGCTGCTCTACCAAGCCTTCACCGAGAGATGTGGTAGCTTTGCTACTACTGCTCCTTACCAATGAGACTACCCTCCACCGTGAATGTTGTATGTCATGAAGGAAGAGACCCAAGCAAGCTAAGAGCTACCACGTTGGTGAAGAAGAGAAATATAACCAGCCACCAAAGTTTTTCCCCAGTCAACCACAACCATGATGATGATGAATATCTCAGTCACAAATTGTTTTGGAGTAGTCAAGTGATGATAGATTATAATGAAATGTTTTGCAATTGTTCTTCATTTATAGTCCATCACACATTATATGTTGGTTCCACATATTTAGGAAGTTGACATTAGGGCTTCCTTTCTTTTTCATCTTTGACCCTTGTGTATGGATATGTTACTGGGTCTCTATATTTCTCATAAGAATCTTCATATCTATCTCATTCTCTAACATGGGGGTGCTTATGCAGATGCTTATATATGTGATGCTTCTACGATGGCTACTTACCCTGGTACTGCATCTACTGTCTATGCTACTGTTGGTATTGGGACTACTTTGGATCGACTGGATCAACCTGGATCTGGTACCTGAGTGATATATGCACCTGTACGGTATTAAACCAATAGAATGGCAGGAGGTTCCTGAAATCTCTAGGGCATGGGCCTTACAGGTAAACCAAAAGCTCTACCCCTAGGCAATATCTGGCCATTGCCTTTCTCTTTTGGTCTCATCGAGGCATTTCATCGCTTCCACATTGGACCAGAACCATTCCTCAACCCATTAATAGAATCCCATTCCTATATAATCTCATTTCATGGAGTTGGTTGATGTTGGTTGAGTCCGGCCTCGAAGAATGTAATTATTTATAGGGAATTGGAGATCCTCACGTAGCACCCATTTACTTGGTTTTTTTTGTTTGACTCATTGGAAAACTACAAGTTGAAAGTGCCAAAGAATTTATCTTTCGGGGCTAGGTTGAACTACTTGCACTAATTTGAACTATAGTTTCTCTATCTCATTTATTTTGGAACTACACGGACACAACAACAACAAGTTAGGCTTATTTACATGGAGGACCTACTAAGGCACTTATTTACATGGACCTAAGGTTCACTATAAGGCAGCTTCTTAACTAGCTCCAAGAGGATTACAATTGGCTCGAATTTGTCAAGCCCACAAGCGGCCTGTTTTTACCAATACGATGGCCCTTAAAAATATGAATCAGTAATTACAAATATTTTTCATTTGGCTAAGTCCATACTCTTATGTCATAATCACCTAGGTCTTGCACCTAGAATTTAACCTGACGAATAGACTGATATTCCATTGCTGAAATACAACAAAGTAGAAATGTCAAAAGCATCTGTTAACAGAAAAAAAAAATTGCAAGTGTTAGATGAGATACACAACTAAATTGAGAAACCATCAAATATTCAAACAATGATACATACATGCTACAAGACTAAGGTACATTTATGGTACACAAGCATACCACAAATAGATTTGGCTAAACTCAGAACCAAGAACTGTAATAAAATGCCAATCTTGGAATGTTTCGTCTCCTAGCAATGCCTAGACTCTAGGGTTTATTTCAATCAAAATGTAGGCCAATTGTGAACTATTTTTCCTCCTAGCAATCTCTCATATTTTAGTATTTATTTATTTTTCAATCAAAATGGAGGTCAATCTGGGACAGCTCTGCATCTTACTGTTTGTTGGATTTGCTATACAGTCTAGGCTCTATACTATAGTATATTAGACTTTACTACCTTAGTATATTCAGTTGTTCAACGAGTTACAGGTAACAAAACTCAGCCAATGTTCTTTATAAATGAAGTCTTGAAAAAAAACATCGAACATGTCATGCGATAAGCTATTACTATTAAGATTTAACAGACCTCATAGGTAGCTAAAATTGTAAAATCATGCTGCAGAATTTTGGAAACCACACAGAAGAACTTACAACATTTCAGGAAATCACACAACAGAATTTAGTGGATAAGCATGCCTGGAAAATGTTGTTTTGAGAAAATGGCAAATGCTAGTAGCTGCTCATGAATTCTCACCCTACTGCTAACAATGCTAAGATGACCAAATGCTGGAAAGTCTCCTCACATTGTTTATCACAATGCACTATTGACAATGTTGAACTCTTTAATGCACCTCACTCATCCACGACTCTTTGATGTGCCTTGGGCCTAAGTTAATTGTGACTATTGAATGCACCATGGTCCTCATCATAGAAGACACAAATGCTACTTTTTCACATAAGGACTGATGATGCAGCATGATGGCCAAATGCCAAACTATTCCTAGTGCCAAATAATGTGTATTTTTCTTGACGTCGTGGCTATTCTATAGGTAGCAATTACGGTTTTTAAAGTTGATCTATGGTTTTTTGGGGGGGGTCTCATGAGATTGGCACCAAAACAGTGAGAAAACGTGCCAAGGATGTGTGGGTCCCATACTACAAAGGGACATGGATCCATCTCACAAGAAGATGGCTCAAGCATGTAAAGACTCTTAGAGATGGATTTCCAATATCCTACTACAAACGATTTGGAAATAAATTCTTTTTACTACTGTTCTACACACAATTATGCCCAGAATTTAAAATTCACTACTTGTTTACATGCTATATGAACCGTCTAAAATCATGCCCAAATTTGAAATAATGTGGCATTATTTGTGCTTTTGCAGGTCTTTAGGATGTGCAACAAAATGCTTCATATGATGTTGAGACTCAATCAGTGTTGCATTGAAATATGCCCAAATTTGGATATCGTTTGCTGCTTCAACCCAAATGTTTGCATAGATCTGGAAAGATGCTAATCTAATGTTTTTTGATACCTAGAACTTTCTTAGAGTGCATCATTATTAGAAATACTTAACAGAAGTGTGTTGAGACAGTGACGCCTTCCATAATACAAGCTACAGTAAGGCCTCAAAATCCAAATCAGCCCCTTTCATGGCTATTGATGACTCACTGCTACAGGAAATCACCTCCAGGATATGGGTATAATTCTTTCCAGAATTTGGTATAAGTCTCTTCACTATTTCTTATATCCACAGGACCACCAGGAATTGTGCCCAGGTATGCCATCAACCTAACAGCTTCTTCAACCTCATCCTTGTACATTTAAACAACCATATAAAAATCCCCAAGATTTTCTTCATTGAGACAACAGAGGAAAACACAAGGATAAAGTGACAAATTCGGTCCCAATCTACTCCATGATAACACCATCATACTCATCCAAGGGTAAACATGTTTATGCCACAGCTGCAATCCTTTTTAGTCTTCAAATTACTGTTTTTTATTGTTGTAACCTAAATTCATTTAAGGTTATCATTTGGTCTCCAATTGATGTTGAAGTTGCTACAGGGAACACTGAAAGATATAGGTTTGCAACATCCTTACCTATGGGAAATCGGCCCAGATTATAATGCTAGTTGCTAGAGGGGTTTTCTTTTGTGATTAATCCCATGCCTCAGACTATTGTGAAAGACCTCTTTTTATGACAGTTTATTGTCAAAACAATATTATTTATTGTTGTTTTGCTATATTCCAAATGAAAACTTTGTCTAAGACTGAGGGTGACATATTCATTAAGGCATTGTGCTATATGTGTTTAAATGTGTGCCCAACAACTTTACTATAGTTGCAATGTCTTGATGTTGTTCTCTTGCCCTATTCACCATTACTGTGAAGCCCCTCTTTATTTTACTACTAGCCCCTACATTTACGCACCTTCATAAAGGCGTTCAATCAATACACATCTTCAACACTTTTCAATTTCATTTATACGGCATTATATAATTATGCTATTTTAGGCCATCACGTTTTCCAACTTGGGTTTAAGGTGTAGTAATAATTATGCTCTTTTAGGCCAAACACCATTGAAAAATGCAAAGAGCTATAAAGTAAAAATGATTTTGCAGATAGTCAAGTGGACACAAGTATGAGTCTCTGACAAAGATACACCGAACAAGGAAAAGGCACAAACTTGTATAGTTAGTGCACAGTAAGCAATTAGAAAAATAAAGAAAGATAGGGACCACAAGAGGTAGGATCTAGACAATCCAGAACAATCCAAAGTTTTGAGGTGTGGGTTGACAAAAGACTACACAATATTGAGTATCAAACATTTTTTTGACTAGAATATTTCCTTTACTACATTGGCAACTAGACAACAACCAACATGAACCCAATGTATGAGATTACAAGTATATAATGGAAAGGCTTCTTAATGTCTTAAGGAGATAGTTGAGATATTCAATACTTTCAAAATATACCACATTACATAGAATTAAACCAATGAGTTGATTCTATATCCAAAGAGGTATTACTTATCCACTTTGGGGTACTTCTCCCTGTAAATTTCAATGAGGGCATGCCAGAGGCTTCTAGATCTGACCTTTGTAGTTTTATTTCAAAATTTTCCAGTTGTGTTTTTTTATATTATAGGTTTAGTTTTTTAAAAGATCTTAAAGGAAGACTATATTTGTTTTCCTAAAAGGGACATTATGTTTATTGCATAGTTTAAGATTTGGTTTACAAAGCAAAGTAAGATTTATATTTTGTATTTTGTGCTACAACACCCATAGAAAGCATTTTTGTGCTTTATATAGTAATAAAATGTGATAGTTTTCCCTAGAAAAGAAGGATTCATATTGTAGTGGTATATTTTGGGTATTACCAAATAGATACTTTATGTTGCATTTTGTAGCCTTTAACCTTGTATTAACTTGTTTGCACTAAAATAATATAAAGTCTTGTACAAATGTTATTGCTGATGACGAGAATGAATGGAGTAGTGCCTTCATGATGCTATTTGTTGATGATATCTATTTCATTGCAATGTAGTCTTCTATCTTTTCTTCAATGGATTTGTTGCAAGTGAATAGTTGTGTAGATGATGTGTTAGGAATCATGAGGTCTATATGTATGAATGTTCAAACTGTTAAGTATATATTATGAACAACAATGGTTGTTATTGTCCTCAATAACTTTCACCTGATCATCCAAAGTCTTGGAAATGCACCTTGAGTTAATTCATGAGAGTTGCTCTTATCTTCCCTCCATAAATTGCAATAAGGATTTTATCAATAGCTTGGATTTGCCAGCTTTTATTACACCTTGTACCAGATGTGTTTCAGGGCCATACCAAATGCATTTATATGTTCATGTATGTGGTAGGCCCCCCTAGAGCATGTTTCCTATATCTACCATCTGACACAACATGAATATATGAATAACCAAATAGTGTTATTTTTTCTACCACTTCACTAGGCATTATTATTTTTTCTTTTCACACTTAGGTGATTTTACAGATAATTACTACAGCTTCTTTTTCTCACCACACAACTTGAAACAAGGACATTAAAATTTAATTCAAACTCTCTGATACATTTCCCTATAGTTACCTTGAAGGGAAAAATTGGAGATTAGAATTTGTTATTTTCTGAAAGTTTCTTTTACCAGCGTTCTAATTAGACATATCGAAACTTAGGAAGACCCACATTCCTAATAAGAACTTCACATTCTTATATTAAATCTCAACTTGATGGTTTTTTCACTTCTTTTAGGTTTTTGCTTCATCTATTATGATGATTGTTGGTGGTTTCTTACTGAGCCTCTTCCTCCCCACCTGTTGGCCATTGTTCCATTCAACTTCTTTGGCTCAATCTTCATTCGAATTGCTACCACCAACATTACTCCAAGTCCATCAAGGACCTTGCATCTAGCTAAGAAATGGTTTTTCTCCATCATTTGAACTGGATTATTGTTGTATTCATATTGGACTCACTAATAATTTCACAGTTTCCTTTGAATTGAATTCCATTTGTTAGCACATGAAGAATGCATGATAATTCCATTCTGTGGTTGATAAAGTAGACCGTGTTCATTTCTTTGGGCTGCTCTTGGACTGTTCACTTAGGCTTCATTCCTCTGGGGTTGATAAACATTATTTTTTAATGTGCATACCCTCCCCTAATAGGCCATGACTATAGTATGGTCTATTTTAGCTAGGATGTGAATGTGTTTTCTCTATTCTATAGATAGTGGTTGATTTTGAAGTTTTAGTAGGTACAGGTTTTGTAGATGGTAGGTATAATGGAGTTATATGTACTTCTTGGCAGATTTAAGAAATATTCCCTAAGTTTATCTTTAGTTTGTAGCACTATTTAGTTTGTAGGCATCTTCTTTTAGTAACCATTCATGAGTTCTTCTCTTACCATCCCATTGCTGAACAAAATTACCTCATCAATGAATAACAAAAGTTATGTAACAACACACACATCCTCAATTGGATTCTACAACTATTTCTTAAACACATCCCTTATTCTTTATCCATATCAATTTTAGGTTATTAGGTATGCATCAATGCACTATGTTGTTCTCTAAGACACTTTTGCAGACCACTTTAATAGATTGCGTAATTGTTTACAATATTTTGTCTCCTAAGGACAATATATTTTTGTGCTTATTAGTGTGTTTGAAAAATTAAATTGGATTTTAAGCTTGAATGTCTTTGGATCTTATTGTCTTTTACTAGAATTACAAATGATCAAATATATGTGTTAATATTGCTCCTATTCTCGATTCTTAAAGGGTGCTAGCTCAATGGAAGAGCACCTGTTTTACAAGCAGGAGGTTGGTGGTTCGATTCCTCCATGCCCTAATGATATTGGAATGTATTTATAAAGGTAAAAAATGTAGTAGTGCAAGATGGATTCAATATTAGATGCAACACTAAATGCAAAACAAGATGTAAAAGTGGACGTCACACCAAACCGTCACACCAAACAAAAAAGTGGATGCAAAAGTAACACGCAAAAATGGACACAAATATGGATGTCACACAATGCAAAATTGGATGAAAAAAGAGACTCAACACTAGACACAATTAATGACTCAAAACTAGATGCAATACTAGGTCCAAAACTAAACGCAACACTAGATGCAAAAGTGGAATCCTAACTAGACGTAAAATTGGATATTAAATTGAGCACAAAATATGGTGTATCGATGGACATAAAACTAGGTGTAACACCAGGTGCAAAAATGGAAGGAACACTTGGCACAAACAAAAACTTAAAATGAGACACAATATTGGATACAAGAAGGGACAAAACATTGGATGTAAAACTAGATGTAATATTGAATGCAAGATGAGATGCAACATTGGATACAAAACTAGATGCAATATTAGATACAAACATGGCTGCAAAACTAGGCACAACACTAGGCGCAACACTGGGTGCAACATTGGGCTCAAACATAGATGCAAAAAAAGACATCAACCGGGATGCAACAATAGGTGCAAACCCAGATGCAAAATACGACGTAAAACGAGATGAAACATTAGGCACAAACATGGATACAAAAAAATACGTAAACCAAGATACAAAATTAGATGCAAATGGGGATGCAACATTATAAGTAAAATTGGATGGTAAACTAGACGCAACATTGGGTCGAAAATTGGATGCAATCCTAGGTGCAACGTTAGATACAGAATTGGACACATAATTTTATGCAAAACATGGTGCAAAATTGGGTGCAAGAATCGAAGAAAAACTAGGAGCAAAATAAGACACAAAATTGGATGCAAAACTGAGCGTGAAACTAGGTGCAAACAAGGATGTAAGAAAGGACGCAAAAAAAGATGCAATAGAAGTTGCAAAATTGGGCAGAAATAAAGGCGTAACAAAAGATGCAAAAAATTGGGTGCAAAAATGGACGCAAAAATGGATGTTAAAAAGGACAGAAAAAGATGAAATAGACGGCTTTTTACGAAAATGCACAATAGCACTAGGTTTAGCGCCAGATTGTTCACCACAATTGGGAAAAAATTACACTAAAATCCGTCACTAAATTCGACTCTAAATCCAGTTTTTGTTGTAGTGTTATCCTGGACAATTCTCCTTCGATACTCGATATTTTCCTCTTTCTCTATAGTATGATAAAGGTAGAGACCTCCATTTTCTGCTAAACTTCCTCCTCCTCAACTAGAGTTCCTCTTATCTCTGCGAAAGTTTCGATATCAACAACCTGAGGTCTTATTTCCCTAGTTTCTCTAGCTTCTCCTTCTTCTTCTACCACATTCACAGCTCCATCTTTCATTATCGCTGCTTCTGCATCTATTCCCCCTTCTATTTCTCCTGTTGTTGTCCCCTCAGTTACTAATGACACAACTTCTTCTATTGCTTCAACCATTTCCTCCATGGGATTCTCTGTTGCTACAGCTCCCCCTGAATTTTCCTCTTATTCATCTTCAACTTATTCCAACTCTTCATCCCTCCCCCTAGCTAAATTTGAGGAGCTATGTTCGACCTCTATATCCCCAATGTGTGCTACCACAATTTCCTAGTGCACCACAGCTCCAACAAAATGTTCCCATGTTAAGTTATTTTGTGACAAATATCTTTGCACCAATAATTTAATCAAACCATGGTTTGTGATAGAAGAGAGTGGGTGTTTGGAGTTCCTAACATAATGCACCATGTTTTGCTTAGTATGTGAAAGATAAAATGGCATATTTATAAGTATTCCATGGCGTAAGTGAGACAATAGGACAAAATCGTTAATGTAAACAACCTTGTATCTTCCTTCACATGTAATGTACCTTTTTAGGAATATAGCGACGTGGTCCCAGGGTCTTGGAAATGTCTCCAGCGCCACTCCTCTAGCCCTTTGCTGCACTTTCTCCCCTGCTGCTAGAAATTGTTTGACTGCTCTCAAATTGTGCGTCTTCCAAAAGAACCAACGATTCCCAATCTAAGGCATTCCTATGAATTTTGCTACATCCCATTTTGATGCATCTATCCTCAACCCTCTGATATCTCAGTATTCTCCAGTCAAGTTCATAGTGAACTGGAGCATTGTTTCCTCATGGAAACCATTCAATATTTGGAAATAACCAATCCAACCAGATTTGCGTAAAATGACAAAGACCTCTCTATTTTCATACAGAGCATCTATATTGCTAGGTTCATACCTAACTGGAGGACCCATATTGTGTTTCCTTAACTCGATGTGATAGGCAGGTGTAGTAGATGGAAGAATCAGTCATTTGAGTTGCAACAATTGAACACAGTAACCAGATAATATAGGTTCATATGGGTGTTTTAAAATTTTGGCGAAATTAGAAATAGGATGTCTTACAGATTATCGGGAATAGGACAACGGTTATTTAGAAGTGCAGGTGGGATGATTTCGAAAAGAAAATTAACTAATTATGGAGGACTCTCAGGGATTGAAAAGGTATAATCATTACTACTATATCATTTCACACTTGATTATAGTTGTATCAGAATTCATACCTGATCATCGTCACCCAACAGTCAATTCCCTGGTATGATTGAACTTTCAATGCCAAATAATCACGAGGGATATAATTGCACTTACACAATTTAGAATAAATTTATTATCAAGCATTAATCAGGAAAAGCACATTCGTATCAGCATCGATTTCCCCAACGCGTGGAGGGAGTGTAAAATATCTCATCATGAAACAATAAGATTTAGTTGGAAATACACCCCAGATACGGCGGAATTTCCATGATATTCTCAACAACAATACCGATGGATTTACAACAAAAGTTGGCAAAAAAATGGTAGAGTTGCAGTACAATATAGCCAACTTTGATGGAAAAGTAGCGGAGTTGCAGCAGAAAATTGTCAAATTTAGCGAGAAAAATAATGGAGTTGCAGCGGTATTTGGCCAAAAATAGCATAAAAATTAGCAGAGCTACAGCAATATTTGGCCAATAATAGTGGTAAAATTAGCAGAGTTGCAGTGGGATTTGGCCAAAATAGTGGGAAAATTAGCAGAGTTGCAACGATATTTTGCCAAAGAAAGCGAAAAATTTAGCGTAGTTACAACAGAAATTTGGCCAAAAATAGCAAAGTTGAAGGAGACAAAAAATTAGGCATTTGACAGAATTTTCGCTAAGAAATATTTGATAGAGATTGATAAAAATATGGCAAAAATGACAAGTTTCCTGTCATAGGTCTGCAATATTGTTCACTTATTCTTCCAAGGAGTAATATCAAATGAAGAAAGATTGTTCAGAATTATGAAATCACTTAGCCTTTCACGACTACTTCTTCTTCCCAAACCTTCACGTAAAGTCCTATTCACAATCCTAAAAAAAAAACCTGATCATAGCTTAAAGAAAAGGAAAGAAAAAGAAAAAAAACAAACAATGAAAATCAAAACAACTTTATTTATATACAATTTTTATGTGGAATTTGCAGCAGACTTAAAAAAATTTAGAAACAAGGAAAAAACCCTTCTCCTATACCAATTCACAGCCTCGATCAGCTGCAACCTGTGAGATAAATGCATCCGTCGAGATAGGTTTATGATAAAGTTGTAATCGATGACCATTTGAAAATAGAGGTGTTTGATTTTCATCAATAGTGGTCAAACGAATGGTCCCATTGTCAAATACCTTATCTATTCTGTAAGGTCCTATTCATCTCGTGCATAGCTTGCCTTTAAAATCACTTTTAAACCGTGAATCATACAACAAATCCCAATCTCCTTTGCAAAATACCTTCTTCTTTATAAATCTATCATGCCATTTGAAGCGTTGATTTTGAATTAAAGCTGTGTGATGTACAACATCAATGTGCTTTTCATCTAGTTCATTTAGTTGATTTAGGCGGTTCTTTTGAGCCTCTGTTAAATCTAGGTTCGCTTATGTGGTTTTTCTCGGGGTTTTAATTTCAAATTCAATAGGGAAGACAACACTCTTTTCGTACACTAGTTCATATGGGAAGAATCCTGTAGTGTTGCGCCCTGTGGTACGGTAGGCCCATAATGATTCTGGAAGCCTTTCAACCCAATCCTTGCAATGACTCTTCCCTGATTTTGTAAGGATTGACTCAAATACCTTGTTTGTAGTTTCCACCTGACCATTGGCCTATGGATGATATGGAGAGGTTACTCGATGCTGAATATGATACTTCTAAAACAAGGAATCCATCTTATGAGACACAAACCATGGTCCCCCGTTTATTACAATATCACTGGGTACTCCAAAGTGGGTGAAGATCTTTGCATATAAAAATTCTATTACATCTTGATCATTAGCTTTTACCAAAGCCACAACTTCCACCCACTTGGTCATATAATCAGTGCAAAAAAAAATGTAAACCTTCTATCTTGATGGAGGCTTGATATGACCTACAAAATCCAGAGCCCATCTATCAAACGGTTCAACCACTAACTGTGGTTGAAGTGGAATTCCATCTAATCTATTTGGCTGTCCCATTCTCTAGCAGCTGTCACAGGCCTGAACATACTTCCGTGCATCCTGAAATAAAGTTGGCCAAAAATACCCCATCCTTAATGCTTTATGGCCAGTCCTTTTATCAACAAAATTACCCCCCACAGGGCTCATCATGGCATGCCTTTAAAATGCTGTGGATATCATCCTCTCTCACACACTTCCTGATTTCCAAATCAGATCCTGTGTAGAAGAGGTGGCCTTCGATCTAGGAATATATCGCCCTTTTTTGTATGATCCTTCTCTTTTCTCGTTTGGATAAGTGCAATGGAAGTATACCTGCAACCAAGTAATTAGCAATGTCAGCGTACCATGGGAAAAAGGTCGAGACTGCAAATACATGTTCACCAGGAAAGGAATCTTTGATGACTGGTGTATCATTATCGTTATTAGTCAGTAGAGAAAGGAAATCTGCAACTATATTCTCCTTCTCTGATCTGTCAACAATAGTTATGTCAAATTCCTGGAGTAACAACCACCACCTAGTCACTCTAGCATTAGTGATGGGTTTATTCATCAAATATCTAATAGATGAGTGGTCAGTATGTACAAAGGTAGAATATCCAATCATATAATGCCTAAATTTATTGATGGCATAAAAGATGGAAAGGAATTTAGTTCAGTAGGAGCCATATTCTTACTAACATAATATATAACGTACGAGTTATGACCTTCCTGCTTTCCGAGAACTGCTCCAATGGCCATATCTGAAGCATCGAAAGATATATGAAAAGGCATGGCCCAATAAGGCCCCCCCAAGATGGGTGTTGTAGTTATCCTATTCTTTAGTTCCGAAAATGTTTCCTAGCATGCATTTGTCCACACAAATTGTGCATATTTCATTAGTAAAGTAAATAAAGGAGATGCCAATTTGGAAAGTTTTTCAATGAACCTCCTATAATAACTAGCATGTCCAAGAAACACTCTTAACTATTTCTGCGACCCAGAGGTAGGAATATTTGAAATTACCTTTATCTTGGCTAGATCTACCTGAATTCCTACAACAGAGATAAAATGTCCCGAGACTACACCTTCACTCATCATCACGTGGCAGTTTTCGGTGTGCAAGGATAGATGTGTCTGTTCATAGCATTTCATAACTTTTTCTAAGTTCTCTAGTGCATCATCAAAACTGTTTCCATAAGGAGTGAAATCATCCATAACAAATTTCATGCAATCGTTCACTATTTCAGAGAAAATCCCAATCACATCCCGCTGAAATGTAGACAGGGCACTGCACAACCCCAAAGGAAGCACCCTGTATGCGAAGGTTCCCCAAGGACAGGTGAAGGTGGTTTTATCTTGGTCTTCAGGGGAAATCTGTGTTTGGTTATATCCACTGAAACCATCCAAGAAATAAAATAACCATTTCCAGATAGGGTGTCTAGAACTTGATTGATGAAAGGAAAAGGGAAGTGGTCCTTCTGTGTTTCTTTGTTAAGTTCTCTGTAATCTACTCAGACTCTCCATTTCCCATTCTTTTTAGGTATGATCAGTAGTGAGGAGACCCAATCGCTGTCTGAAATAGGGTAAATAAAACCTGCCTCTAAAAGTTTTTGGATTTCCTCCTTCAAGATATCTCTCAAATTTGGGTTTGTTTTGTGTTGAGGTTGGCGTACAAGATTTGAATCATTCTTAATATAAATATGATGGGTACACAGTGCTGAGGGAATCCCCCTCATGTCTGTGTATATTCCCACACAAAATCCCCCTTATGATGTTTCAGAAATGTAACGAGATGTTCCAGTTCATCAGATTTGAGATTAGGGTTTATATTCAATGTTCTCCCTGAGCCGACTTCTACTCAA
>LPNX010815187.1:61164-172064 GCA_001517045.1 Pseudotsuga menziesii | reverse complement strand
TTCCTCCAAAATTAATAAATATTATTTTATTATTTTAACTATTATTTTATTAGTTCATTTTAGGAGGCCCATTTTGAGTTGAAATTTCCTCTAATGCTTGGAATTATCAATTGTTAGAATCAATTCACTATTTCTAACTAAGGCTTCTTCTGTAATTTATTCATGTTCACATTCTTTTAGTGTGCTCTCCAGGGTATGATATGCCTGTTTAGTGACAGAAGTAGGCTCACTAATGAAATTACAGATGGTGTCATCTTTAGTTTATGTTTAAAGGTCAAGGCTCTTCCAATCGTTAATAAAGGCTGAATATCTCCTTCTTCCTCTAAATCCTAGAATGGAATTTCAGAGTCTAGGCTCGGTCTGGATGGAGGATATAAATTCAGATTTTTAATGGCACTTCCATCAGAAATTGTCATTGACCTTGATCTACAACTGATGTATGCATCTGTTGTAGCCATCCATGGTATTCCCAAGATCAATGGGTGTCCCCCCAATTGTGACTTAGGCTGTAAAACAATAAAGTATGCAGGGTACTCCCATGAAACAATGGGGACTACTAGGTTGTCCACAATTCCTTTTGGTTTGATAGTGGATCTGTCATCCATTTCTAGTATGGTTGGGGTAGGCCTGAGATTAACAAGTCCTATTTTTTTTAAGGTCTCAATGGTCATAATGTTTATTGAAGCACCTAAGTTGACAAAAACATTAGAGATTTGGAGCTACCCAATACATACTGTGACAGTCAAGTTACATAGGTCAACGTATTTGGCCAATGGGACTTTCCCCATCATTAGTTCAGATATCTTCCCCACTACATGCACTATAGGGGGCTCTTTAGGTTTCCTTCCTGGTTTTTTTACAACCAGGTCTCTAATATTTTTGGCATAAAAAGGTACGTCATGTAGGGATTGTAATAGTGGATTTTTTACATAAATATTTTTCAACTCTCCTACAAGATCGAAACTAGGTTATTCCATGGATTTTTGCAAGGTTAAAATGGTTCTCTTGAATACTAAGTAAGTTTTGTTTTAGTAGGTGTCTATGCAAGTGTGTCAGCTGGTGTTTCATCCGATGTTTCAACGTACTCAATAATGGGGATCGTTGAACTGAATGAATTTCCAAATTGTAGATTCATTCCTTCATCATCCATAGAGGATGGAAAATCCTCAATGACTATTGGTTCCACCACCCTCGCTAATTGTAAGGGTAAATTATTGCAAGGGTGAGGGGAAATGGATTAAGATGGCATGCTAGAAATTTCAAATTGTTGCACCGCCTTATCGTTAGGATTGGGTTTAGGTTGAGCATGCAATTGAGGATGGAGTGGTGAACCCATTCGAGTAGCATTATTTGGGATTTGCAACTAAGGCTGTTGATACTGTGGATACGATGGTTGATTATGAGGAAACCGGTTCCCTGGATAAGGATTTCTCCATCCCGGAGACCAAGGAGCTTGTTGGTTTGGATGTGGTGCCAATGAAGTCCAAGGGTTCAGATATTATACTGTAGGTTGTGAAGGTTGGTGCCATTGTGTGTTAGGATATGAGTATTTTGGAGGAAATTGATTATTAACATTATTCCAGGAATTGAAAGGTGTAGGCTCATAATTCATACATGGAATTTGAGGTTTCCGTGACTTCTTCTGCGAAATAAAATAGGCATGTTCCATGTCTAAAGTGGATGTTTGAAGGACTGATTTAGATTTTTGAAGTGAGGGACAATATTTGGTATCATGCTCCAGTTCGCATAGACCACTCACCTCCACCTTATCAAGTGGACATTCTTTCAGTGGGTGTTTCTTCTTGCACTTATGGAAGAACACCCCAAGTACCAGATCTTTAACAGCTTGTTTCTGTTTTTATCTCATGACATCCAGTTGGGAAGAGATGGAACTCATCATTTCATTTTTGAAATTCTTGAAGAGATTGATAATATCTACTTGAGTAGCTCCTCCACCACCTGACTTATGTTCCCGTGAAAAAACGTCTCGGTCCCTTGTGTTGGTTTTGGAATACCCCCTGGAGTATCGTCAACATAAGTCCAAAATATGATCAAAATATTACTTGGAGATGTCTAACTTCCCTAACATATTAAGCATGTCCAGAAAATATTCTCTTATTCCCCGCAGTAGAATGATCATGATCAGGACATCCCTTCCAATAGTGGTTTGGCCTAACCTCTACACATTATACATAATCCTTTCCACAAAATCCTCCAAACTCTCATCATCTTTTTGCACCATCTTAAATAAATATTCTCTCTTATCCTTCGTCCTATAATATTCTTGGTACTTCCTGAGAAATGCCTGTTTCATCTGATCCCACGTTGCAACAGTTTCACCACCCAAACTCATAAATCAGCGTAAGGCACTATTTTTCAAGGTAGTAAGAAATAGTTTCAGCTTTTGCTCACTGGACATATAGTCATAACTTCGACAGAGAATGTCGAACTCAAAGAGGAATTCATTTGGATCCTCTGTGGACTTCCCATGAAAGTTAGGTAACAATGCCAGGTGAAATATTCTTCATAGGGGCATGTCCAAATGTTTGTTAAATAGGGAACTAGAGTGTGGAAATTGTATCCTCATGCTAAAGGTCTCCATTATCGTTATGATTTTCCCCTACTTCTTCTTCACGATTGTCATGGTGACGTTCGTTATTCATGATTATCTCTTCATCTTGACTTTCTCTATTTTTATGATATTCAAACTTATGTCAAAACTACAACCACTCCTCTTTTGTAAATTCCTCTCCATTTCTTCAATAGACCTCCTCTAGTCCACCTAATCCCACATAACTACCCCTATCACCTGGAGTTCCTTCCACAGAGACACCATATGGTGTCTCAGCTCCTACTGATCTCTCCATTGTTGAAAACAATGCTTCCAGCCTAGGAGAAACATGGATCCTTCTCATAGATGATGGTCCTCGATTTCGAGCTCCAGTAGAAGAATCAACCCTAGCAATTGATTCATTAACAAATGTCTTTCTCCCTAAGCTTAGGCTACAATCATGACCTCTTCCACATGCCAAGTTAGTGTTTTGGGGGGCTTCTGGGAATATCCCATTGAGTTCTTCTCATATTCATGCAAACCTATAAATCATGCAAGCTTATAAATCATACCTGATCCTCGGGTAAGGAACCCATTCGGTCTATTGAAGGATGCACAGCTCTTCACTGCGTTGTATCGCTCCTACACCTGAGAATCAAAACTACTAAATAAAATGAACCAATTCAACTACTAATTATGCCTATCAATTACCTTCCCCAACAATGATGCCAAAATGTTGGGCACTCTATATACCTATTAATTTCTTAACAAGCAGAGTGTTCAAGATTTAAACGTCAACCTAGGGAAGTCTCTTTATTTCAAAGGAAATTAGCAAAGTATATGCATAAACATTTTTAGTAGTTGATAAATAAAATACAAATCATTGAATTCTAATTACTACTCATCCAACTCAACTCCCTGTAAAGAATCAAATAGAATTACCCATCTAGGAATTGAAAAGAACATTTATTTCCTATCGTATCAATCTTAAGGTTTATGATCTAAAGATAAATCCACCAAGAATTACTTTTGCAGAAAATGGAAGTATTTTGATGAGTGTGTTATAGATCATTGTAAATGATAAACTCCATTCCTACAATATATGATTTCCTGTAGCATGTAATTTTACAACATATATTTCCTGTAGAATATGATTTTACACAATTTTTACTTTTGATAATGATATTTTATTTGGTGTGATGAGTTAAGAGGTTTACTTCATGGATTATTGAATTTATATCAACTAAAAGAGAAACTTGCATAGTATTGTTAGCTATATATGCTAACTTGGGATTCTAGTGTAATAGTTCATAGTTGGATAATATTGATCTCAAGTGTTCATGAAAAAATTTAGTTGTTGTTTCTCAAATTTAGATTATCAAATGTATTTCTAAACATTGGCATACTCCATTAACATGGGACAAATCGAGTATTAATCGTCATCAAGATATATGAGTCAGCCTGCATTTCTACCTTAGGAGACCATAATGGGACGTAATCAATCCTGAATGATATCTTAGGTTGAATTAAATTGCTTTTTTTTCAAGATTTGTTTTCAATAGTTGTGTGATGATTGGTGAGTGGATTTCAAAGTCTTGAAAGCACTTTAGGACTTATCTCTGCATATATTTTATGTTGCATCTCGTAAGTTTACAATCTCAGATTGATGATAAATGTAACAAAAAACATTACCTGATAATTTGACTAACATTTGCATTGGAAATATCCTAATAATTTCATTGTTTAGTACCCATCGCCTTGGATCTGAATAAACATCTCGAAAAATCATGATGTCAAGCAATTAGAACATCATTGGACCGCAGTGTCCTATGACAATGCAACTAATTGATTCTTTGTCTATATCCACGTCAAAGAAGCTTAATTTTTTGATGCTTAGGTCATCATATGCTGTGGGTTCAAAACCCTTTAAAAATTCCTTATCTTTCTTAGTTAGACTATGTTCTCCTCCGAAAAAATGGATTTCCCACCTTTCAATTTTGATGATGAAAGTGACAAAAAATATAAAACTCATGCAATCCACCATCAATTATAAAGTTTAAGGTTTAAATCACATAAATAAAATTCTAATAAAAACAAGTGAATCTTTACCTTTTTAAGGTCTGATAGACCAAAATTAATCTTCATGGATGTTAATAACCATCATTGCCATCATCAATATCTCTATATGCATAAATCAAATTTTTTCTACAACCTAACATGTTGAAATACATCAAATTCAGGTGTTTTGCTTCATTTATTATTCCTAAAATAAGTATTTAATCAAGCTTGTACACTATTCCTGAAAATGGAAAATTTATTACACATCCATTGGAACATACAATAACATAGAAAAGTTAACACAACAATCACAAGCATTTTTTGGATAAATCCTCCCAAAAAGCATTGTGTGATGAAACTTGACATCCAACCTAAAAATCCCTAACTAAAAAGAGAAAATTTAGAGAAGGATTCCCCAAACCCAGTAAAATAAACTATCATTATTCTCATTGTATTTTGATATGAAACTATGAGTGAATTACAATTTACAAGCGTGTAATACCCCCATTTTGTTCCTTAGAATGTATTGGCTTCATATGTAAATATTATGTATATACAATGTATGAATTTCTAGCATGGAGCTCAAGGACAAGGCTCAACTATTGAATTCTTGGCTTTGAATTTATATTTTTTTATCCATGTGCTAGTAAGCCATGGAAAATTGCAAAAAACATGTAAATATTTATAATGCAAATAAAATTCCAAGGGCTAGCTATGGAAGAAACTAAAATGAGGGGGTTTTATGTAGCAACTAGGAAGAGCTTAGGGGTTATGGGATTGAATCTTTTTTGCCAAGTTTCATCTTGAGAACCCATCTTGACTTTCCTTGCTGATCTTTATTTTTGTTTTAAGGTGGTAGCTAAGAAATCATCTCATGAATTCAATGGAGCGTGGGAAAAACTCAGAAATTCATATGGATGAGTGTGGGATCAATTTTCTTGACCCAGAAGTTGATTTCCTCAAGGAAATTCATTTCTAGTTATTCCCATTCTATTGTTGGACAGCTAGACTTCAATTTGGGGTATGTTATCCATTCCCAACAGTGAAAATCGCAAAAAACACAACCAAGAAAGAAGCCACGTTTTAGAGTCTCAAAGATGTCCATAAATTCATGTGGGATGTGAAATCCAATGGGGAATCCATAGACATAAACCATGGGGAGAATTCGACAGTGTCAAAGGCCTAGAAATCCATAGGAAGACCCAGATTTGGAATCCTAGAAATTAAATTTTGTGGATGAAAGTCATGTGGCTAGACATAAGGACAATCCAAGAGTGTTTTAAAGTGGGAAAGAGAATAGAGGTAGAAATCACTTGATAAATGTAGTGAAGGAATGAATCTCTATAGTTTTAACAACTTGGACCTTTCTATGCCCACCCTGAAGAGCACTAGAGGGAAAGGGTGCCTGAGGGACTATGTGGAAAAGAAGGGGGCCTTCCTTGTATTGGGCGTGATAGGTTTTATGGGTGCCAAGGCTAGTTGAGACCAATTGAGATTCATGTAGATATATGGTTCAACTCATTGGATTAGCTTTCTCCTTCCCTATATCCCTACATGTTTGATGAACCCAACTGTGTGCTGGATTAGCATGAGTATTTGTCCCTATGGTTGTGAGTGAGCATCTGTAGCTCCTACTTAGTGTATACATATCCCAATTCGGGGGTGGTATCTCACCTAAAATAATATAGGTTGGACATAGACCTACGATTGGGTGGAACGTTGCTCCTTCATAGCTAGTTTCTTGGACAATTTCGATTAAATATTTAGTGTTGTTTATGCTTATTCAACATTTCCATGTTATGGGTGATTATCTATTTATGTTGAATTGAATAAAATGGCCCCATTTGAATTATTAAATTGGATGGCTATGCATAGCATGAGATTGAGCTTATTTATATGTATGAGTGTTTTATTAATATGTATGTGATAAAAATGTTGGATATGTATGTCATATGTGTGTGTGGACATAGTTTAGTTCTGTTGTGTATTTTATTTATACACTTGCACACTCATTTAGATGTTATGAATTTCGAAATATGGCCATGGAGAATAAATTTGGCACCCCGTGTATTGTTCATGTTCCCTTAGTTGGTCGAATTGACAAGAGGGGGCACAAGAAAGCCTCTAATTAATTGTTGTAATATTTAAAACAAGTCAACAAATGATAGATTTCAACAATGCAAACTAATAAAAAGTAAAAGAATGAATGAGGAGAGGGCACAGTAAAATGGTCATTTTTGTTCATCAAGCTAATTGACTTCTTTTTTGGTGTACATAAATCTTTTAAAGTTTCTTCCACGTAATTCCTGCTAAGGAGCCCATATCCTCCTCCATAACTATACAACTTCGCATGTTTGTTCCTTACAAACATGGCAAATCCAACACTATTTGACCTCACTAATATGGATGTGTTTTTCTTTCTCCTCAAAATCTCTTGAAATCTCTAGTGATATCTAGGGCGTAGTAAGAAGATAAATAAGACATGTCAAAACTAAAATCTAGAGAAGAAAAAGTTTGATCATGAAGCTACTGCTCACAAATCAAATAAAGGGTGAATAGAATATGATCATTATCAAAGGTAAATGTTAAACATGTAACTCATAACATTAAGGAAGAGTGTGTAACAATTTTTCATTGTTATGAGCATCCATATACATTAGGATAAACATCATTATATTTAATGTCTCATGCAAGGAATAACATGCATTCTTTTATTACAATAAATGATTGTAATGTAGATTTCTTCCAGCTCACTCAATACTCTCTTTTAATATAGAATTCCCAAGCTTTTCAAGGAGTAAGCTACACTCTCCCACAATAGATTTTTTGGTGATCGTTTTTTTCTTTCCACATGTCCTTTCTCCTACCTTTGCAATTCTCTATTCTCTAGATGCAAATCCAACAATGATCTTTCATTTTCTCTAACCACCATTCCATGAAATTCAGAGGCCAATTGAATGACTCAATTCATAACCATTATTTTCAGTTAACATTTTTTTTACTTATCTGGCTTTTATATATTTTATATAATCTTATGATAACTTCACAAGCTTTTCAACATTCAGTTAAATTTTCATGGGGATTAAGAATGATAACATGCATTCTATGATGTATATTTGCAAGACAATTTGAGTAATGTATGCCGTAGATTGGATTATGATACAGGGCCCACCTTCTATGAGTTAATTGTACTAGAGTCCATCGAATGCTACATTTACCATAGCAACATGAATTCCAAGTGCCACTGAGCTCACAATCATGCTTTGAGATGGTCATTGTCTCAAACTTTTATGGGAGAAGGAGATTCTTCCTCTATTATAATCCCCGAGACTTTTTTAAGATTGTATCACTTCATCCCACTAATAAATAGTTCTTGATCAACAATAACAATGTCAATCCAAGAATTTTTGACACGGTTGTAGAATCTGTGTTTTCTAATGAATATATTCTAGATCAGGGTTATGTTCTATTTTAGTTTATCCAATGAGATTTATACCTCTATCTAAAAGTAGAGAACCCACTATTTACCAATGTTCCAGAGGGACGCGTCTCCCAGGGTCGAGGGCACGCCCCCTGTGCTTCTCATGCCCCGGGGGCTGGGAGGCTCCATGGGAAACATTTCCTAGCGCCCCCCTTTCTGCAAAACCTCCGACAAGCCTCAATCCCCTCGAATTTTTAAATTTTTTTACTTAAAAACAAAAATGGTTCATCTTAAATTTTAGTGGTTTACACTAAATGGTCATTATAAGTCGAAATAGAAACAAATAAAAATAAACAAACATCGATATGATATGCTTGGCTATAACGATTACATTTACATCACACTAAACTCTTCAGCAGCATAAGAGTTTATATGTTGGGGTTCATATTTTTATTATTTTTCTATTTTTTTACAATTTTAGAGACCAAAAAGCCCCCGTCCCCCGTCTCCCAAAACACCCCAAAATTTTGGGGTGTCTCTACATGTCCCCAATATGTGTTTCCATGCTCCCACTCTCTAGCGTCCTACAAACATTTACAACTTCTTTTTATAATACATGTAAATAAATTGAATAACAAAGGTTGTTTAAACAAAATTTCCAAGAACATGCCTAACATTCTAACAATAAAGCGAATTCACCCAATCCCATGTTATATTCTCTCACCAAGTAATATAAAATAAAAACCACTACATCACGTCCTCTACAAGTATCTTAATTACAAGATTTCTAGAACCATTACTTCCATCAAAATCTTTTAGAAGATGTCTTTGAAAAAACCCTAGTTTTCCAACTACCGACTAAAGCAAGGAAAAAGCACCTCAAGGAAATATAAAAGCATGCAGCAAAATGCCTATCGTTCTTCTTAAACTAAATATTTAAACTTGCTGCAAAATTAGGACTTTCAGGGGTTTCGGCTACAAAATGCTTTTACATGAAATATGACAAGCGATCTTTCTTCCTGAAAGATAAGAAAAGGATATCCTTTCTTCACGGATAGCTAGTGCAGTGACCAAACAAATGTTAACCTAACGCATCAGCTAAACTCGCTTAAAACCCTAGTTTCTGCTCGAGGCCATGAAATGCAATTTAAACTTTGAATCCACGATAACAAAAACCCTTCATGTGAAATAGAAATATGTATTACACCAAACAGAGGTCATGTTGAAACCTGCTACGCATTTAGGCAAGGCTGACATGGCACTGGATGGAAGGTAGTTGGAAAAATGCCCATGCAGATTGCCTTTGGATACCAAAACAGAAAAAAATTGGAGTAAGATATAGGGCTTACCTGACGCTGTCAGTGATAGCTTACTCCCTGAGACTCAGACTGAGCCATTCTGAACAAGTATTACCTTATGTATATTTGAAGAAAACTCAAATCCGTGGAGAAAGCTTTTCCTCCAAAGGCTCATTTTGTTTTTGAACAAACCTTAAATCATACTTCCCAGAATATTGAAGGAACCCTAATTAGCAATTCATTCAAGAGTACTGCAATATATTTTCATATACAATATTTATTTAATCTTCTTGCAAACAAAACATATGAAAATATACAAAGTATATTTACTCTTATGGCAAATAAAACAGATGAAATATACAAAATATATTTATTCTTATTGGAAACAAAAAAGATGAAAATATACAAAATATATTTACTCCTAGTGCAAACAAAACTGAAATGAATAAATATATTGTGTTTTCATGGATATTTTAGTTACTAGTACAAAGTACCAATAACTAAAGAATATTGCATTCATAATATTTTTTTCTCAATATAAATCGTGTAATACTTGTTCAGAATAGGGTAAGTCTAGGTCTCAGTCTCATTGAAGAGAAGTAACTGAGTAATCTATCACTCAACGGCATCAAAAGAAGTAACGAAGTAAACTATCACTAAAGACATCAGGTAAGCCCCATGCAAATCATTCTAATCACCCGGTAGATAGCTTACTCCAAAAAAATTGATGCAAACTTAATTAAAACACTAAAGAGAAAAAGACTTGTGACATAATTAAAACTCGGGTCAACTTCAGTCAATAATATGAACGTGTCGGTGTGTTTGTTAAATAAAACTCAGTGAACTTAATCATAATCACAGGAACATGGGTTCCAGTGAAGTTAATGATGGGACCATGTGTTTATTACATAAAACTCGAACGAACTTAATCAAAGGAACATGTGTTTCTTGAAAAAGCAGCATGTAAGTGATATACGATGAACTTCATAGCATTTTCCATTCTTTGGCATTCCCCTTCCACCGTTCCACGCATCATGCATGTGTGCTACTTCTGCTGTATACCACTAAGTTATCGGAGTGCTTGAACATACCTGGCATCAATGACAGTGGCGATATCTAGGTCCGTGCTGTCGGCGCAAGGGAATTATATACATAATAATAATAATCACAATGGCAGCTAATATCCCTTTATAGCAGCCACATAGATTCCTACTTGATGCCCTCCAGCGCAGCTTTAATGGCTGTTACTCAAGGATGACACCGCGGTGACGTATGATTAATTTGAAAAAAAAGGAGTTTTTATGACGTCAAATTATAGCGTTTACGCAACTAACACAATATGTGCACTATAACAATTGAATTATATAATAACGATTGTCGGATAAATTTAAGAGCAGGTGTGAAAGAGCTGTAGATGGTTTCCAGACATATTCCCTGGCACCTTCCGACAACACACGTCTAAAGCACTTAATTTCGCCCTGCTTTCTTCTACACTGTGAATTTGCTGTCACCAAGCGGTTTATCGACGCCTATTTGTGAATGAATGCGCTTCCGAAATTCAACATTGGTTTTTCCACAAGTCCGCTGAAGAGAAACTTAATCTAAAGTACTCGTAAAGCTCAACAGACCCAGTATCGATTCTTGTCGACCTCTTTTGGTTATCCTCATTTCTGTTCCTGGCTTTGGGCGGTTTAAGACGATGGCAGATAATCAGCGAGTGCACCCAACTACAGAAGACGTGGAGAAAAATGCACTTGAATCTAAAAACGAGAAGCCGAGCTCTCCGTTGGTGCCCAAGTCCAGTTTTCCGTCTGAGAAAGACGGGGTCTATTCTCCTCCTTCGATCGGGCAGGTGAGAGTTCAGTTTCCAAGAGACCAAGTTATACCAACACGACAGATTCCCCGATATCACTCACGGCCTCCCAAGCGCCGGAGCTCCTGTTGCCGTTGCTTGTGCTGCACGATTTGCTTTCTATTCGCCCTCGTTGCAATCGTTGCCATTGCCTGTGGCATTCTGTATTTGATCTTCCAGCCGAGAATCCCCAAATACTCTGTGGACAGCATCAAGATCAGTAACTTCAGCATCAACACAGATCTCAGCACAAATTGCCAGCTCGCTGTGAATGTAAGGGCACGGAATCCGAACAAGAAGATCGGCATACATTATCTTGACAATAGCCATCTAGACCTTTGGTATTCGGGCACGGAGCTCTGCACGGGTGCCCTGCCGATGTTCTACCAGGGCCACAAGAACACCACTTTCTTGGATGTGGCGCTCACCGGAACCGGCTCTCGGCTTACCAGTGCCGAGGTCTCCACTCTGAAAGAACAGCAGCAGAAGGCCAGCGTTCCCTTGACTTTGAAGGGCGACGTGCCTGTGAAGTTAAAGTTGGGGAAATTGAAATCTATGAAAATTAAGGTCCGCGTGCAATGGGACCTCGTCGTTGACAGGCTTGATGCCAATGCCAAAGTCACTACTGAAAAGTCCAAGGTGACGGTGAAGCTGTGAGCATTGCGATTCGAGATCGATCCATGGCGAGTTTTATTACGCGACCTCGATTGGATTGAATTCATTGTTAGGGGTTCGAGGATAGGGTTACATTATTTTCTGAATTGATTATATTGATGCTACCACTAGCTAGATCATTTGTAGATATATACAATTTTTTTGGTGCATACTTCATATATCTAATTAATGGCCGCGCTGTATTTGTTAAATAATATGCTGTAGTTATTAAATAATATCTGCTGATTCTTTACTCTATATTGTTGTCTTTGTTTCTTATTTTGAATCGAAAATTGTTGTATTCGCTGTCTTGGCTGTCTGCGCTATGTGTATTGATTAATCTATATTTAATAATTAATTTTTTTATTATCAACACAGAATATGTTAATATTTTAGGCATATTTTATGGCATTACATGGGACTTTATTCCTCTCAACCACTAATGTACATGCTTACCAAACTTGTATCATATATATCATTTGAGTTTATTAATTTTTAAATTAATTTTAATCTAAAATACTAGATATTTTATTACTTTATCTTTGTGAAAAAAAATTCCTTTTATTATAGGACCTTATTTCTCTCAACCACTCAATGTACATACCTACTAAAGTTGTATTATATATATATATATATAATACAAGTTCATTAATTTTTAAATTAATTTAAATGTAAAATGCTAGATATTCTATTATTTTATCCTTGTGAAAAGAAATATTCATTCAATAGTTGGAAAATGTTGGGTGAAAAATTATAATGACAAAAAATGGTTGGAAAAAGTTGGGTGAATAATTATAATGACCAAAAAAAAATGGTTTGAGATTAAAATAATTACAAAATAATTAGAGGGAAAAATACAATGTTGGTTTAGGAGTTGATTGGTGTAAGAATGAGGTTACTCTACAATATAATTTTTTAAATGAATATAAATTTGTAATTTATTTTTTTATTTTTAAATTCATATATTTTTGTAATTTATGTTTTTAATTTATTTATCAAAATTGGAAGTTAAAATGAGATAAAGTTAAAATAGATTTATTTTAGTGCTTGTTATACATCTACTTTAGATTAAGTTGTAAAATTTATCTAGCTTTAAATTGGAAGTTAAAATGGATTTATATTAATGTATATTATATATACTCTATATTGAATTCTAAAATGTATTGAGTTTTTGTGTGAATATAATCAAATTCAAATATGACATAAGTTTAATAAGTTATTTTTTATCTAAAAAAATACAAATCAAGACTATATATAATGAGCAAAAGAAGAAAGAAATAACTTAAAAAATACAATAATTAAATACTGATTAAAAAATTTATGAAAAAAATAATGTCTTAAATTATCTTTTAAAATCTATATCCATAATAAATTCCACCCCATTACACCCCATGGTCTCAAAAACAAAAAAAAATTATATACAATTGAAGAATTTCTAATTTCTAATATATTTAGATATACAACACTAAATTCCACCAATAAATTCTATCCATAACATATTCCAAAAAAACTAAAATATTACATACAAAGTTTCTAACATGTTTTAACCAACAACAATAAGCTCAATATTACTAGTGACACAAAAAATTACAGTCAATATGAGATTCTAATATGTTTTGATCTACAACAAGATTCAATGTTGATTAATAGTGAGAATGCCATATATATATAAGTAGTTGGGTGTACATTACCTGAAGAGCATTCATTGGGTCTTTGAATACACTTGCTCGAGGCAATAATTTTCATAGCAGGTTGCTATTTACCCTATATATTATATATTAGTTAGCGTGTCGGGAAAAGTAGTTGGGTGTATGCAACTTGTTTATGAAGTGATTTAAATCCCACTTAAAAATGGGATGAGATAAAATATTGTCTATATTAAAATATTATTTGTCATTTATATTCATATTAAGAGTAAAAAAAATAATATTTTTAATCCAAAAATATATTATATATTATATATTAGTTAGCGTGTCGGGGAAAAGTAGTTGGGTGTATGCAACTTGTTTATGAAGTGATTTAAATCCCACTTAAAAATGGGATGAGATAAAATATTGTCTATATCAAAATATTATTTGTCATTTATATTGATATTAAAAGTAAAAAAAATAATATTTTTAATCCAAAAATATAATAATACTACATTTACATTTTCTTATTAAATTCAATAATAATAAATTTAAATAAAATAATTAAACATATTGAAGAAGTCTAAAATCAATAATAATGAACCTAAATGAAATAATTAAACATGCAGAAGTAGCCTAAGCTACTATGAATGCAATTCAAAGAGAGGAAAATAGTGGGTCAACTTTTATGCTAAATATACATAACAATTCAAGAATGTAAATATGAAGACAGTAAATGTATTTCTATGTTGAACATGAATAACAATCAACATTTAAAGGAAGTTAAATATAATTATAATAATATGGAAATATTATTTTATTTTATTAAATCTAATTTTTATAATAAAAAATGTTTACTATTGTACCATAAAGATAAATTAAACATGAAATATAAATTTTTCTAATATTAGAGATATGAGTAAAGATTGTTAATTAAATATTATTTTTAATTTTAAAAATAGCTATAGAAATTTATAGAATTTTTTTATTAAGATATTTTTATTGACACGGTATCGTGTTTGGCATTTAAATCGATAAGCTAGAAGGTTGTTTAGAGGAAGCAGGTTGTGTTGGCACGACCTTACCTGGAATAGTCATCATCCTTCTTCTCTATGCTCGCGATATTGTTCTTTTGGCCAGGTGTCCATCTAATCTTGATAAGCATCTAAGAATTCTCAAGGATTTTTTCTCTACCATGGGGATGACTGTTAATACTGACAAAACAAAAGTTATGATTATCAAATCCGAGAAGGACACTAACGCTAATTTTTTGTATGACAATATCAACTTGGAGGAAGTGTCTTCTTACAAATACTTAGGAATTGATATTCGTCACAGGCTCAACTTGAACTATAACATTGAGAAAATTATTAATAGAGGGTGGAAAGCTTATTTTGGTCTCGAAAATAAATGTAAAGCAGCAAACCTTGTGTTGTGGGATAAAAAGAATCTCCTCTTTGAAACTTTAGTCACTCTTGTTATCTTGTATGGGTGTGAGGTTTAAGGGTGGAACATCTCTAGAGAATCCTGGAGGAATATTGATCAAATCCAGAAGCGTTTTATAAATGTAAAACCTCAAAATTAAAAGCAATACACCCTACCCTATTCTCCTTATAGAAGTGGGTCTTCCCCTATCAAAATGCTCCTGTTATACAAGCACAAAATCAATAACATGGGAGACCATAGACTTCCTAAGCTAGCTTTAAATTCTAGCCAAAATCACCTAAGGCTCAAGCGAGGTTGGTATAAAGATACCAGGGCCTCATTAAATCATTGGGAGATCGACAAAACTGTTGCATTGCAAAATATTAATAACATTAAAAATATTGTTACTTCTAAGTTCAAAGAGACAATGTGGTGTGAGAAATATTTAGAGGCTAAAAGAAAATTAAGATATTATAAAGAGGTCATTGACCCTACTCTAGAAGATTAAAAGTATCTCTCTGTTTTAACTAGTTCAAAGAAAAAAATTAATATCGCCAAGATAAGAATGAACTCTCATGAGCTCCATAGTAGTGAAACAGGTCGTTGGGAAGTTCCTAAAACATCATGGGTGGAAAGGATTTGCCATCTCTATGACAATATGAACATTGAGGATGAAAATCACTTCCTCTTAGAGTGCCCTACATACACCCACATTAGATCTCAATTTCATAATCTTTGTTGCAATACTGACCTTCCTAGCCTTTTAACTTGCCAAAATTACAGTGAGCTCGGGACGCTTCTATCCAAGCTCTTTCAGCATAGAAATACAATTTTAAAACAACCTAAATAATCTATTTTTTAGGTCTAATAGACCAAAGTTTGGTCTTAGGGAACATTAACCATCATCACCATCATCATCAAAAATGAAAACATTATCTATCTAAATATATTAAAATAATTTATTTATTTTTTAATGAAAAAATTAAAATATAAGATAATGTAACATTTAATATTTTTAGATCACAACATATTAGATAACATATTATTAAAAAATTTATTTGAAAAAAATTATAATATTAATAATTTTTATTAACTTTTAAATTATGAAAAGTTGTTTAAAAGTCTAATTACATTGAGATATTTCAATCATATTAAAAATAAGAATAATATTATATTAAAAACATTACATGATAATATATTAAAAATTTGAATAATATTTTTTTTTAAAGTACATTATATGTTAAAATTCAATCAAAGTATTACATTTTTCTATAGATATGTCTTAAACTCTCTAGAGCAACATTTTTTATCAAACCTCGCTATGTTTTACTTAAAAAGAACAAATCCCAAAATTACCCATCCTCAGGAGAAAACATGGCATTTACAGTCATCTACAAGTTTATTAGACCGGTGACTAAATACTTGATATTACATTTTAAAACCTACCAAATAGATGATCACCCTTTGATACAACAGAGCCCATACAAAATTTAGGAATTGAAAACACAGATTGAAACAAAATAACAAAGAAAACCAAAACACCTGGCCAAGTCATTATGGAACTTGGAAATTCACGAAGGGATCAACATTTGCGTTGAGCTAACTACCCCCGATAGGTTACCTCTTCTTACATGCGATGGATCAAATGGAACACCAACAACCCCCATCTTAGGAAGGAAAGGGATTCCCAATTGTTTGGCAATGACATCGATTTTTAAATGCATCAACCTAGTGTCTACATAAAGTTCCTTCCAAAACTAGATAGGAACATCATCCCCTTTGTCTTTGACATCGATTTTTAAATGTATCAACCTAGTGTCTACATAAAGTTCCTTCCAAAACTAGATAGGAACATCATCCCCTTTGTCTTTTTCCTCGTGCTCCAGCAACAAGCGACCAAGGAAACCCTTCATTATCTAATAGAGGGAGACCATTATCTGATAGCAAGAGACCATTCTTTCAAACAAATACCACCTAGCATGATACATCCTAGGGTAGCATTATACATCCTAGGGTCTTGAATCTACAACTCATACACAAACATCTCTTCTTGGGGTTTGGTCTCATCTAATTATTTCCAAAGGTCATGTTCCACTGCATCAATTTCCATTCGAACAGACTATGGGATGGAGGCCATGTATAACCAATCTAATTGAGCAACTCACGGTTGTTCCCTTTTATCCCTTCTCTTCCCTTTCGTCACAACCCCTACTTCCTCTCCCCTTGATTCCATCAAATTCAAATGGATTCCAATGAGAAGACTAAAAAGATAGGTTTCAAGGTATAACACCTCACTACCTTCCAGAACATGATCCCAAATCCCCCACTGACAATGATAAATGAATACGAGGGAACACATGATGCCAGGGGGTGAAAAATACATATCATGTTGCAGATTATTAAATGCTGTTGTAGCAGCTTTGTAGACCATTGGATCTCAACCGTTTGAGATCCAATGGCTTATATTGTTGTTGCGGCAATATTTAATACTCTGCTGCATGCTAAGTATTTTTCCCATGTCGGGGTACAAGGCAGAGTAAATTCCTTTTAATCATTATCCTAACCTCTCCCCTCATCTTCGTACCCATTGTAGATTTCACAACACTTTGCCACCATTATTTTCGATTGTTCCCACCTATGAACTATCTAATCTACCATCTTGGAATTAAAAATATTTCTCTGACTCATACGTCCATTCCTTAGGCAAGATTCCTGCATTATGAACACCTAGTAGGAAGATCTGCCACTACCTCGCATTATAATAACCACGCTACTCAGCAAGTGTCGACCAAAGCTCGCCACAGGATTATCCCTCCTTGTCATTCCTCACCACGTCGACACCCACATATGAGGAAAAATAGGAAAAATATTATATTAAAAACCATAATGATAATATTAATGTTACTCACATCACACTAATGACATTTAACATCATTTGGATATTCACTGAGTGATTTAGAAAACACTCAATTATCAACTATAAGAACTTTGTCACTTGAATACAATGTTTAGCATTGAGTACTAACACTTTCTACTAAGTATTAATACTTAGGAAGGCCATCTCAAACAAATTCACAAAAAATGTCTACGAAATCACAAAAAATTAAGGAACCTTAAACAAAGTTTAGGGAAAATTGTGAACATCTTTGTGGTGGAACCATGAGCTTATTTATGGAACCACAAACAATTAAGGAAATTTGAACAAAGTTGATGGAATTATGAATAGTTTGTGGTAGAGGCATGAGCACAGTTTATTAAACCTTCAACCTTTAGTTGGTGGGATCATCGACATTTGGCGGTGGAACTATGAACGCTATTATGGAACCATAAATGATGTTAGTGGAACCATGATCAGTTTTTACAGAATGATGAGAAAATAAGGAACCATGAAAAGAGTTGGTGGAACTATGAACTTATAGTAGTGAAACTATAAGCATTATTTATGAAACCATGAGCATTGTTTACAAAATATTGAGCATAATTTTTGGAACTATAAAATTTTGATGGTGGAATCATGAGTACTATTTATAGAACAATGAGAAATGGTAGTTCGAGAGTATTATATTGAGATACATATGAATTTAAGAGAAGTGGATGTTTATAAAAATAATGTCTTTTAATAATTGTTACTTGCTTATAACAAAAAGTTAGCAAAATAAGCACTTGACGAGTGAGATTATGTGCATAACTTAATGGAATTCATGTGTATCTTAGGATAAGACTCTCTAACAAGAGAGATCTAGTGTTACATAATAAATACGCTGAGTTTTTGACTAAGGTCAAATGAAAAGGTTATATTTTAAAAGTGGGACTGAAATATCATGTAATATCTCAGTGAAAGTGACATCATGTTTCCCAAGTTAAAACTTGATGAAATTATTTAACAATATATAGTATCTTAGTTTTTAAGGAGAACAATTCCTATGTCATGGGGTGGACCACAACAGACAGGATGACACCAGGAATAAACCCATTTCAAAGCTTATTAAATATCCAAAAGAAACTAACACTAAGGAACAAGAAGCATACCTTATTCTGGACGCTTGAAGTAGATCCCCATTGGATCCCCATTGAGATTTCAATCAAACTTGCACCTACACATTCTCCTCAACAACAATACGATATACAAGCATGATATATGTAAAGTGTTAGATTCTAATCTAGCATGTTAAATCCCACCATATAAATAAAGTAATTACATCCATGGATACGAATATTCATAATTAAACAAGTAATGGGCGAGAAATGGATATTTCTATTAATATGAACAAATATAAAAATGACAACCTTTGTCGACACCTTATCAAAATCGAGAAACCAAGTCCCTCCACGTGGGCCTCCGCCACTTCAATCCTCCATATAAAGGCAAGCTCACAAAGACAAATGCAAGCTTGGGAAAGAGCACTATTGGTTGCTTCAAGGAAAAAAGGGATGCACACTCAAGCATATAGTAATGGGGCACAAGTTCGTTATAATCTCTTTTCTCTCCAAAGTTATTCTCCTCTAATGCTTCACAATATCTCAATATATAGTCCCTCAATGGGAAGTGAAGGGTCGAATCGAAGAGTTTCCTGACATATGGAAGGACAAGGATCAAGTCACCCGTTACTTGATGGGGAAAATTGCAAATATTTTTTTTTTTAGCATAAAACCCGATGTACGTGGGTGATAGTGGTGCAAGATGCATATACGCGGGTTGTAGAATTGTTACCCGCATATATATTCAAAAATGTATTTTTAAGGGTTCCACTGGAGCATCAAGGTAATGGTAAGAAAATGGGATTAAAAGAGTCTACATAGGGACAAGGATAGGTCATCAAAGCATGATGTATTAGGTGTGAAAAATCATGCTATAGCATATTTCCCTTAATGTGTGAGGTCAAAGGGGTACATGATGGCCAAAATACATTATAACAATCACATGAGTGGAGTAATGGAGATCCAGGTGGAAAAACCGACCACTCACTAGTATAATACAATGATATATCTCTACATATAACTGTAGATATGAAGTATACATAGTAGTCCCAAATACACAACAATTTTCATGAACCTATAAATTCCATAATATTTTTTTTTGATAGACATAAAAATTCTTTATACTCCTAACGTGCAATAGATATTGTAGCATCCGTACTTCGTTGTTTCTTTGTATAGTTACTTACAATATTTCCAAAACTTCTCTTTGACAGGTTGCATAAACTATGGAAGTTACAAGGTTATAGGAAAGCTGACAACATACCTGGAGGTGATGTTTTAATACGTTTTACATTAATCTTGTTATAATTTTTACTAAAGGTTTTCTTAGCCCTAAGGTTAAGTCTTAGTCCTAATTTCCCGCCTTGACTATTAAGCATGACGCTTTAGTTGCATAAGAAAAGATTTGGGAGATTATGGTAAAGTCTTTATCCAATATTTAACATGTAGTAAGGTTTTTAAACGACCCAAGGTATAACCCTGGTCCTAATGTGCAAGGTTTAAATATATTTGGACATGTTTATTTGTGTTGATTTACTTGTTTTATACAGAGTTGAGGCTATGGGGTTTATACAATAGTGGAAAATTGGATTAATGAAATTATTGACATGTTATAATAATATTTTGTCGTTCGTTATAAATTTTTGTACGATGGTTGACTTGAGTTATAAAGTGTTTCCCTAGTTGCGAGTTGATAGTGCAGTCAGTCCTTTAAGGCTCGCCCAAGATTGAATCTTGGTTGTCCACATGTACAACATGATAGAAAGGGTGTTTGGTTTAGGGTTTAATGTGTCTTTGTTTTTTCTGAACACTTCATTCATCGCTGGTTTGGTCTATAAGATCTTGGGTGCAAAGGCTATGCCCTCATGGCAGTTTTGTAAGGTTTTTGGGTGTAAAAACTTACCATCGTTAATGTCATTCCTCATATTTGATTTCCAAGGTGTAAATAAGGTTTCCTTCACGTTACTGCCTTCCAATAGCCATATATTTCTAGTTTCTACAAATTGAACCCGACCAAACTTCTACAGTCTTACAACTACCTTTAACTAGGTAAATGATAAACAAAAACTTCTTAAATCTGTAATTGATTTGTTATTGGGTTTTTATGAATTCTTAGGTTGTAAATATTGTCCAGGTATTTAAATTATTTGCAGGAAGAGAAGGGATAAGGGAATATAGGAGGAGACAACCCTTGTCCTTCTCTGCATTTAAACAAGAAAATATTATTTAACTTCACTTGTTTTATAATGTCCATTTTTTCCCTTCCAATTCGTTATGGTTCTGACTGTATGTGGTTTTTTGTAGGTTCGGGACACCGAAAAGGATGGTGATAGGGTCACCTCCTCCTAGGCCCACGTATTAAGACTCTAACGTGAGTTTGTCCTCCTCACTTTATTTAATTCCTATTTAAATTACACTCAGTCACTGATTGTTTTTGTTTTCCTAATGCATGTGGTTCTTGGTTGGGATTTGGGGCCATGATGGAAGTTTAGGATTTCTCCTTCTTTCAAGATAAGTTACTGTGTATTTTTTTCAACCCTTATGGTTTATAAACTATCGAGAAGAGGGCTTCACGACCTCTCTGTTATAGAGTCTTGCTTTTAAATCTTAATTTGTGTGTGTTTGTTTGTTGGATTTAAAGATTATCGTGGGTGCCATCGTTTATGGGTGTTAGAATAATCAACCCATAGTTACCTACCTTAGACATTAATTAATCCATTTTTGTCTTATTTTCCTAGTTTCCAATATTCCACTCTATGCAAGTTGTCTTCCACATGCCATAGAAGTCAAACTTGCTAAAACTAAGTCATGGAGCACTTGGGAAACCTCTTGGAATCCATATTTAGCATATCTGCTTTATTCCAGATTCTCCCTAGCGCATATCTGCTTTTTTTGCTAAGTTTCCTGCTTTATTGAGATTTATGGTAAAAGGGAAAGTAAGACTAGGTGTAGTTGGCTTGTTTTTTTCCCTCATCATCCTCCATTCTTTTATCCTAATAAAAGCATATATGAGTTGTCTTTCCATCACTTATTAGCTTACCTACTTGACTTTTCCAACTTGTGAGCCTCTAGGTAGATTTGGAAACTGCTTTATGCACCTATGGGAGATTTGACTAGATTTAGTAAGCCTACTTTTTGACTATTTCGAATGGCATCCTTATGCATTCGAATATCTCATGTAATTATATATTGCAGCAGCCTATGACTTTATATGGTTGGCTATTGTACACTTATTGAATATAGATTAGTGTTATGCTCCAATTTCAGTCTCCTTTGTGTGTAAATTCGCATGTATGATTAGCAATTTTGTGAGTGCAATTGTTCTATCACTTGGGCTCAATTTCCACATGGTATCAAAGCCTTTGTAGGTCGATTTATCTCCTTCCATATTGCTATTGCATGTTTGACATATTGACCGGGAACGCATTCTGCTGGTTGAAGGGCACAGTTCAGAGCTATGGATCAATCTCAAAAGATCATCTTGACTCCATTTAATTTATTTAAATGGAAAGCAGAGATGGAGATACTGTTGAGAGTGAAGGGTCTCTACAGGGTGACTATGGAAACTGAGGCAGAGCCCAATGTAGCTGTAGAGAAAATTAAATGGCACAACAGGAGGGATGATGCCAATGGTCTCTTGTGTCTGAGCATATCAAGGGACCTCCTCTTCCACCTTGATGGATTGACATCACCTAATGAAGTATGGGAGAATCTTGTAGAGATTTTTGGTAAGACAGGTGAGATGAGAGGACATCAAATCGAGAATGAATTGATCTCTTTGAGTCCCAGTAGCTTCGAATCCCTGCAACTCTACTTTTCCAAGTTTAAAGCCCTTGTTTTGCAGCTAAAACAGTGTGGAATTGAAAAGAAGGAAGAGCAACTAGTTTTTTCCATACTCTCGAAGCTTGGCCCTGACTATTCAGTGTTTGTTTCAACCTTCCATGCCACCAAGTTGAGAGCTTGATCCTAGAAGATGCCTAAGTTTGCAGAGCTCATGGAATCCCTCACACAAGAACAAGATAAACTGGTGATGATGGGCACCATCAAACCTTCCAAAGACCAAGCTTTGGTTGCTGGAGATTCGAGGGTGGATTCAAAATGCAAGAAGAAAGCTAAGAAGCCACCTGAGCAAAAGAGAGACAAGAAAAAGTCTCAATAGGAGCCCCAAGGCTCCAAGAAAAACTTCCAGAAGAAGAAGAACAAAGGAGAAATCAGCAAGTGTGCATACTACAGTAAGGGCTATCATCCTAAAAGATCCTGCATGAAGAATAAAATTGACATGTTGACCCAACTCCTGGAGAAGAATAACATCTCCCTTCCTAATTTCTCAAAGAAGAGGGAAGGAGGATCAAATTTAAAGGACAGAGAGAGAGTACATGCTTTGGTTGCTGGCACATCAAGCTCACCTAGATTCATCATAGACTCTGGAGCTTCAAGACATATGGTTTTGACCAAGGAGGCATTCTCCTCTCTTGACATGTCGAAACGTCCACCAATAGTGCTGGGAGATGACTCTCTCACTGATAGTTTGGGGAAAGGAAGGATTGATCTTGACCATGGTAAGTTCAGTAATGTATTGTATGTTCGAGGTCTTGCCTCTAACCTCTTGTCAGTGTATCAGATGACTCACACAGGGTCTCCAAAGAAGGTCATCTTCTCCCCTGATGATGTTGAGATCACAGATATCTCGAATGGTAAATTCATTACAAAAGGAGTTGTAGATCACACTTCGAAGGTTTACATGTTTTCACATTTTCTACCCTCCTCAAACCCCTCTACTCTTCGGATTCATGCTAATGATGCAAGCAAGCTTTGGCATGAAATATTTTCCCATCTTAACTATAAGTATCTTTCTGATCTAAGTGAAAAATAAATGGTCATAGGGTTCCCAAAGATTAAGTTTTCCAAGGGAGTCTGTCAAGGTTGTATCCTAGGAAAACACCCAGAGCATAAATTTGAGAGACCTAGTCATGAGAGAACCTCTGCACCTCTTGAGTTGATCCACAGTGATGTTGCTGGTCCATTTCCTCATATGTCAATGAGTCAATCCAAATATGCATTGACCTTCATAGATGAATTTTCCAGTTATTGTTGGGTTTACTTCCTGAAGCCTAAGTCTAAATTTTTTGGCCTCTTCAAAGTCTTTAAGGCCTTGGTTAAGAACCAGTCTGGGAGGAAACTCAAGATCCTCAGATTTGAAAATGGTGGTGAGTATGCCAAGTCTGATTTCATTCAATATTGTGAAGATGCAGCATTCAATCCCTTACACACCACAGCAAAATGGTGCTGTTGAGAGAAAGAACAGATCACTGAAGGAGATGGCAACCTGTATGATGGAGGCTAAGACTTTGCCACCAAAGTTTTGGGCCGAGGCTATAAAATGTGCATCCTGTATGTACAATAGGGTGCCTCATAAACATCTTGATGGTATGACTCCTTTCAAAGCTTGGAGTGGTCACAAGCCGGATGTGACCCATTTCAGGATTTTTGGCTCAAAGGCTTGGGCTAGAATTCCAATTGAAAAGAGAAAGGCTTTGTAGCCACAAAGCCAAGAGTGCCTATTTGTTGGGTATTCTGAAGATTCAAAAGGGTACAAGATGATCAAATTGAGCACAAACAAATCCTTCATTGAAAGGAGTGTTTAGTTCCAAGAAGAGCCTTTAGCAGTAGTTGAAGTTGGAGAGTCTTCTTCACCACCAGAACCATTGAATGTAAGTGAAGAGACAAATGAGTTTGTTGATTCTGATACGTCTGATAATGATGATTTAATTACAGATCTTGATATTCCTACAAGACCAAAATGGGCAACAAATACCATTCATGCAGCTGGAGAACTAGCTGGAAATCCTAGTGATCCTAGGAGGACTAGATCTCAGTTTGAGAGTTCCCTGTGTATGAAAGACCCTTTGTTTGCAGAGAAGTGCTATATAATGGTTGAATCAGACCCACAAACATATGAATATGCAGCACATGATCCGAGATGGCAAACAACCATGATAGAACAATTCAGCTCACTCCAGAAGAACAAAACTTGGGAACTGGTTGATCTTCCCCCAGGGAGGAAGCTAGTTCAATGTAAGTGGGCTTTCAAAACTAAGTTTGCTGCTGATGGTTCACCTTTGAAATATAAGGCCATTTTGGTATCCAATTCCTACTCACAGGTACATGGTATTGACTACAATGAAACCTTTGCACCAGTAGCAAAGATGGACTCCATCAGGCTAGCCTTAGCCATTGCAGCTTCGAAGCAGTGGGAGGTACATCACATGGATGTGAAGTGTGCTTTCCTGAATGGAGATCTCATTGAAGATATTTACATGCAGAAACCTCAACGGTTTGTTACTAATCCATATTTTGTGTGCAAGCTAAAGAAAACATTGTATGGGCTTAAGCAAGCCCCCAGGGCTTGGTATGCCAAAATTGATGGCTTTCTACTGTCATTGAGTTTTGTTCAATGCAAGTATGATCCTAATGTTTATTTGAATCTGATTCATGGTTCTTTGATGATTATTGTCTTATATGTGGATGACCTTGTGATTATAGGAAGTTCAAAGAAAGAGATTGCCTCCTTGAAGGATGTAATGAACCATGCATTTTCTATGACTGATTTGGGGTTGTTGAGCCAATTCTTGGGGCTCAAAATTGCTCAATCCCAACATGGAATAAAAGTACATTAGTCCAAGTATGCTTTAGATTTGCTGAACAAGTTCAACATGAAAGATTTCAATCCAAGCAAGACTCCCTTCCTTTCAGGAGTTAAGCTTGAAGAAGCAGGTTCTTCTCCTATGGTAAATAATACATTGTATAGGTAGTTGATTGGGTGTTTGATTTAACTTACACACACTTGACCTGATATTTCTTATGCAATAAGTGTGGCTTCAAGATACATGGATCAGCCTCATGAGATCCATTGGAGAGCAGCCAAAAGGATCCTTCACTTTGTTCAGGGAACAAGAACTCATGGGATATTCTACAAAGCTAAATCTGATCTTGATTTGATTGGGTTTACTGACAGTGATTGGGTAGGTGACAACACAGATCAAAAGTCAACATCAGGACATGTGTTCATGCTTGTTGAAGGACCAATCAGTTGGTCAATCAAGAAACATAGTTTTCAACTATTATCTATTGTGATAATCATAGCACCATTCGAATCTGCAATGATCCAGTTCAGAGACAGAGAACCAAACAAATTGAGATCCATATGCACTACATTAGATAGTTGTGCATGATGGCACCATTCACCTACTCTTATGTGCATCTTCAGAACAAGTACTAGACATCTTTACCAAAGTTTTTTGTGAGAAGACATTCAACAATCTCAAATCACTACTGGGGATTGTTGATCATGCTGCGAAGCATGATTGATGACAAGATTTTCAAATTTTGTTTTACTGTCCATGTTTAAGGAAGGATTTTCCCACTGGGTTTTTTCCTCTTTCCTTGGTTAAATGGACATGCAGTATGTAAAGGGTGACTAAGCCTTGTTTCTAGGCCCTATAGTTTTCTAATATTTACTCATAAATTCTAGCTTAAGGGGGGTTTTTAGAATAATCAACCCATAGTTACCTACCTTAGACATTAATTAATCCATTTTTGTCTTATTTTCCAAGTTTCCAATATTCCACTCTATGCAAGTTGTCTTCCACATGCCATAGAAGTCAAACTTGCTAAAACTGAGTCATGGAGCTCTTGGGAAACCTCCTAGAATCCATATTTAGCATATCTGCTTTATTATAGATTCTCCCTAGTGCATATCTACTTTTTCTGCTAAGTTGCCTACTTTATTGAGATTTATGGCAAAAGGGAAAGTAAGACTAGGTGTAGTTGACTTGTTTTTTTCCCTCATCATCCTCCATTCTTTTCTCCTAATAAAAGCATGTATGAGTTATCTTTCCATCACTTATTAGCTTTCCTACTTGACTTTTCCAATTCATAAGCCTCTAGGTAGATTTGGAAACTACTTTATGCACCTATGGGGGATTTGACTAGATTTAGTAAGCCTACTTTTTTACTATTTCGAAAGGCATCCTTATGCATTCGAATCTCTCATGTAATTATATATTGCAGCATCTTGACTTTATATGGTTGGCTATTGTACACTTATTCAATACATATTAGTGTTATGCTCCAATTTCAGTCTCCTTTGTGTGTAAATTTGCATGTTTGATTAGCAATTTTGTGAATGCAATTGTTCTATCACTTGGGTTCAATTTCCATAATGGGATTACCACCACTTCGGTTAACTTTGAAATGTAAAATTATTTAAATATTAGGGTTTTTATAGATCGGTGGATGCCATCGGTGATAATCTTACAACCATAAGGATTTCGAATCCAATTATTTAAAATTTGATACTAATAGAGTAACACGACCCTTAGGGTCTGTGCCAGATTCTCATTTATGTGTTTTTTGGTATTTGTGCATCACTGGAATTTTAAGGTAATACATGTCATGATTTTGTTTCGACGAATTAACTAGAAAATCACCACCCTTAGTCTAGACCATTAAATCGTATGAGTTTTTTTTTTTAATTGATAGTTCCCGTTACTAAAATAAGTTTATACCATGGCTTCCATCTATGATGTTCTTACTGCCACGTATTGGATTTGAATGATTCATTTTTTTAAGAAGATTTATATCTTGTAGATTATATTTGGTTTTTAAAGTCAGATTGAGTCATGGTTTAGTTATGCGTTCCTAAGCTAGATGCTTAAGCAATCGTGTAGTATATCAAAGCTTTTATTTTAATACCTTCAACTCAGACAGGATAAATGGGATATTTGTGAATTAAATACTTTGTATAATTAAATATTTATGATTTGATAAAAATTGCATATGTAATTATTCCATTGGATCTTGGTGAGTCCCGATCTGGGAATTCTCGATCTGTAGTGGGGTTTTTTTAAATGGAATGAATTTAATATGTTTTATTTTATGGAAGCCTCTCGATTCTTAACCTGTTAAGAGAATAACCAGTTTTAAAGTACTTTTGAATGTAGTTACTTTATGCAAAGGAATTCTTGACTATGTTATTGGATTTACTTTGTTTTGACGATTTCTCTGTGAGTCTGTTATAAAAGCTAAAACATAATCTGATTCTTCTTTTTAAATGGTTTATAGTAACATACTATGTTGTGGACGTAATCAACTTATTCTATACCCTATAATTAGATCTTTCCTTCAATTTCCTAATTGTTTTAATCAACATATAAAGCTTGAAGTCTCAATTCAGGTATGGATTCCCAAACAAAGATTTGTTAGGAACCCTACAAATACTAAATCAGATTATTTTATAGATATGAATATAATAGCAAGAAAGAATATCTAGATTCAAAAACATAATAAGAAATATTATTGAACATATGCATAATAAATCAATACTCTATTCAGATGCATAATAGGATTTCCGTTAAAAGAAATCATTATGATTCATAGTTTAAAATGGAAATCCTACTAGAACTAGTTTTAAACAGATAAGAAATAAGATAAGGAACTTGGAACCACTGTCAGGGAAATAAAAATGAAATAGTCATTCCTCTCAACCAACTCCTAGAGAATCCAAGTCTTAGTTTCTCCAAAACCCCCGAGCTTGTTCATTGAACCGCAAGAGAAAAATCCACATAATGTGCCTTCTCTTGCATTGTCATATTCAATTCTCCATCCAATTCTAGCCTCCTGTTTTCTAATGGACATACTATTTATATTATTTTTCCTAGGACTTGGTCATTTATGAGCTTTTTGCTCTTTAGCACTCAACAAGGAGTTGCGACTTGGTTTTGGGGAAGATACCTCTTTCATCTTGAGTTCTCACTTGATAGCTTCAACCACTTGTATTTTCCTCTTGTGGGTCAGCAAACACTCTTTTAACAACTATTTCAGTTTTGTTCCCTCTAGTATATTTATTAATAAAAGAATAATCCATTACATTTGTTTTTTACTTCTTTATCAAAAATAATTTTAAATAAAATTAAAATATATGCAAAAAGAATCAAATAACAATTTATTAAATATTAGTGTATTACATAGACCTCCCCTTAGAGGATAAATCCGTCCTCAATTCTATTATTTTTATGTCTTTATTCTTCCATCTATTAATCTTGAAATAGGATCAGATATGCCTCCCACATATCACTTTCCAGTTCCCAAGTGGACTCTTCCGGACTAAGGTGCTTCCATTACACCTTGACTTGTCTGATGGTATGGTTCCAGAGTAAAAGTTCTCTCCCGTCGAGAATACGCTTCGGTTCCACCTGGAACTCTCCTTTGGGTTACACCTGTATAACATTCCAATCAATCAAACGAGTAGCATCATGAACATACTTATTCAAAATGGAAACGTAAAAAACATTATGTATTTTAATAGTAGGTGGTAGGGCTAACTGGTATGCTACCAACCCTACTTTATCCAAAATTTCAAATGGACCACAATACCTGGGCACCAATTTTGAATACTTGTCCAATCTTAGAGATATTTCCTTGGGGTTTACCTTTATATACACATGCTCACCTATCTAGAACTCTCGAGGAGTTCTTTTCAAGTCAGCATAGCTCTTTTTCCTGTCTTGGGCGGATTTCAAAGTTTTTTGTACCTATTTCATGTTTAGTTCCATATCCTTTAACACTTCAGGTCCTAACATTAACCTATAAACTAGACTGCTCCAAGAAATGGGAGTATTACATTTGCGTCCATACATAATTTCAAAAGGGTTCATTCCAGTTGATACTTAAAAATTATTATTGTAAGCAAATTCTGCTAAGTTCAAGTAATTTTCCCAATTACCCAGTTTGTCTATTACATATATTATAACCATGTATTCTAGAACCTGATTTACTCTTTTAGTATGTCCATCCATTTGTCGCTGATACACAGTGCTGAAATTCAAGTGTGTTCCTAGTCCTTTAAACAAATCCTTCCAAAAATTTCTTGTAAATTTTACATCTCTATCTGAGATTATTACCTTCAGTACACCATGTAACTTGGAAATTTATTTCCTAAATATGTCTACGATGTTAACAGCCTTATAAGTATATTTTTCTGGAATAAAATGAGGTGCTTTACTTAATTTGTCCACTACGACCATGATTGAGTCATGTTGCCTAAAACTTTTAGGTAGACCTATTAGGAAATCCATGCTGATTATTTCCCACTTCCATTCTGGATTGGGTAGCAGTTGCAGTAAACCTGTTGGGCGTTGTTGTTCTTCTTTTACTTGTTGGCATTCGATGCAGCGAGCTAAATATTATGCTATCTATTTTTTCATGTTAGGCCAAATGAAGTCCTTTTTGATCATGGTGATCATCTTCTGGTATTCAGGGTGTCCTGAATATGGTCATTTGTGTAACTCATTCATAATAGTTAGTTTAATTTCTATTTCATTTGGTATGTATGATCTGTTTTTATGCAGCAGTAACCCTCTTCCATTGAGACTAAAATCTGTTTTATTTGGTTCTTTTCATTTTCAACAGTCTTTTCTTTTAAAATCTAGTATTTTTTTATCAAAATTTTCTGCATTTAAGATCTGATTTTCCAAATCTGATTTTTAGTTGTTGCTTGCAAATAGTAAATTTGCGTGATGAATTAAAGTGTCCACAACTTTGTTCTCTTTCGATTTTATATGTTTTGTTTCAAAGTCATATTCACTTAAAAATGACAACCACCTAGCTTATCTAGCATTTAGGTTTTGTTGATCAAACAAGTATTTTAAACTTATGTTATCTGACATTAGAAATTTTTTTGTTCTGATGAGGTAGTGTTGCCACATCTTTAGTTCATGTCTAATTTCAGCAATATCTGAGTCATGTATAGCGTAGTTCATTTCATGTTATTTTAATTTTCTAGACTCATAGGCCACGACGTAGTTCTCTTGAATTAACACTCCGCCTAATCCTTCCTTACATGCGTCAGTGCATATGGTGAAATGATTAAAAGGATCAATAACTTTTAAGATAGGGGCGGCGTTTAACAGGTGTTTTAACTTATTTAAAATTTCCATACACGTTTAATTCCAGTGAAACTTCTTACCTTTCTTCTGCAGTGAAGTTATGAGGTAAGCTATCTTAGAAAATCCTTCAATAAACTTTCGGTAGTAACCTGTAATCCCCATGAACGGTCTTATGTCAGTTACATTTTTAGGGACTCACCATTCATTGATAGCCTTAATATTGTCTTGGTCGACAAATATTCCATCCTTAGACACTATGTGTCTTAGATATTGAATTATGTATTTAAAGAAGTCACATTTGCTAAACTTAGCAAACAATTGTTGTTCTCTTAACACTTGTAAAATTGTTGTTAAGTTTTCTTCATGTTCATGTTTATTCTTTGAGTAAATCACTATGTCGTAAATGAAGACAACTATGAATTTACCTAAGTAGTTACTCATAATACTATTCATTAAGCACATAAAAGTTGCAGGTGCATTTGTTAATCCAAAGGGAATTATGACAAACTCATAATGACTATATCGGGTTATAATAATCCTTCAAAGTTGTGCCATATTCAATACCAACCAAGATGTTGAGTTCCATCCATTTCATACTTGACCATGATCTACATGACATACATGTAAAGAGTGGAGTTTGTCACTGTATGGATATTATTGTTGAATGACATAATTGTGGAAACAATTGTAAACAAGATTTGGTTTTTAAAATTTATAGAAAAGGACAAAAGTATGGCATCTCAATATTCGTAAGTATTAGTGGTATCTACGTGGGATACCTCATTTCCCTCCATCTCTATGTGAGCATATTGAATACTTCCTTGGAAGAATTAAACTGTGCCACCAATTGAAGCTGTCAACATTTGAAAATGCCTAACAAAACACTAGTCATTGTTAACTACTCCAAAAGAATAAGAATTCTTGTTAGCCTTGAAATACTTCTCATGGAGCTACCATTTCATCTTGGAGACTATTTATAACCTATGAGTTGATGCTGCTTATTGTTGCAACATTTTCCGCCATCTCTCCATTGTTGCATTGAATCTTGGACGTGGAGTATCAGTTGAAGAGTGGTTGAAAGTGTTGTGTTGGACTGCTACATTGATATTTGAATGTGAATTGAATGTGGTTGTTGATGCGTGAGAAGTGAAATATTCTTGCACTTTCAATGAGAGTTGCATGAAAAAGATACAATGTTGTTACAAAATATTGTTGGATTTTGCATACTTTTTGAACCTATATTTTGTAGCAATCACAAGGAAAATGTATTGTAGAATACATCGATTTGTAGCCCTAACACCATATAAATTCATTGAAATCCAAAAAACAACTAACTTTGTAAGTCTTACAATGTGTCAAATTAAATTGAATTGAAGTGTACTTGGGTACATTTTCGGCTGAGTTTGTCAAGTGTTTATAAAAGGGTAGAGTTGTAGAAGCCCTTGTTTTTAGTGATTTTTTTTTCTGTTTTACCAATGGATAGAATAAATATCTTGGTATAGTTACTCAACACTATACTTGTCTCCTCCGTTGACATCATTGTCATTGTTAGCAAGAATATTCTTACTCACATTTGGAATTATGCGCAAGAGTCATTAGAGACACTTGACTTTGTATAATTGAGTCGAATCTCCTACAATAAGAGACACATTTTGAACTTGTTCCCGTTCAAAACAATCCTATTCATGATTCCATTCATCTACCTACACATATTAACATCAATTCAAAATCACATAAGCAAATCAGTGGCACCCCATTAGAAAAAAAAGAAATTGAAGATGAAGTTATGCATACATAGGTTCTTATCATTCTCTCCAAGACCATCATCAACGCATGGGAAGAGATCAACCAAAACAATAACATAACCAGTCTTAGATATGACAAGGAAGTGATAGTTAACATTCATGATTTCCCCAAGACTATCTAGTTTTAGAGTGTTGGATTCCTCAATGAGAGTTCAGCTTCATCCACTCATGTTCAGAGTTTGACATGCCAACACTGTGATCAAGTTGGCCATATGAAATATCAATGTTTTGATCTTCACCCTTGTAAGCATCCTGGAAAGCATACACATTCTTCACGAAGATGCTTCACTTAGAAGAAAACTGCAAGAGAAAAGATTCACTATGGGTGGATCGCTGCTTGGAAATTGTCATCAACAACCAAGAATATATACATATATCATATTAGAGATTTCGTTCACAAGTATTGACACATCTTTTTGTTGAGATATCTTGTTCTCCTCGTTTTTTTCTTGACAGGGGGAATGATGAAGAGATATAAATAAGCGAGCGAGAATAAGTGAGGCTAATCCACCACCATATCTGGATGCCAAATTCAGAGTTGTAGTTTGAAGACAGATCCCTCAGAGTAGTCATGCATTTTTGGTATTCTATGTCTAGTTTTGACACTCATAACCACAATGATATTTTGAATAGACATTGTGTCTAGTTTAAACACTTTGATATGTCTTTCCTTCCTTCTCCTCACATTGTTCCTCATAGGGGGATGATGAATAGTTATAAACAAGGTAGTGGGAATAAGCAAGCCTGCATCATATTCAGATCCTTGATCCTGCCAAACTTAAAGTTGTAGCTGGATCCAGATACAAATCCATGACTATCATTTAGTATAATCTTGCACCAGATTCTACTAACCTTTCGAAATATTCCACCAAGAACCTATAATCCTTCGAGCCAAGTTCCATATTTTATGGTCATCTTAAAACCACTCATTCAATAGAAGAAATACAACTTCTACTATCCTTCCAGAATGTTCCAGGAACCTCTAAACCTTCAAACCAAGTTCCATAGTTGTGGTCATCCTTAAATAACCTTCATGGTTCGTGATATTATAGCTTCTAAGATCAAGAGTTTTCGGTCATCTTTAAACCATCAACATAGTAGAAGACTTCAACTTCTTCTATCCCCCTTTGGTTGGTGGTCAGCAAAAACCACCATTTTAAAGAGCACTTGTATTTAGTAGGAGAAGTCAACTTTTGCTAACTTACTTGGCATAGTTGGATTTTCAATCCTTTTATTCAACTCTCTTTTCTTTCCCTCATATAAACCCATTCAAATTAAGGGGGGGTTTGATGGAATCTGATCCATCAGGGTTAAAGAATATGAGTAATTATGAGGGATCCCAAGAGACATCTTGGGAATTTGGAACCCAAGGGTCACTTATTATTGTATTTATGTACATTATGTAATGATAAGTCGTGTGCTTTCACACCTCAATCTATCTATTTCATTGGCTTTTTGTTCATCCATTTGCCTATGTTCCCTATAGGGATTCTAACAAAATGTTTGGAAAATATGCAAAGATCAGGGATACTAGGTAAGTGTATTCTTTCGGGAAAATGTTTCTTTATGAAGGTGATTGAATATCTACATAGGAGGTTCACAAATTTGCGCTAATTTTTTTATGAGGAAGTGAATGATAGACTCACTCTCAAACAATATATGGTTGCAATGTTTATGTGAAAAATTTGGTAATGGTGAGACGCCTATTGTGGATACTAGAAAATGTTTGGTTGAAATGGATGAATTTATTTCTACTATTTATAAACCATACCCAAAAAACTAGATGTTTGGAGCATGAAATATATGTGGAGATGAACCTAAATTTTTTCAAGGTTTTCCCTATATAATGCACTTATGGAAATCTATAGTGTGTGAAAGAGGCTTCTTAAAATTAAAGAAGATAAAAAAGCTATGATTGTGTCAGCGCTCTACATCCTAGTATGGGGGAGATGTTGTAACCTTCATTCCCAACAAAATAATAAAAAATAAAATTTTTAATTATCCACCAAAATAAATGTCGGCCAAAAAAAAACCCAATATGGGGGAGATGTTGTAATGTTTCTACCTAACAAAACAATAACAAGTTAAAAATTTAATCATCTACCAAAAAAATATCAGCTAGAAAAACAACCCAATATGGTAGAGATGTTGTAATGTCCCTACCTAACCAAAAAAAAATTAATTATCCCCAAAAAATGTTGGCCTTGCACATGGTTTTAAAATCATGTGTAAGGCATCCTAAGCAACTCATGGTTTTATTGTACATGGTTTAGGAGGGCCTCGCACATGGTTTTAAAACCATGTGCTAGGACCTCCTAAACAACCCATAATTTTTAAAGCATATGTTAAAACCATGGCTTTAAAACCATTTTCAATCCTAGATCAACAGATTTGATCCCTCTTGATGCTTGATAGTAGGATTTGGATCTAAGCTTGTAGATAAGAATTTCATTGGAGTGAATAGGATATGTTAGTGTTTATCTCTCTAAGTGCACTTGATTCTTTAAATGAGGTAGATTAGAATGACATTTATGATATATGGAAACAAATTGAATCTATAAAACCTTTTTTATTAGGTTAAATTCATAGTTTCAATGATGTACTCCCATATACTTTTGAAGAATATCAAATGAACAGAAGGAAAACATGTTTTTTTTGTTATTAGTTCCTACGTAGCAAGTGGTTTGGTCAATTATTTCATCCATATGACCATGCATTTTTTTGAATGCTAGTGTTTTACATTATACTGGAGTTTTGGTATTAAACTATTTTTTTAAATAAATTATTTATCTGGTGTTCTATTCGTTGTGTAGTGTTGACGTCCTTCTTGGGTTTTGTAGCTCGGTGGGTGACAAAACACTGATGTTTATGTTTGTAGATATGGATGAACACCATGTCATGGCCTAAAATGAAGTCTATACTTGTCTCATTACAAGAAATACTTTTCCATCTAATTGATCTACATGTGAATTCTAGATTATGCATCCTCTTTTCCAAATTCTATTGGATTTCCTACATCAAGAAGATCACAATCTCTATCGTGTTAGATACATGGTGGCAATAAGATTGTTGTAAATAGATTGCAAGTCTTGTGAATCTTCACTCCACATGACTTAATAAGAGTGAGTCTTGAGAAGATTTCTTCATAAGAGTGAGGCTTGTTACCACACCATACCATGGACCAGAAAAACAAAATCCTTCGTATTTGCATTATACAAATTATATATAGAAGATGAGATTTTGTTTGCTTTGGCTTATTGTGACGGTTGTACATCAATATCTCTATTTGGGATATACAACTTGTATACATTCTATGAGATTTTATAATTTGTTTGGGCTTATTGTGATGGACGTAGTTGAATATCTATCTTTGAGTGCTCAAGAACTAAAGGGGAAAGAGGATGATAATGCACTATACCTCGATAAAGTAGGGTTGAAATTGGTCCTGCTGATAATGGGTGTTGGTTTGGTGGCTTGTTTGGGTATTTTTGGGATGTTTTGGAAGCATAGGAGGATGTCATGTTCTTATTTTCAGTTTTATATGAAGGTATATGATACATACCAGAGGGATCATCTGGCCCAATTCCCTCAAGAATTGATGACCAATGTGTTACACATTACAAGAGGTAATGCTAAATTGATGTCCCTTCATTTGTTTGAATTGCACGAAATTGGGTTTTGTTTGATTGACTTTGAAAGAAATGGATGTCATTTGTTTTATCATAACTGAAATGGGTTTTGATCTATTTGGACATTAAAATTGTTTGTCCTCCATTGATATGCGATTTAATGTTTATAACATTGAAATCATTTTCCGTCCATTGATATGGGTTTCATTTGTTTATATGAATCAATGCAACAAATTCCAGAACAACAAGCATTATATGGGATGACCTCCACACTACATCTCATATTGATACCATAAGTCAAAGTGTTAGAACTATCAAGTTAAAAATTTCTTTGATGACTTAGATTCTTGTAGCTCCCCCAGATTAATATTACTTGTGGAAGATAGAGAAATGCATGTATTATATGGGATGACATCCACACTATATCTCGTATTGATACCATAGGTCAAAGAGTTAGAAATGTCAAGTAAAAATGTTCTTTTATGCCTCAGTATTCTTCTAGCTCCCCAAAACGAATATTGCTTGTGGAAGACAGGAAAATTAACAAAGTAATATTAGGACTCATCCATTTATTGGTTTTTAGGTAGCACATGTTTCCATATAATAAGGCTTATTTTCCTTAATTTTGTTGCTAATATGTGATTGATTGTTTTCACTAAATTAACATGAGATGATTTTTGGTAAGGTGCTTCAAACCCTTAACCTTCATTCTGAAGAAGTTGAGAATGGAAAGGTAGAAGCTAACTACTTCAAGAAAAGAAGGACTTTGACCTTGTGTCAATGGACAAACTTAATGCTTGTCATGGATGGGCATGAGGTATATAATTTATAGATTTTAAACCTTTATAACATATGATCTTGATGTTTTGTTTCATTTTCTTTGCATGTTTGAGAAATTGGATTTGTTTTGCAGGTGTTTTTCCACAATTGGGGAAGTTCCATTGTTTGTTGTGGCATGCAAATATTTTCAACATAATACTCATTGAATCCCAGAAGTGAAACTAACTTATAAAATTAAAGGCCATTTCATTAATCTATAAAATATGTATTACATATTCCTAAATAACAATTTTAGTACCTATTACAAAGTTGCCATGCCTTATAGGATTAGTTATTCTATGAAAAAGCTCAACTAGCATGAAAGAAGCTTCAAATCTGGAAACTACCAAAAGCTTGGTGCATAACATGAGAATAAGGGGAGGCTACGACATCCCAACATTTGACACCATTGGGACAAGTTTAGACTTCCTTCACACTAGTAATGTTTTTGTATTAGAATGGTAATCTCGTTGCAACATTGCTATACACCTTTTGTATTAGAATGGTAATCGCATTGCAACATTGCTATATGTGTAGCACAAGGTTTGGTTTTTCTACAAGGTTGTCAACATCCAATCTTCCATGTCAATCTCATTGCTAAAAACATTCTTCGGATGTATTTAAGAAATCCACAAATAGGTGACATTGAGCTTTGCAATATTTTCAATCCTTGCAATTGTTGGCTTAGTTGGATACATCCCTCCAGCTATGCTTCAATTGTTCATTTGTGCCAACACAGTACATGTCATAGAATATAGTGTTTTATAGTGTAGTTTTAGCCATATAAGGGATGTAAGAGAAAACAAAGAAGCAGATAGAAGCACTATGGGAAGATTGATTGCCTTCTCATTATTAAGAACACATTAAATAGGAAATGCAAATGACAATACTGTTGGCAGGAATTTTTGGGCTAAGTTAGATACGCAGCATCACAGATGTTGCGCAAGGTCAAAGATGTTGTGCAAGATGGAGAGCGGCACATAAGGAGGATCTACAATATTTTATGTATTTTGGTCATGTTTTGTAGATTTGGACCGCATTTTGTGAAGTGTGGTCATTACTTTGTATAATATGTTTAGAAGTAGTTAGGAATTTGGTTAAGTGGACCACCAATGTAAAGGCATAAACCTATAAACAGATGTCAAATTCCAATTGTTGAGGCCTATAGAAAGGGAGAGAGAGTTCTTAGTTCTTAGTTTCTCCTTGGATCTTTTGAGGTGCGTGCATGTATGAGAGCTTCTTCTCAGTTTTGAGAACGATGCTTTTTGGCTCTGTGTATGTGACTAAAGAACAATTTTGGGAACCTATGTTGTGTTGCAGAATTTAATATGATATGACGGAGATTGAGCATAATCATTGTGCATTTTACTGTATTTTTATTTTCCTAGTTTATGCGGCCTAAATGTGAATGCAATGTGTATTTGCAATGTGGATCTGTGAATGATGCAATGTTTTTCTACTTTAAATGATGATATATTGCTAGATTTGTTTGCACATCGATGTTTTGCTGTGATTTAGTTATGTTAATGTGATCTATTGAATGATGACATAATTTTGTTTATGCATAATTTGGATAAGTAGATCTGTTGAATAATTTCGCGTTGAATTGAATAATCAATGCACTGTCCTCCTTCATATTGTGGAAACTTGGTTCCAACAATTCTCCCTCAAACATCTCGGGTGAGACTTCATCTACTCTGCAGGTGTTGCTGGACGGGGTAAAACCTGTCTGGGCCGGTGCTTAGGTAGATCGTGTTGGTTTGGGTGTCGACAAAGAGTGAGCCCTTGTTGACTAGTTTTGTGTCAACAAATACTATGGTTCAATACCATAGGTTGAAAAATACCATTAGTCTCCTAACTCACTAAATAACTACAGGTGAGATTACATTCTTCAACACACCCCATTAATCTCAACGGGTAGTACATCTTCAGCATTGTCTATGCCTAAGTGGTCTCTCGAATATACAAATGCAGATGTTCCCAATGGTTTGGTGAACATGTCAACCAACTACTCCTTAGCCACAAAACAATAAAGAAATTTGTCCATCATTGACTAACTCATGAATGAAATGATAACAAGTGTCAATGTGTTTGCTTTTTCTATGAAATACATTATGTTTGGACAACTGTATTGCAGATCTATTATCACAGAAAATAGAAGTGGGATCCTTTTCAGTGTGTCCCATATCCTTTAATAGTCTTCTTAGCCAACACTACAACAAAAACTGGATTTAGCGTCAGATTTAGCGCCATATTTTAGTGTAATTTTTTCCCAATTTTGATGAACAATATGGCGCTAAACCTGGCACTATTGTACAATTTCATAAAATGCCGTCCATTGCATCTTTTTTCCCATCCTTTTTAACATCTATTTTTGCCTCCATTTTTGCGCCCAATTTTTTGCATCTTTTGTTACGCCCTTATTTGCGCCCAACTTTGCATCTTTTTTTGCGTCCTTTGTTACATCCTTGTTTGCACCTAGTTTGACGCTTACTTTTGCATCCAATGTTGTGCCTTATTTTGCTCCTAGTTTTTCATCAAGTCTTGCACCATGTTTTGCATCAAATTATGTGTCCAATTTTGCATCTAGCGTTACATCTAGCTTTGCATCCAATATTGCGTCTTGTTTTGCATCTAATTTGCATCTTGTTTTACATCTTTTTTTGTATCCATGTTTGTGCCTGATGTTTCATCTCATTTTACGTCGTATTTTGCATCTAGGTTTGCACCTAGTGTTGCATCCTGGTTGATGTCTTTTTTTGCATCTATGTTTGAGTCCAATGTTGCACCCAGTGTTGTGCCTAATGTTGTGACTGGTTTTTCAACCATGTTTGTATCTAATATTGCATCCAATTTTGTGTCCAATGTTGCATCCCATCTTGCATTCAATATTACGTCTAGTTTTACATCCCTTGTTTCGTCCCATCTTGCATCCAATATTGTGTCTCGTTTTAAGTTTTTGTTTGCGCCAAGTGTTGCCTCCAGTTTTGCACTTGGTGTTACGCATGGTTTTATGTCCATCGATACACCATATTTTGTGCCCAATTTAATGTCCAATTTTACATCTAGTTAGGATTCCACTTTTGCATCTACTGATGCGTCTAGTTTTGGGCCTAGTATTGCATCTAGTTTTGAGTCATTAATTGTGTCTAGTGTTGAGTCTTTTGTTGCATCCAATTTTGCGATTAGTGTAGCATCCATTTTTGTGTCCACATTTGCGTCTAACATAAGGTCCACTTTTGCATCTACTTTTGTGTTTTGTGTGACGTCTACTTTTACATCATCTTTTGCAGTTAGTGTTGCGTCTAATATTGCATCAATCTTGCACTACTACATTTTTAACCTTTAGAAATACATTGCAATATCATTAGGGCATGGAGGAATCGAACCACCAACCTCCTACTTATAAGGCAGGCACTCTTCCATTGAGATAGAACCCTTTAAGAATCAGGAAGATGAGCAATATTAACACATTAAATTTCATCATTGTCCTTGAAATATTGTTTCACCTTTATTGTTTTGTGTATAATTTGTCATGTGTTTTTCCTATCATGCCTATTGACATACATTTAAATATTATTATTTTTTCTCATCCAGAACCAACACATTTGAAATAACAGGATTCTAAACACTTGCATATGGAAACTATTAGTTTCCATTCTGATAGATTGCACATCCACCTTGGTTTTCCTACAACAATGCCTACACATGTAATACTATGTTACCAAACATGAGAAATGAGAAATGCAAAAAGAAAATGGAATGGTACATGAAATGGGTTTTGGAGGTTTCACATAGAAGAAACAAGGAGAGAGAGAAAACAAAACTAATGGTGAAGAAGAGCACAGAGATCACAGAGCCTGGATATAGTAAAAATGCAGTCTAGGTTGTCAATGGGTCTTGATTTGTGGGTCAAGTAGGTTTACTTACTTGGTAAAACTTGTTGTAAACAAGAGCTTAGTTAGTTTGTATGCTAGGTAAAACTTGTTGTGAACAAGAGCTTGGTTAGTTTGAACTTTGTATGCCAAGAGGTATTTAATAAAACCAAAAAATCCTAGCAAGTCCTCTTCAGTAAGGCCTAAATATTTGATAATTGGGGTTAGTCTTCCAACCAAAACAAAACAAAAATTATAGAATTCCCACTGCTTTACACAAAGAAATTTGGAAACTGAGGACCACTTCACAAACTACAATGGATGATCAATGATCGACAGAGCACGACTGAGACCTAAATCATGTATACAACAAATACAAATGAATTAAAATGGAACTAGGAAGAGGCTAATCAAATGCCAAGATAACATAGAAAAAATGAAAATTTATCATGAAATTACACAAAACAATCTGGTCATCGATACCTTCAATTGCAATTTGTGTTGTGGGTATGGAATAGAGCCAGGATTGAAGTGAAATTCAATTTCCCGAAGAATTGAATTTTTGGCGTTTGAAAAGGTGGAGAATATGACAAACCGGTTAAAAGGGATTGAACCCCACACTTTCACAGCCATAACAATAATATCCATCACTATCAGGAAACTCTTTTATTCCAAGTTCTCGTGGCCGATAGAGAGGGTTCCCCCAAAGGGACCATATCATATGCAAACAATAGTAGTGCAGTGAGGACATGGTGTAAAAAGAAACCATTACCAGCATGGGTGTTCTTCTAGAGGTGCATCTATTTTTTCTAGTCCATCGTTTTAAATCCAAACTGCATCAATGTAAATCTGAAATAATTTCAGGGATAGGGGGCAGCCCTGGTTAACCCTATTAGTGCTCCCGATGAAGTGAGAAAACCTCCAAGATGTGGGAAGTTGTCATATAACTATCATAGAGCCTCATAATAGCAACACTGACGTTCTATTCAACAATGATACTGTGAAGTTCTCATGATTCATTTCCTAGTTTAAGTTTCTTTAAAGTCTTCATGCTTTGTCTGATTATCCATTTCACCTATTTGAAGGTATGCAATATATTTGTTGATTTTCACAAGTTAGATGAGTGTTAATGCAAGTAATAAAATTCAATACATGAACATATAAAGAATTGAGATAAAATTCAAACTGTAATAAAACGTAACAACATAACTTTCATTTCTTTCAACTTAACGCTCTGCTGGTCACTGCGTTAACTTAACACTTTGCTGGTCACTGCGTTAAATTTGATCATTGAAATGTTTCATCAACTGTCATGTACAGAAAAATAATAAATAACATGTGCAGTAAACTACAAAATATAAAGAATCTTAACCATTGTTGGATCTGCCTTATACTCAGTTAGTTCTGAGTTTGATCTTGTCACTGAAAGGACAAGTCAAACTAGTTGAACCATATACGTACCTTAAGAGAGAGAGGGAGTAAACAAAACTTAGTTTCTTCAATCAATTTAGCAGTGCAGTCAAGGAGAGTCACACAGATTCACTTAGAGTGAAAGATGTATAGTCAAGCACTCTATCAATAGATTCACGATGAACAAATTCCCGAAACCAGTCAAGGTGGATCAAACAAAAACACTCAGCCTATGCAGAGAATAGATCGCAGTAAACCCCATGCGAAATAACACAGAAGTAAAACCTGCAGACTGCCGTGGAGAAAGAAAAACGCATCCCAAACCGAGTAATCTAGGAAGATCGATGAAGACCAGGAAGAGAGATCAGTGAAGACCAGGCAGAGTGATCCCGAGAAGACAATCCCGTGAAGGTAAGCCAAGCCATGAAATAAAAACCAGCAATCAAAATCCAAGCCCATGAAGGTAAGCCAAGCCGTGAGAAAAATCACGCAGTCAACCGGTAGAGAAAGCCCCACAAATAAAATGCAAACAACAGAAAATGGGCAGAGAGAGCCCCACAAATAAAATGCAGACAGCAGACAGCCGGCAGAGAGAGACCCACAAATAAAATGCAGACAGCCACTGAAAAATAATAACACGTGAAGGTAGATCGATGAAGACCAGACCGAGAAGGAGATCGGTGAAGATCAGACCGAGAAGGAGATCGGTGATGACCAGACCGAGAAAGAGATTGATGACGACCAGACCAAGAAATTAATCCCGTGAGATCAATCCCGCGAAACCAAAAATCAGAATCCAAGCCCGTGAAAAATAAAAAAATTAGAATCCAAGCCCGTGGAGAAAGCCGTGCCGAGAAAAATCAAAATCCAAGCCGAGAAAAATCAAAATCCAAGCCCGTGGAGAAAGTCGTGCGTGAAAAATCAAAATCCAAGCCTGTGAAGGTAAGCCGTGGTGAGATCCCAAAATCATATGTGTTGAAACTAAAAATAATCTCTTCCTTAAATAGGTTAGGGTATATAAAAAAATTACTTAGGATAGAATTAACGGAGGCCCACAAAAATAAAATAAAATCATAAAAATAAAAATTAGGTAGCCCAAAAGAATAAACCGTCCCAACAAAAGTCAAAAAAGATTTTAATATAATAAAAAGTAAATTGTCAAAAAGTCTATTAATAAAATCATGAGATTTTATTAATGAGACTAAAATAATTATTTAATGAAATTATAATAAAATGAAATTCCAAAGGTCCAACATAAAGTCCAAAATCATAAGTGGGTCATTATAATAACAACAGAAGGTAATCATAAAACTAAATGGTTCAATGATCTTTAATAAATCATCAAGTAAATATACTCCATAAAGTAGTAGTCATCATAGTCAAAGGTGCACACAAGTAATAGTGCTAAGACTAGTAAGAATAGGACCAAGATTCAACAACCACAATATTAAGGTGAACTGTAAAGGTGGACAATCAATCAAATAGGACCAATAAGACCAAATACTTTTCTCTCTCTCAAGGTACATAGTTTTATATATTTTGTCATCACTGTATACGGGGGAAGATCCAACCGGATGGTACAATCCTTTTGTCCTTGACACTGCTCCTAAAGGTTAGGTACTAGGGACATCGTCAAGGGGTGGCCAGTCCCTTGAGAATCAACCTATCAATAACCGATTAGGAGAGGGGACATCATTATCTTCCATTCTTAATGAATGGCTTTCAGCCTTAGGCTGAGTTTTAGTCTCACACTGAATCAAGTTGATGAATCCCTGGACCCTAACCGGGTCCTCCATTCTCTTGCAGAATGGTTCTCAGTACTAAGCTGAGTTTCAGTCTCACACTGAAAATTGATCAATTACCTGCAGTACCTACTTGGACATCGTGTCCCTGGTCCTATACCAGAATATATCTCTGCCTCTACCTGCAGGCTCTACTTGGACATCAAATCCTTGGTCCTAGACCAAAATACCCTTGAGGCATATAGCGGCCCTAGCCACATTCTAGGGGCTTTTCCATGGCATCAACCTACTTGGTCCTAGACAAAAAACCCCAGGAGACTACTGGGGGCCCTAGGGTACATTCTAGGGTCTTATTATATCCTAGTCAACAGACTAGGAAACCATTCTCTGAGAATGGGTCTCCCAGCTGCACTAACTTTAACAATATTTACAATTGAGGATTGCTTTATTGCTCTTGTATATGTGGTATTTAGTTTTCCAATCTATTAATGTCTAGTGTTCCTGAATCACAAATTATGAAACTAATTTTCATATTGCTGCATTGCAGGCTTTATTCTACTCTGCTCTTCGTTGTGCACGAGAAATAATGATTGTTGATGATGGATCAAAGAACTTACTGAGGGCTGTAAATAGCACACTAAGTGCACTGGCTTTTCATATCAGAGAGTATTATTGGATTGATACGATAAAGCTCAATGAAATTTATAGATACAAGACAAAAGAATATACCCCTGAAGCTGTCAACAAGTTCAATATTTATCCAGAGCAAATTCCATCATGGCTTGTTAATTGGATGCCTGATCAAGGAGGATTCCTAATTGGGAACCTTCAGCCTGCTCACATGGATTTCAGGTTTTTCTCCTTGGGGAATCTTTGGGCTATAGTAACATCTCTAACTACTCCAGAACAGGCTGAAGCTATATTGAACCTAATTGAGAGCAAATGGGATGATCTTGTGGGAAGCATGACTATGAAAATATGCTTTCCTGCATTGGAATATGAAGAGTGGAAAATTATCACTGGCATTGATCCAAAGAATACGTATTGCTCTCTCCTTTTTCTTATATTGATTGTTAATATGCATGGTTTTGTACATCAGGATTTAGAAGGGAAGCATACAGAAATTTAATGTTCAGGGTTGTGTTTGCATTCTGTGTTCACTTTTAATATTGAAGTCATATATGAGTGCTGAAGGACAGGATGGGCTTTTGCAGTTGCATTCTGTGTTGTATGTTGGCATGTACCTACTGTAAGATGCTGAAAAAGTATTATGTTCACCTATCTCAATGTTGCCATCTGCTTCATTTTTCCTCAGTATTGTGTAGCATATCTTCTTTAGCTATATGAAATTTTGATAGTATTCTTGGTAATTCTCTATATATAATGTTGTGTATTTGAAAGCTGAAGAATAATCTATGTTTGATTGGAAGCTATGGTATGGAACTCCATGCTTTGATTGTAAATGATTTATATTATCATCTTCAAGGGGAGTTAGAAGGTCGAAAAATTCCTCCAGGTTCCTTTCAGAGAGTTTCAGAGCACCTCATAAAGTTGGAGATAGATTCAATTTTGCATACTGTTAAACATTTCCATTTAAAAGAGCTTCATCCATTATGTGAAGATAAGCATATTTATGATACCAAATCCCTTAAAACAGAATTGGGTATAGATTGGTGGCCTCACTTAGATGACAAAGGACTCATAGCTACAGCAGAAAAGACACTAGAAATCTTGAGCCGTGCAAATAGGGCCTCTTGTCTTGCAAATTTTCAGTTGAATGCATTAAAAGCATGGATGACTGTGTTAGCTTTGTCAATGTTTGACAAAAAAATTATAAGTTCATTCATGCTTGAGAGCTATCATACTTATCCAAAACAATTTCTGTGCTTGTTATGTTTCTAGACCATAAGAATACCTACTTTCCTTGTTTCTGTTTTATAGCCTTTCTGGATCAGTTTGTTTTGGTACTTATATTTTTGTTTGCAATGCCTGATATCGTTTCTTGTTGAACAGGGGGCAGAGTTAGGTTCAATAACCCTAAATGCATCCTTCTTAGTCAAATAATCGATAGGTTTGTGTGTTGAAGATCTTTGCAATTATCTATTGACATCAATGCAGTTGTTAGGCCCTCTTGGTGATCCAACAAATTACATGCTAAATTTTCTCATAACACAGGCCCAAATTTTGCTTATTTTTGTGAGGTGGATGTGCAGCCGTCTAATGTCAACAACAAAGAGAATGCATGCTTGGCTACTCTATGCAAAAGTGATCAGAACAGTGATCACAAGCCTAAAATTATTGATGGATATAAAACCATTTATTCCAGACAGACTTGAAACAATGCTTAGATGTCTCCTGGTAGTGCTTCTGACATCATTAGACTTTATTCATTCTCAAAATAAAGAGTACCAGGAAAGAAGAGAATCAAAGACAGACATGCAGAATGTGGCAGAGATGTCTTTTCTAATGTTTCTCTTATGAGTTTGGGATTTCTACCTGTTCTTTGCAGTTGTGTTGAAAACAACAATGTTGCAAACCTATCTTTAGCTGTAATTGATACACTCTTAAAAGGTTTCCTAGCACCTAATACTTGGTTTCCTATTTTTCAAAACCATTTTCCTATGCAGTGTGTAATTGGTCGGATTCGACATGATAGTTGGAGAGATTCAGCTGCTGTAATCCTGAATTTCTGTTTATCTTTAGCATGTGTGAGAGGAGGTGCTGAGATGTTGCAGTCTGCTGGTTTTTTTCATGCTTGTCAACATTTAGTCACTTCCTACGAGATGAACTTTCATTAGGCTCGGGAAATAGAGAGGGTCCATTCTCTATGTGGCATAACGGTATACTGTGTGATGGGTTATGGGGTTTAGGGCTAGCTGTTGTAACATCAATGGTGAACTCTCTTGGAGAAAATGATGGTGGTGCTTTAGTTCTAGACAATGCATTGACCTACTTTTATGCTTAAAAATATTATATCTTGTGTACACTATATTCTACCTTCCAGCCAATGCACTTGGTAGGAAGAGAACTAAACATCAAAGGCCCCAAACTTCTCTCATTGCATTACAAGAAACAGAACATGCCATTACTCTTATGTGCCATCTTGCAAAGAACCAAGTGATATGGCTAAATGTTATGCAAGGTGTAGATTCAGAACTCCGGGAAACTTGTATACATCTACTAGCCTTTATTGCTAGAGAAGGTCTCATATGTACTCGAGATAATGCTAGAGAAACTATGCTTTTGCGATGCCCTCCCCTTCAAAAGGAAGAGATAGATGCACATGAAAAGCCTTCAATGGATGCTACATTCTTTAAAAAACCCTTGATAATTTTCATATTACACAGGTAAAGGATGAAGCATTTATTGCCTGAAGGTAGACACAATAGCATAACAAAGTGAACAAAAGTATTTCTAAATGACTCGTGAATCACATCTTAGAATATTAAAAAAAAACTGTAAAAATCTAATCTAGAGCCTGAGTTTTCCTCATACAATGTACTATGAATCGAATAATCATGTATAAAGCTAAAATAGTCGACCTTTCACCAAAAAGGTGTCAAAAGCTATAGATCTGTACAAGATCATAAACTTTTGGTCCAATACCATATTAAAAATATTTGTTCCGTTTACCTTTTAACTTTGATTCCACATAAAACTTAGCTTTTAAACCATGAAACACTAAAATATCGATACAATTTACATATATCCAACACTTAGCTTTGATACCATGAAGCACTGCAATATCGATACAAATTAAATATTCTCAAGAATCATTCTAGACAAAACAAGCGGCACCTTATATAACTGTAACTAGAAAACATAGCACTTTTGATCTCATACTCATACCCACGATTAACAGTCTGCCATCTCTGCAGCCCACATGTTACATGAGTACAAGAGAGACTCTAATGTCTAGAGGAACAAGTTATTTGAAGGACAAGAGCAAAGAATCAGAAGTACATAATCTAGTCAATTTACATTACCTAACTGAACCTTCCCCAAAGATAATGAAGTTGTTTCTTAAGGTGAAGAACGGTACACCACCGCAGCGGAAAACAGCGTTGAGACATGTTACTAATAAAGCTAGGGAGTTTGGTGCCGGGCCTCTCTTTAATCAGATTTTGCCTTTGCTCATGTCCCCCACACTTGAAGATCAGGAGAGGGATCTTTTGGTGAAGGTAACTGATAGAGTTCTTTATAAATTGGATGAACTTGTCAAGCCATTTGTTCACAAGATTCTCATGGTCATTGAACCTCTTCTTATAGAGGAAGATTACTATGCCCGTATCAAGGGAAGAGAGATCATCTCCAACTTGAGCAAAGCGGCAGGGCTTGCAACTATGATTGCCACCATGAGACCTGATATTGATAACATTGATGAATATGTGCGAAACACAACAGCAAGGGCTTTTAGTGTAGCTGCTTCTACTCTTGGAATTCCATCTCTTTTGCCATTTTTGAAGGAAGTGTGTCAGAGTAAGAAATCATGGAAAGCTCGACATACTGGTATGAAGATTGTCCAACAGATAGCTATTCTCATGGGTTGTGTTGTTTTGTCGCATCTAAGGTCCCTTGTTGAAATTATAGAACACAATCTTAATGATGAAAATCAAAAGGTGAGAACTATTACCGCATTATCACTGGCTGCTCTTGCAGAAGCTGCAACACCTTGTGGATTAGAAAGCTTTGATTCTGTTCTTAAACCCCTATGGAAGGGTACACATTCACATAGGGGTATAGTTCTTGCAGCTTTTTTGAAGACTATTGGATTTATTATACCTCTTATGGATGCTATGTATGCTAGTTATTAAACAAAGGAAGTGATGGTTATCTTGATTTGTGAGTTTCAATCCCCGGATGAAGAAATGAAAAAGATTGGTTTGAAAGTTGTTAAGCAATGTGTCAGTACAGAGGGCGTGGAAGCAGATTACATTAGAGCAGAAATACTTCCTGAATTATTCCGCAACTTTTGGGTTCGAAGGATGACTCAGGATCGTAGGAATTGCAGATAGTTGGTTGATACAACTGTTGCGATAGCTAACAAAGTGGGAGTTGCAGACATTGTGGGAAGGACTGTTGAAGACCTTAAAGATGAAAGTGAACCATATCGCTGGATGGTAATGGAGAGAATTGGAAAGGTAGTTTCCAACTTGGGAGCTTCAGATATTGATTCTCGCCTGGAGGAGTTGCTCATTGATTAAATACTTTATGCATTCCAAGAGCAGACCAGTGATGATGCTAATGTAATGTTGAATGGATTTGGTGCTGTGTTGAATGCTTTGAGTCGGAGAGTCAAGCCGTACTTGCCACAAATTTGTGGTACCATTAAGTGGAGAATAAATAATAAGAGTGCAAAGGTTAGACAACAAGTTGCAGATCTTATTTCCAGAATCGACGTAGTGATGAAGCAATGCCAAGAAGAACAACTAATGGGTCACTTGGGTGTTGTGATTTATGAATACTTGGGATAGAAAATTCACATGGAGTCTAAGCCACATCTATAGAACATAGTGTGGACTGAACCTTAAAAAACCTAACATTTTAAAGTCCTGAAACAAATACAGGAAGATAAAAACCAAAGAGACTGTAACATGAAAACCTAATACAAAATCACAATATGAAAGCATTCACATAATGACTAATAGAGTGGAAACACTTCTCTGTGAATGGAATAGAGCCATTGTAATTGAGGAAGGGTACCATGGAATATTTAAGTTTAGTTTATTTTAATTCTGGATTTAACTAAAAGTAAGCTTTATTAAGTTCTGGTACTAATATCTATACATCAAAATCTAATACTGCCCAATATTAAAAATGTGGTTTTAAAAGTATAATATAAGCTGGGCTATGGCTATCGAATGGGTTTTCCATCTTGATTTGGAAGGGCGTTACTGACTATTGAGAAGGAAGGGATACTGGGTGAGTAAAACTATAAGAAATGCCATGGGTAACAATAAAGAGATAGAGTGAATAACAGAGTCATAATTTATAGAGCCTCCAGAAATATTTGTGTTTTATCGAACAAACCATAGATCGATTTCTTTACTGCTATGGCTAGATCTGTGAACCGTGTATATTATCAAATGAAACTAACACCCCACGTTGTGTGATATTAAGGCAATCAGGATGAAATATACAAATGAAACTAACACCCCACGTTGTGTGATATTAAGGCAATCAAGATCTCATCGATATTGTTTGTATTAAACATGAGCTTGTAGGAAAGATATACCCCCAAAAAAATTGGAAGCAAATTTGAACTGTATTTTTCCATTACCGAAAACCGAAGCATTCACTTACTTAGGGACAAAATGATAACTAATAGCAAAAAATCTTAAAAGAGGAAAAATAAAGGACCTAGTAACAAGCTTAGCTAAACGCCCCACCAACATCATTCACCAGAATCTTAGACCCTGCATTGATAATGTGCAGCCGTTGGAGAAACCCCACCCTGTCAAATCTGCGAGCATGCTTAGCTAAATGCCCCACCAACATCATTCACCAAAATCGTAGACCCTGCATTGATAATGTGCAGCCGTTGGAGAAACCCCGCCTTGTCAAATCTGCGAGCAGGTAGGCATAGGTGAACAAACCCCAAGCCATCGAATCTAGGAGTAGGCAAGTGTAGGTGAGAAAACCCCAGTCCATTGGATCGATGAGTAGGTGTGTCAATTCTGAAAACCCCAATCACCCAAGTCAATTATGGTCCGAAGAGGGCCTGCAAATACAACCAACATTCCATGGTTGGTGCCACCACCATGGGTCCTTTCATCAAAACAATAACCTTGAATTCCAGCAATGCTAAATCCTTGAGGGAAAAAATGTATTGATGGGATGCAGAATGGAAAACCAGAGAATTAGTTCCTCGTGAAAAACCCATGTGTGCGTGCCCTATGCTCATTTGAACATCGGCATCTAATTATGGAGCATTTGAACATAATGCTGCTTCAGAAAATACCCCACTGCATAAGAATATGAAGCTTGAGACACCACTCGAGAATCAAGGGTAAAAAGCAGAAAGTAGGATAGAGACGAACCATTTTACAGGGAAAAAGCGGAAAGTAGGATCCATGACATCAGGGATAAAATCAACTTTGGTTGAAAACAATAAGAAAATCATTTATAATCTTAAGTTGACTGAGCAGGGGCATCTAAAACGGCATGATAAGTATTGTAGTATGTTTGAACAACGAATGGAGATAGATGAATAGTATTTGAAAGATCATATCCTGAGTGTACAAAGGATGATATATATTGAGGAGGAGAAGGTTAAAGCACAACAGGAATTAATCACAGCCTTGAATAACATTGGTCAAGCAATGTTTAAGATCTATGATACACTTGGCAAAAAAGTTTGATCGTTTTATTTCCTATTTTTTCTTATTTTGGTGTTTTCATTCAGTGAATAATGTCCATCTGTACTTTCTAAGTTTCTAACAGTGACATTCACTTTCTCTAGTTGGGATGGAAGTTCTAGTTGGGATGGACATGCCATTAGTACAAATTTATCTCCATTGTTCAGGAAGAGTTATAAAGTTCGTGGAAAATTCTAGTTACGAAATCATACTGTCTTGAGAAATTGTATGAAATCATGCCAAACTCAGTAATGTTTTATTGATTTTTTTGGTTGGTGGGGGCTATAGTACATATGGTCTGACTTGATTTGATGTTCTCAGTAATCCAGAATTATACATTTCTAAAATTTAGTCAGAGGACAACACTAATGAGTGTCATTTGAACCATGATCTCTTAGTGAACTCTATCTTGAAACTGGTCAATCCAAACCAATTGAGCTAACCCAATGTGCTAGGATATTAGAATTATATAAAAGAACTAATTTTCATAAAATGCACTAGAGAAATAGTCTTGGCCTCTGTATCTACAAGATTATGGATAGTGCCTTTTTAGAGAATGTCAAGCGATTTCTTTGTCCAACTGATATTTTTGAAAATCGTTGAAACATGCCTGCCAATTGGTCAATATATAGAGTTTGTATTCATTTAGGGATATCTAATGTGCTTAATAAAATCTTAGTATCCAGCCAAATCAATTTTTGTCAATTACGATTCCATTAACAAGGTATTTTGAAAATATAGAATAGAGATGCATTTGCAACTTATTGCAAATCAATTCACTTGCACTATGATTCTCGAAATCATCAAAATAAGTTATCATCACTAACTATGTTGTACAACGTAATGACAACTAATAAGACATGCCCAATGATATTGATTACCCATTGATATGCACTCAATTAGAATGCAGAAAGCTTGGAATTACAAAATAAAATTGCTGATAGAACTAGTAACTGATTGTGACCCTATTGAGAAGAGAATCAATCTAATGACTGAAATGTATGAGAGCGTATCACATCAGGAAGCTATATTGAGGAAGGAGGCTCAGTTATTAAACAAAAATACTCTTCATTATATGATTTCAAGAATAGATAAAGATTTTGCAAAGAAATATATAACAGCAAGAAGGAACTAATGGATTAAGATATCAAGAAATGGCTAACAGATGTAATTGTTGCTAACTTGAAAGTAAATTCAATCATTGAGTCTCAAAATTTTGAATTACATCATGAGTGAGATAACCTGTTGGAGATCAAGGTGAAAGTGACAATACCCACACAATGCTACCTCAGCAGCATCCAAACAGAAACTAACATGTGGACTAATGTAGTATCCCTTCACTAGACTGCTAACATGTAATGGAGTTTACTGTTGTTATGTTCAGGCCTTTTTTGGTTCAGAACTTTCGTCAAACAGTTTGGCAACAGTTCCCACCACTGAAATGTCCCTATCCAAATCTGGGCTGATTTTATGCTTACTTTAAGATATGTTTGAAGATAGAGTTGGGTATTTGTTTGCAAGTTTCAGCTCTCAAATTTCAATATAATGGTTATCCACAGAAAAAATTGAACATGAATATAAGATATTTTGCATTAACATCAAGGGAAAATATGTCAAGTATTTCTTATTTGGATAACATGAAAATACATTAGCAAGTAATAGCAATCTATTCACATCAAATCAAATCTGAATATCACTGTTTCCCTGACCTGTACGTTGTATTTAGCTTACAGACTTTTTTTTGCTAGTGAACAGCTCTCCAAAGTCACAACTGAACTATGTGGTGATGTGGGTAGTGCAAACAGTCCTCCCACAAGCATAACATAGCGATGAACAACAGCTGCCTTCTCTCTAGAAGATGGTTTTCCCCTTTTCGTTCTCCAAATTGCCCTCCCAAGCACCCTCTTTCACAACAGCCCCACATTTCCTACCAAGTGTAGTGCCTTCATTTATGACAGTATAATCAGCAAAGGTAAAGTAGGTGGTCACAAGATATATGAAACTGAAAATGTCTGCATCCTTCTAGGCAGCTGCCTTCTCTCTAGAAGATGGTTTTCCATTTTTCTTTCTCCAAATCGCCCTCCCAAGGAAAGTAGCCTCTTTCACAACAACCCCACATTTCCTACCAAATGTAGCGCCTTCATTTATGACAGTATACTCAGCAAATATTAGCCACCAAAAAAACATCAGGTTAGAACCCAATTTTTATCATGTGACCATGGACGCGTTTTCCTTTTTCCAATTCTCTCGCCTCGATGAAAATCTCCAAAATCCTGAAAATCCTGCAAGAAGTAATGGAGTCTTCTACAAAGCATCGTTGGTTGAGAAGATTCAAAATGTGCAATGCCTTCTCCCATCTCCATGGAATTTTTGGTGTCATGGAGTTTTCAAAGGGTTTTCCTTGAACAACAATGACGACGGATTCTGAATATTAATATTTTTGGTTGCTACTAGTATCGATGGTTTTGAAGTTGTATCCGTAAATGGAATTGTTTGGCGTTAATGCCAAAGTTTATAAAGTTTATATTTTAAAGTATGTTCTTCATTAAGAAGCATGCATTATTTACATTGCATGTGGAGGTGGTGACCACCTTTGTTGCTTTATTTGTGGATATTCAAGTAGGTCAAGCCTTACACCCTGGATTTAAACCAACTTTCTAGGCTTGTCTTGGAAGCGCAAGCTTTTGGAGGTTGTGTTTGCCACATTGGATTAAAAGGGGTCCCTCTTCTAGGGACTTGTCAAGAATATATTTCCCACTTTAACGTCATTTTTTACTTACATTTAAGTTTATCACTTAAATCTTATATTTTTCAAGTTTTATATATAGCTAAACTAAAATCTATAACATATATTAAGTTTTAACTTATATTGAATGACGTTTTTCCATAGTCCAACATAGAGATGGTTACATGTAATATTTATAAACATGTGTGCCACCACTATGTAAGATTGATTTAATCCTGAGAGTGTAATATGATTAATTAATAAAGATCAAGTGGTAATGCTTTACATTGAAGTAATGTTTTTTTTATTTACATTAAAAAGATATTCTTTATAAGTTTTAGCTATGTTAAATGTAATTGTTTAGGGTTAATGTTGAAGAGATCTAAATCTTTTTATTATTTTTACTATATTATTGGAGTGGAGTGTTTAAGAAAGAATTTTGAGTTGTTTTATATTGATTAGTTTTTTTTAATATAAGGAAAAAGGAAAATAAGTCATTGTAAGTGTAAGTTATTTTATTGTTGCTAAAATTGTTAAATATATGGTGAGTTATGCGAAAATATTTTTTTTGAATTAGAAGGAAAAAAAACTCATAGTAAAGGGTTAGTTAATTTATCCTTATTAATGTTCATGAACATGTGGTTATTTATGTGATAATAATTGTTAAAAAAAATTAAATATAGGTAAAACATTTGTACAACTTGGGAAATGAATGTTTGGATATCCTAAATACTAAACATGGAAGGGTATATACATGTCATGAGATATTAAGGGTCATGTCTATCCCTAGATACTAAGTGTCACATCCATACAACCTACCCAATATTTTCTTGAACTTGAGCATCTTTCAAGTTTGTCTCGACTCTTGAGGTCATGTGACACTGGCCTACATCATGAGCCACAACCCAAGGGAAACCCACAATCCCTACATAAGTAATTTGCCAAGTGAGTAATGTAGAATTTCAAATGGAAAAATGGATTTTAAAGAAAAAACATTTCATCACCCTTTAACTATAGGTTTCTCAAATCTTAACCATATGAATTTTCATCATTAGGGATTCTATGAAATATAATATAAAACAATAGCATAAGTGAATGAATATATTTCAATCCTTATCAAATTCAAACTTCTAAGAAATCCATGAGAAATGATGCCAAAGAGTTTCAATAATTTTCATTCCTCCACCTAGTTTTGCACCTAGACAACCTAACATAAGGAGAATATAAATTTAACTGATTTGGGGTGCTAAAGTGGACACAATAAATGTAATTGATTTGATGATAATGACATTCACAATGATGTAATTATATGATGATGATGACAATGTTTTTGTTGATGACGACAATGACAATGATGAAAATGATGACGATGATGATGAGATGAATGATGAGATGAATGATGATATAGATAATGATGATGAAGTCAATGGAAATGATGATGAAGTTGACAATAATGATATAAACCACCTATTTTTGCACCTATACAACGTAGCATAAGGATAATATAAATGTAATTGATTTGGGATGCTAAAGTGGACACAATAAATGTAATTGATTTGATGATAATGACATTCACAATTATGTGATTATATGATAATGATGATGACAATGTTGTTGTTGATGATGACAATGAAAATGATGATGATGATGATGAAAACTATGGTAATGATGATGAAGTTGACAATGATGTGATTATATGGTGATGATGATGATGATAGTAATGATGAAAATGACAATGAGAATAACATGAGAAATGATGATGATCCTTATAAGAAAGTGTTGGTAGAGGTAAATAAACCCAGTTTCACTACAAGCTCCAAGATTAAAATGTGCTCAATCATAGTTATAAGTTATGCATGCTTAAAATTGTAACCATATCCCACTTGTTATGCATGCTTTAAATGGTAAACATATCCCATATGCTTTAAATGATGACAATGATGAACTAGATGACAATGATAGTGATGATGTTTTTGATGATGACGATGATGGAAATGATCATCATCATCATCTTCGTCATCATCTTTGTCATTGTCACCATGATTATCACAATAGTCATCTTCATCGGCATAATCATCAATCATGTCATCATCATCACCATTGTCATTGACATCATCATCATCATGATTATTGACATTTTCATCAGTTATTCATCATTACCATTGGCATAAGAAATAACATCTACCCAAAATATGTGATTAGTGGAAAAGGGTCATGGAGGACACATACACTTTATGCATGCCAAATAACAACTTATTTTTTAAGATGATCAACATCATCATTCTCATTGTATTCATCATCATTGTCATCATTCTCCTCATTATCAACAACATTATCATCATCATTGTATCCATCCTCAATATCATAATCATTATCCTCATTGTTATCTTCAACATCTGGGTATCAAACGGGATGCAAAAAAGGATAAAAACATGGATGCAAAAAAGGATGCACAAAAAGTAGGCGCAAAAGTGGGCGCATAATGGAATGCACCAAAAATGGATGCAAAAGGTGATGCAAAAAATGATGCAATCGTGGAAGCAAAACATAATGAAAAAAGTGGCGCAAAAGTGGATACAACCATGCATGTAAAATTGGATAAAAAATTGGATGCGAAAGTGGATGCAACAAAAGTAGATGCAAAACTAGATGCAAAAGTAGTCGTAACACCCAACTCAAAACCCGATGCAAAAGTGGATGCAAAAATGGATGCATAAAGCGATGCAATAACTGATGTAAAATTGGATGCAAAAAAATATGCAAACGTGGATGCAAAAGTTGAAGCAAAAGTGGGTGTAAAAGTAGGCACAAAAATGGGTGGGAATTGGGATGCGACAAAAGTGGATGCAATAGTAGATGCAAAAAAAGACGTAAACATGGATGCAAAATGGGATGCAAAAATGGATGAAAATGTGGGTGCAAAAGTGAACGAAAAAATGGATGCAAAAGTGGATGCAAAAATGGCTGAAACAAAATGAGATGCAAAACTATACTCAAAACAGGATGTAAAATTTGATGCAAAACTTGGCGCACGAAGGGATGCAAAAAAAGAAGCAGAAGTGGATGCAAAAGTGGATGTAAAAAAGGATGAAAAAGTGGATGAAAACAAGGGTGTAAAAGTTGAAGCAAACATGGACATAAAAGGGGGCGCAACAAGAGTAGATGTACAAACTAGGTGCAAAATTAGGTGCAAAACTAGGCTCAAAACCTGTCGCAAAACCCGATGCAAAACCTGGTGCAAAACCTGGTGCAAATTACGCCGCAATTTGTGCCAGATTTAGAAAAAGGATGCAAAAAACGCCTAAAATAGCACCAACCCGTGAAATTGCGCCATTTTGTCCAAAAAATGAAGAAAAATACACTGAAAGATGGTCTAGATGCAAAAAGAGACGCTAAATCCAGTTTTTTTGTAGTGCAAACTACATGGCAATTTGTTGTGGTGGTTTCTACATATTCTGCTTCTGTAGAAGACCTGCTAACAATGGGTTGTTTCTGAGATGCCCAAGAGATTAGATTTTCACCCAAATGGAAAGCATAACCAGATGTGTTTTTCCTATCATCAAGACTACCTACAAAATCACTGTCAGTGTACCCTATGAGAGTATTGTTTGGTGTATGAGTGTACTAGAGGCCATATCCAAGTGTGCTTGCAACATATCTTAGAACTCTTTTTCCAACTTTTTAGTGAGAGTCTTTGGGAGACTCAATAAATCTGGAAATAAGACTAACATCATACATCAAATCAAGTCTAGTTGCAGTCAAGTGCATTAAAATGCCTACCATTTGTTTATAGAGTGTACTATTTACTAATGGTTCATCATCATTCTTGGTTAACTTGGTGCCAAGAGAAATGGGGTTTTTTGCTGGATTACATTTATCTATTTTGAATCTTTGCAAAACATCAGTAGCATACTTATGTTGGAAAATAAAAATACCTTTAGTAGTCTGAGTAGCTTCCAGGCCAAGGAAGTACTTCATTAGTCCCAGATCAATCATTTCGAATTCCTTTTTCATGATTGTCCTGAAATCTTCAAGCATCAAATTACCATTGTAAATCATGTCATCAACATAAAGACATATCATCAAAATTTTACCTTGATATTTTTTGAAATATACAATGGGCTCATTGTTGCTTTTGTTGAAACCATTGTTTATGAGGTAGGAGTCAATCCTACTGCACCAAGATTGTGGAGCTTGTTTTATACAATACAAGGCCTTTGTCATCTTAAACACTTTGTGTGCATGACCTTTGACAATAAAACTAGGTGGTTGGTCTACATAAACTTCTTCAAGAATTCCATTAAGAAGGGAATCTTTCACATCCATTTGATACACAGGCCACTGATTTTGTGCTCCAATGGAGATTACAGCTCTAATGGTATCCATCCTTGTTACAGGAGCAAAGGTTTCATCATAATCTACACCATACTTCTGTGCATATCATTTGGCAACCAACCTTGCCTTGTGCTTTTCAAATTCTCCTTTTTCATTCAGTTTGGTCTTATAGACCCATTTGACTCCAATACTAGTTTTTCCTGCAGGGATGTCAACAACATCCCAAGCTCGGTTTTTCTCTATTGCGTCAATCTCTTTATTCATGTCTTTTACCCATTGTGCATCATTCACTTCTTTATTAAAATATGTGGGATGACAGTAGAATAGAGCATACTAAAGTTGCTCATCAAGAACCGTAGTTTGTTCATATAACTCTCTCAAGCTTCTGGTTTTCTGGTGCATGGTGGATTCTCTGTTGTTGTTTCTTCTTGCTGCTGTACTTCCAATCTTGGAAGTCTGATAGGTATATCTGGCATTAAGGGAATTTTGAGGTCTAAAATGGGCCTCATAAGAGATATAATAAAATATTATGAATTAAGCATTTTGTGGGGAAGGTATATTTACAACTCATCTTTTACACTATAATCAATGCAACTATGTTTAAGTTAAATTGAAAAGATGTCTAAAATTAACCAATAAAAAAATCATCTTTAATATGACTACAAGTAATGTACTTTTAAGTACTAAATTACTTTTAAATATAATATGATGAATGTACTTATAAAGTAATGTACTCACAAAATAAAATATAATAATTTTGAAATTTGAAACATAAGTTACTTTTTCAATATTCAAAATATGAAGTTCAAACTATGTATCTATAATTTTGAATTTTAAACATAAAGTTAAATTTAAATGAATAAATTTTATTCCTTTTATATAGATAGATAGATAGATATTAAAAATAAAAATTAATTTTAAAATATAAATATAAAACTATAAATTAAAAAATATATATATATATATATTCATCTTTTTAATACATCTTCAAAAACAAGTGTAAACTTATTTTTAATAGTTTCTTATGATATATATTATGTATATCACATATGGTTTGTAATGTAATAATTAATAACATCATTAAATAAATTAAGAAAAATGTGTTAATATTGGGATGAAGAAACAACACATAAATTTTTACGAGGAAAAAGTTCACTTAATATTAAGTAAATGAGATTATATGTAATAAACATTATTATTATATGCAATAACAGTTTTAATAATATAATATATTATTATGATATAATAGTTCATTCAAATTGTTACATTAAGGTTTTATGTATGGATTTGGTTTTGTAACTTGATTGTAAGTGTCTAATTTATGTTGGTATAGATGCATCTATTTCAAAGATTAAAAGTTGATAATAAAATATGAACCTTGAATAATACCTAAATTTTAAAAAAATGGTATTAATATTCAAATTCAAGAAGATGAAAATATATATAGTAATTTATTATAACATAGTATTTTATTTTTATAAAATAAATAAATACATTTTTTATATTTAAATAATAATTATAATAGATTATTATATATAGTAAGTATTTAAAAAACAAAAGCTATTAATCATCAAATTGTTTTTATTATAAGATGTTAAGTGATGTTGATTTTAAATAAAGATTTGACATACATATTTTAAATATTGAAAAAGTAATTACATAATTTTAGTTTTGAATAGAAAATTTATTTTTTTTATTTGTAATTTATTTTATATTGAAATATAAAAAAGTAATTACATTTAAATAAAACATTTAGTTTTTTGGTATTTGTAATTTATTTTATTTTGAAATATAAAGAGTACTTTTCTTTGTAAGTATTTTTTAAGTACTCTAAGAGTACTTTGGTACATTTATATTATATTCAAAAATAATCTGAGTACTATTTTCATAATGAGTACTTACAACATTGATATAGTTAACTATGGGTTTTCACTCACCATTTACAATTTGACAAATAAGCATCATTAATTTAACCAATGCCACATCACTATTATAGATAATGTCATCCTCTACAGTGTGATTGCTTCTTTAAAGTGGATTTTGATAGTACATTTTTTTGTTTTGACGCCCATTTTATACCTTAAAATTCCTGTAATGCATATCTGAACTTTCTTCTTGGTGAATGATTGAAGGATCACTACAACATTTTTCTTCAATGAATTTTACATCTTTTCTCGCCACAACCTTTTTGGTGACAGGATTATACAGCTTGTATTCCTTGTGTTGTTCATTGTAACCAGTGAAAATGCAGCGCTCACTTTCCTTATCCAACTTTTTCCTGAGCTCATCAGGTATATATGTAACTGCAACAGAACCAAAAATTATGAGATGTTCAACACTAGTCTTAGTGCCACTCCGTGCTTCTTTAGGAATCTTGTCCTGGACAGTCGTCGTGGGTGATCTGTTGAGCAAGTAGACTGAGCATCCAACAAATTCATCTCAATACTCATTTGATAGCTTCTTATGTGACAACATGCTGCGAGCCATGTTCATGATAGCCCGGTTCTTTTGATCAGCAACTCCATTATGTTGTGGAGTGTATCTGGTTGTGAACTATCTCTGGATGTCATCCTGCTTACAGAAGTCTGAAAACTCATGTGAATCATATTCACCTCCACCATCTGACTTAAGCATTTTAATGAACTTTCCAGACTGCTTCTCAGTTAGAGCATTGAACTCTTTGAATCTGGAGAAGGTCTCTGATTTGTTCCTGAGGAAATAAATCCATGCTTTCCAACTGGAACCATCAATAAAGGCCAGAAAATAAAAACTAACTCCTATGGATTGGGTTTGCATTGGTCCACAGAGGTTTGTATGAACTAACTCAAGATGTTCTTTGGCTCGAGATGTGGAAGTAGGGAAACCGTCCCTTTGACGTTTATCAGTGATACAATCCTCACAGGTGCTATATTGTTCATGAATAACCGGTAAGCCTTTGGCCATTGATTGTTTGTGTAGAATATTGAGACTCTTGAAGGGAAGATGACCGAATCTAGAGTGCCACAACCAGGATTCATCTAGACTGGAAATTGTATGGGCTACAGACTCTGGAAGGTTGGCACTCTTGATATTGAGAGGAAATATTCTATTCTTGGTCATTTCAACTTTGGTTGTGAGTTTCTTACTGGGGGGTTTATCATAAATAGCACGGTATGTATCATAAAACCAAATATCATACTGGTTCTGAAGTAATTGACCTATATTGATCAGATTGACATTCAAATGATGTACATAGAACACCTCATGAATAAACTTATTTTCATTTTTCTTTGTAAGAAAAAGGATAATACATTTTCCTTTGGCTGGAACCAAAAATTCATCTCCTAGCTTGATATTCATGACAACAGAAGAATCCAAACTAGATAATAGGGACTTGTTACCTATCATGTGATTGTTGCAAATGCTATCTAGTAGCTATAGATCTGTGTTGCAGTGTTCTTCAGTTGTTTGATACGACAGAAACATCACCTCTAATGAGCCTTCTTCTTCTTTGGAGACATTGGCTCTACTATTGTTCTGGTTATTGTTCTGGTGATCTTTCTTTTTTCTACATTCTCGGTTATAGTGTCCATACTTCTTATAGTAATTACACTGAACGTTGGACTTATTGGTCCATCTCTTGCCTCTCCCCCTCTGACCTTGAGAGATGTGAGAGTATTTTGAAGGCTTCGATTGTTCATGACTGTGACTAGTTTTGTTCTCTGAAGCTAGAGACCCTCGACCTCTTCTTCCTCTACCTCATCCTCCTCTGCATCAACCTCTGTTGAGGGAAGCCTTGGTGCTAAATGCATTGGTCAATGATTCTTCTTCTTAATTGAATCACACTTCATGAGATAGAAGAGATCCAATCAAATTTTCTGGGGTGAACTGAGACAGATTGTTTTCCTCTTTTGTGGTAGTCACTACCATAGCAAACTTCTTAGTGAGACACCGAAGAATATTTTGTACAGTGATATTTGGTTTTAGCGGTTCAAAATAGGTTTGAAATTAGGTCATAATATCTGAAACCCTAGTCTTGAACTCATCTACAGTTTCTGACTCTTTCATCTTCAAACTTTCAAATTGAAGGCGTAAGGTTTATAGTCCTACAGTTTTAACGCGATCGGTTCCCTTGTAGGTCGATGGAAGCATATTCCAAGCTTTGGATCATCCATGTGGCTGTGAATCATGGTCTCAGTGAGCTTCGACAACATTTTTTTGGGCATTAGTCATTGCAGCCAAAGAATTTGCATCTGGTTCTTTGAACTCAGTTTCAATCGTATCCCAACATTTGTTGAGCTGGAGAAACATCTTCATCTTGAGAGACCAAAACTCATAGTTGGCCCCAGTCAGAACGGGTTTAGAGATCGGCTTCAATGTGTTGGTATTAGCCCTCTGATATGACTAAAAAAATCCCTAGTTTTTCTCCTTTTTTTATTTAATAAAATGGAGCATCGCTCCTTCTTCAATGGCAAAGAGTGGTGGGGAGGCGCGGTGCCTGAAATTGGTGTAAGTTTTGGAGTTTCATCGTGCTCTCCAAGTGCAGGCAAAGCGGTGGTAACGCTCATTGCCTCTTCAATATTCGCGGTGGCACCGCTCTCTCTATATGTGAAACGTGCGGTGGCCTCTTAAGGTAATGCCCCTCCCGTAAAAAAATTCATGGAATATATTTCTTCATCTATTGATTCTGTGATCTAAAGGTGGATGAGTTGGTGGTCGCTTCTTTCAGCAATGCGCTACCTTCGACGATGCAGGTGATACTCCACAAGGTGCTACAAAAAATTTGAAACTAGTGACTGGATCCGAGGCCGCACAAGTTCAGAGAAGGGATGGTGACCCTCCGCGAGATACATAAGCTCTCTTTCCAATGCAGATCTGGAAACGCCCTATCTGCTGCGTACTCACCTCCAACGAAGTTGGGCACAACATGTAAAAGATCTGAAACAAACCGTGGGAATCCATCGAATGGAACAAGCTACTTCCTCAACGCTTAACACTGGAAAATATGTTGGGTACTCACCTCCACATGTTTTTGCCTCCTTCAAACTGCCAATCAACTTTAAGTTCAGATCTAGAATAAACCACTAATTTGTGTGTGCTTTCCACTCTATGAAAAGGATTACCCTGGCAATGGATGGATCATGTTGTAAGCTCTGATACCATGTAAGAGAAAACAAAGAAGCAGAAAAGAAGCATTATGGGAAGATTGATTACATTCTCACTATTAAGAACAATTTAAATAGGAAATACAAATGACAATACTATGGGTGAATACCATAGGTTGAAAAATACCATGGGTCAGCTAACTCACTATCTACATGTGAGATTGCATTCTTCAACAAGAGAGACCAAAGACCATATTGCAAAGTTATGACCATCAAATTAGAGGAATTCTGAGAGTTGGATAGATTCTTTGATATAAAAGTTATTTATTCATTTTTTTATTTAATGTCATTTAAAGGTTGGATATTACATTGCCAATCTTTTGTTAATGACCCTCTTCTTGTCATCAATTATTTTGATTTGCAATTGACATTTTTTTAAATGATTCGTAATTTTTTTCAATGGATCATGAAATTTTCAACCAGGGATTTCACAATCACTTCTATGTATATGATCATAGCTATTAATTTTAAAATTGCAAAATCTATTTAGCATAACAAGACACAAGGATTTAGCATCCTTCTAATTTTTTTTTTAATAAAATTTAAGAGAAACCTTTATTTATTGATTAGGTTTTATTAAAAAAATTTCATATTTTAATGTAACCATTATTTAATTTTTTCTAATTATAAAAATTTGGAAACAATATAAAAATTTAGAGCTGTCTAATTAGGGGAGGATTTTGACTTTTAGTCATATTTTTATATTTTTAAGGTGAATTTAACTCACAAAATCTTATAATTTATATTGTTTGTTGGACAATTTTAAGTGTAGAAATGAAATCAAATAACATGAAAACCCCAAACACTCACACTCTATAAAATCTAGCAATATCTTTGCAAGTCTTGGAAATTCAAATGAAAGTTCATGACCGGAAGATAAAAACCAGCCAAAAATAAAGAAAAAACTGTCCCCCAATTACAACTCGTAAAAGTTTAATATAGACAAGGAATAATTATTTAGTAATTTTTCATGTAGAGAAGGGTTGACTGAATACCTACGATTCCAAGTGAAATTAAGTCCTGCCATTTACATTTCACCAATGCTCCTTATTTATCTATCATTTTATATATATGAAAAAATATATTTTATAGAATGTCTCACCGTGTTCATACTTCGAGAACGAAAAATTCAAACATGGACCTCTTTTAACAGAGATTTCAACTTAGATCACTTCTCTGAACAAGTTTACAGCTAAGTGCAATGAGAAATTGTAGCATTTACGTTTCCTCATACGCGCACGATAACGATTGAGTGATGCAAAACGTTTGAAAAATCCAAAAATTATACGCACACGATAACGATTGAATGATGGAAAACGTTTGAAAAATCCAAAAATATATGTGAGAGAGATGTGGACGAATTCTAATGTAGAAACAGTCAGCGGCACGAATTCATATGTGATTGAAATTTGACATAATCTCCTTGCACCGGCAGCGGCACGCGGCTAAGCACTCTTCCACGCCACGGATTTGATGTCACGACGCGGTTTATGGATCCCTATTTTATGGATGCTACGCGACTCCAGAATTCATTATTAGGTCTGCGACTCTGCCCAGAGCCCGCTGAGTCGATACTTTTTATTTTTTTGAGTGCAGGTAGAGCTCAACAGTCGACAGCCCCAGCATCCAGATTAGTCGGCCTCTTTACGTTATACTCGTTTCTCTTTGAACAGTTTCTGACGATGGCAGAAAACCAGCGAGTACACCCAATGACGGAAGACGTAGAGAAAAACGCAGGCGATTATGAAAACGAGAATCCGAGCTTCTCGTTCGCGCCCAAATCTAGTCTTTCGTCTGAGAAAGGCGGCGTCTCTCCTCCTTCTTCGGGTGGGCAGATGAGAGTTCAGTTTCCAAGAGATCAAGTCATACCAACACGACAGATTCCCAGATACTTCTCACGGCCTCCGAAGCGCCGGAACTTTTGCTGTCGCTGCTTGTGCTGCACAATTTGCTTTCTATTCGCGCTCGTGGCCATCATCGCCGTTGCCTGTGGCATTATGTATTTGGTCGTCCAGCCGAGGATTCCTAAATATTCAGTTGAGAGCATTCAGATCACTAACTTTACCATCAACCCCAACTCCACCACAAATTGCCAGTTTGCTGTGAATATAACGGCCAGGAATCCGAACAAGAAGATCGGCATATATTATCTTGACAATAGCCATGTCGCAGTTTCGTACACGGGCACGGATCTCTGCACGGGCGCGCTGCCGGTGTTCTATCAGGGCCACAAGAACACAACTTTCTTGGACGTGGCCCTCAGCGAGACCGGTGCTCAGCTCACCAGCTACATGGTGTCTACGCTCAATGCGCAGCAGGAGCAGGCCAGCATTCCCCTGAATTTGAAGGCCGACGTTCCCGTGAAGATAAAGTTGGGGAAATTAAAGTCGATGAAGATTAAAGTTCACGTGCGTTGGGAACTGATCGTCGACAGGCTCGATGCCAATGCCACAATTACTACTAAAAAGTCCAAGGTGACCCTGAAGCTGTGAGGAATGTGAGATTGATCCAAGGCGGGTTTTATTGCGCGAGTTGCGATTGTATTGAATTCATGGTCGGGAGTCGGTGGACGAGGATAGGGTTACATGTTTACTTATTATCATATTGATGCTGATTTTTTTATATTCAATTCCTTTTTTGGCTCATATACTCCATAGACTACAATAATGACAAGCATGATCTAGTCTGCCATTGTTTATATGATGGCATTGTAGACAAGTTACATTAACCATACAATTAACAACACTATTTTAACATCAATATTTTATGTGGTAAAATTTTAAAGGGAAACTTTCACATTATTGAAGCTTATTAATGAAGAAGAAGTTACAAGATGGAGAAACTTCCAGTAAACACTTGTAATTAGAAACATCTACCTTGACAACAAAATTTACAAATACTTTGCCCAAGACTATTTCTGGCTTTTTTTTCAAACCAATAGAAGTTACACACCATCATAACTTCTCTAACAATACTTGTTTTCTGAACATATATGTACAATGTTCTTTAGTATGGAAGTTTTTCAGATCTGCTATGTGTCCAGCAAAATATATAACTAATTAATTCGCCTTCAAGAATCGTAGACTTCGAGGTGCTACATTGTATGTGCACCGTAAGATAAACTATCCTAAAATTTCTTGGAAATTTGCAGGATAAAAGATAAAACACACTATGATCACTCTCAACTTAAGAGAGAAATCTGCCCTATACTCTGCTATATGATATAATCACTCTCAACTTAAGAGAGAAAATATACCCTACACTTTTCTATATGATATAAGAGAGAAATGTGGTTTAAATTAAGTACTTTCTAGATTTAAAGAACAAGTTTGTTCCTAAACTAAAATGATTACAACAAAAGGAAATTTTGATTTACTTTAATGAATTATCTAGCTAATGAAGAAACAAGGGTAACTACTCAATAAAATCAAAACAAACACTGATGTTATTATTTAGTTAAAACCAATGGTAAAAGCATTTACATCAGTGAATGTTGCTCATAATGGAATTCTTGAATTAACAATCTTCCTAATCTATTTATTCAAATTTAATCTAATACTTACAAGAGAGGAAATCTTTAAATGTTCAAACACTAATTTTTTTGCCAGAATTCTAGGTTAAATGCAAAGCATTCCTGTGATCTAGATCCAAATTAAAAAGAAAATATTCAAAATTACTATGTTCTAAGATCTCAGCATAACTATTTTATGTGAAAAGAAAACAAGTTGAAAACACAATATAGCTAACCATAAATAAACACTACATTTACAGCACTACTCTGTATTCTATTCAAAACCTATTTGCTATTTTTAACTTCTAAAATTTCTAATAAAATTTACATAACAACAATAACCAACCAATGTGAAAATAGAAATCCTTACAGCAAATAACAACTATAAATAAAAGATCAGCACCGTGTGAAGGTGGGCCCCCCTCCGGACGTTGATTCAAACTGTAAATAAAAGCTTAAAACAATATTTTGTTGATTAAACTCAAAAGAGTTCCATAAAAAATGAGTTTTTGTCTCTCTGTGTCTCCTCTGCTAGTGCTATTGTGAAATATATAGGGTACAGCATATGGGTCAACCACTGAAAGGGTAGACCCTTCAAATGATCATAATAGCTAAGTAGTAACAAACGTAATAGAGATCTTTTCACAAACTAATGCATTCCAACCTAACTAGATTCTCCCATATATCCGGTCATGAGCTTGATAGAAAAATCGCAACTCCTTAAGGATTTGAAATAACAATAGCTTTGGCTGTCAATTTTTACGGGTATTATATAAATACGCCCTAATTTGAGTTTTATGTATCCCGTCACTTTGTGAGCTACGCTGGTGAAGGTACCAAACTGGGTACTGGATCACGTGCAGGACTGAGTACCAAATAATGAAATAGACGCGCAGGACTAAGTACCAAATAATAGACGTGCAGGACTGAGTACCAAATAATAGACGTGCAATATAAACAATGTATTAATAAAGACAATCTCTCAAACTTATATTGAAATTGAACAATTAAAATGGGATAAATAACAAGATTGTACATGTTGATTCTTCATTGAATATATTTTAAACCCATACAAATGATGCCTATGTGCGAGTTCATAAGAGAAAATGCATATAAAAGACTTATATTCCGGACCAAACATGTAGATAAAACACTACAAAATGGAGGGCCGTCATCTCCCCCACACCAAAGATCTTGCATGTCCCATTGCAAGAAAATATGGCCAAAAAGAGGAAAAGCTGTGATGATCCATCAAGCTTCTATTTTCGTTTCAGATCTACTTTTGTTTCCTGTAACTGGATTTTGGATTTTCCTTTGCGGCTATGATTAGTAGCACAAGATTACGGGGTTTTATTCGGATTATCTTTTGCATGAATAGATGTCAATCGAGTTGGTTGCACAGGAGAAGGAAGAATTTCAAAAGGAAAGACAATGTGAGGATTGGGGAGGATAAGAAGAAATTTGGGAGCTTGAGGCTAACAAAATGGGAGAGTAACAAAAATGATGGTATGAGCGTTGATCATAAGTAGAGGCATGTTCATATATTATGAATAAAACCTTAGATATTCTAATGCCTTAAAACGTATGACTTGTACTTAAAATGAGGTATTAAAGTATGAATAAAATGATTATGCCTCAAATACAAAACTTTATAATTAAAGGATTCAATTTGCCTCTACATCGAAATTATTTATGACTGAACACATCAATATTTGAGCATCAAAAGATTGCATAATTTATATCCCTTAGTTAGGCATTTCGATATTTCTCTTTATCAATTTAAGAATTAATTACATATCATTGTCCAAATCAGAGATTTGGACATTGATCATAAAAGTAAATGTTAATTTACCTCTGTTCTTCGATGTAAATATAAATTTGATAAGAGAAATGGTCGGTCCATCAACTATAATTTATGTAAAAGAAACGTAAGTCCAGATAATAACCTTTATAAAACAAACTCGGTATTTCATTAAGTTCAGCAATTTAATCGTCCCAAAGTTAATTTGTTTACCTCAGTATTCGCTCAATGAGTCACCTTATCCAGTACTCCATCCAGTACCTTATCTGTTAAGACTCCAAGTATTCCCAAATTTTTGTGATAGCAATAGTAAGAAACTAGTGATATCGTACAAAGATCTCTTTGTCATATTCTAAACAACAAGAAACTAAAATCTCATACAAACAATCCTCAAAAGAAATCCAATTCAAATGCAGACTTATTTTCCCCATTTTATAGAGAAACCCTACCATGTATCAATATATTTTTCTTGGTCAAGAGTTTGTCCTACTGAAATTCATAAAAATACCAGTCAAAATGGTTCATATATACACAAGGATGTGCAAGTGATAAAGATAAGATTCCATGTCAAGTTCATTGAATCATTAATCATTTGGACACTCTAGAGGCATAATCCTCATATATGGTAAGGATTCGGAAGTAGAGAATTAAATTACCTTAAGGAGATTATCCAATGGTTGTTAAATAAATATTATTAAATTTAATTTTATCCTAACACATCTTTTAGCTCTTACAAGAGTACATCGTTCATATAAGAAAGTATATAATGGATACTAAAGTCAGAACCCACTTCCAGCGAGCCTATTCAGAACTTTGGTGGGGTAATTGTAATACCCAAGGAATTTCTTCCCCAAGAAGAATGCCCCATTTCCAACAGGCCTATTCCATACCTTGATGGGTTTTCCCGGTCATACCACAGGCCAGTACCCGCTGCCAGCAGACTTGTTCAGCATCATGACGGGTTAACCTTTTAAATCGTTTTTCCTTTAGAGGCTCTTATCCCAAGTTCACCTTATAGATAATATTTATAAATTGCTTACAAAGAGGTGATATGGGGGAGCTTCTCTAAAAAAATTTGCAGGAGCGGAATGGTATTGTGTTGGAAGATTTTTCTAGAACAATGCTTGTAAAAGTTTGGTTGCATGAACGATTAACTCTCATAATTATGTTAATTCAATGGAAAGGCTATAGTAATATGTATATTAAAGCCAATGGATAATAGCCAAAATATTCTTTAATCTCAATAACCATCTTCCTATGGGATTATTGTGGTGTCTTAAGAAAAATAATTCAAATCCCTTAGCAGTTACTACTTGTAAAAGTACTTGCTCGGACAAGTGTACAACCAAATCAAAGAATTATAGTATACCTATAGTTTCATAAGTTAAACATCTGGAGGCAATATTAGATGGTACAAAATCTATATAAACAAGGGAACACAAATCTGAAAACAATAGGTATCCGGATAGACAGCTGAAAATTAATAGCTTGGTACAACTAACAAGTATCCTTGAAAAAGTTTCATCCATTTCATAAAATGTATATAAAAAAATAACATAAATTCCCTTTTTCAAATATTATGAATTGTTCCTTGAATGAATTCCTACCTGGACATAGGTTTATCATATATATTCAATCGGTGTCCATTTACCACGAATGCAGCCTGTTCAAAATCAATTGTTCTCATTATTAAAAACAGACATAATTTCATATTACCTCGTGGTATTTTTTTTTAGGTTATGAGTTGCTGTGATAATAAATTTTCTGAAAGTCTAGATTGGAGAGAAGGTATAAATTTTGTTTAAAAATATTAGTTATTTTATTGCAAAAAGAAAAACACTGAAGTTGCATTAATTTCTAAACTAAACATGCAACTTTTTATTTATATACATATTTTCATATTCTACCTAAGAAGAAAGAAAGAATTTATATTCAAGTACAAGCTAAAAAATATACCTTTATCCCCATATGAAAGATTTATTGTAGAGATTACCTAAATATGAAAAATGAACTGACTTACTTGTTTCTGCATCAGAAGGTGCTGAAGGAAGGAATGGTATTGTGGTTGCAATACCTTTTGGAACCATATTTAGATATAGTCTTGATACTCACCTCCCTTAATTATGTTTTGTAGACCTTTGTCTCCCAGATTATTGATTTCTTTCATACATGTCGGATCTGCTATCGGGCATGTCAAGAAGTCCTCAATTTCAGATTGCTCTCCATCAAATGTAGTCCCCAAGTTGTCTCTTTCCTCTGCAATTTGGTAAGGAATGTATTTTTGTAGCTCTTGGGACTTTGGTTCATTTGTTGTGTCAGGAGAGGTAGATAAACTATTAACTTATATCCAAATGTGTTCTACCTGATAAGAAGAATTTCCAACTGCTTCTAGGATTTGAGAAAGTTGTCCCAAATTGATGGTCACCTCTGAATCCATTTTTTGGTTGTTTTGTTCCTGTCTCGCACCATGATTAGTGTCTAGGGTTCTGTTGAGGCCTGGAAAATCATAGATAAAAACAGTTAGAAATTCTCCTGAGTAAACGTTCCCAACTAGCCTGTTACTGTTTGGTATGGGGAATCCGTCCGGTTTACGATCCAGCTACCATAGGTCAAGTAACAAAAATAAAGGTTTTTACCGATTACGGCCCAGTCTACCATGTATATTTTTAGTTTTTTAGTATGATATGCAAGTTTCTATCTAAGAATGCAGATTGGTAGAGAATAGGAGGAGCGGTCACAATCTGATGCGCAGGTTCTTACCTTTCATCTTAACTCTCTCGCATCTAAACCACACACAACAAGAAAAATTAAAACTAACTATATAACCTATCCCTAGGGAACAAGATTAGTATTCAACANAAAATCACAGATAGTTGTTACTTATTTCAAAACACATGAACATTTATAGATATATGAACAACCAGATAGCTAATTGTTTATGAACAACATTCATTACTCAGAGTGGAAATTTCATAGAATAAACTAGAGCACATTCATAACAAGAACATAGGTTCAAAGAGTTAGAATGATCTCACAATTAATGGATAACAGCTGAAAACGAAATAGTTCACGTTCAACAAATCCGTAGCACAACATTTGAAACCTTCCACAAAGCTTTCTCCAATAGGAAACTTGTAATTTTTTTATGCAAAAGGAAATAGTTCTTCTTACATCAGACTCTCACAAATCTATCTGGGAAAAATTCCTTTATTCCCTCTAACTCTCCTATATTTATACAAAACAGCGAAACCTTTGGGTTTCCCCCCCCGGGTGACCTTTGGGCTTCCCCCAACCGTTTAATTTCACAAATTTTTCCTTTTGTGAGTGCTCACGATTCATACAATACGTTATATTTTAGATTAAGATTTAAGATCACTTTGTAAAGAGGGACCAACTTAGTAACTAATGAACCTTTTCCAAGCCTGGGCCTCTACTGCTAACGATTCTGCTCAATAATCCGTTGGTCTTTCTGAGATCCTATTGATCTCAGACCTTCACTATCTTCTCTTTGAGCAACATCTCTGCTTCTTACTTTCTTTTCTTCAACCAACTCCCTTCTGCTTTGTTGTTTAGATACGTCTTCTTCGCAGTAGCAATCATCAAAAAAATATCCTAAGTCTGTCTGCAGTTAAAACGAAAAACTCAACATTAATACGGACTCTATTCAAGAAAACGTAAACCACACTATAAATAAAACTAATCATTAAATGTGAGGCCCTGCACTGTGTTCTCATTGCGAAAACTCTATCATGATCAAAAGAATCAGAAACCTCCACCGCCCATTAAATAGGGTAAAAACACACAAAAACACGACGGGAAAAATCCTCACCACTGAGAAAAACCTAAGCATCGGGTAGACAATCCACTATGGAGCAGCAACGGTGGAAGACCATCAGGCTACGGTTCCCACGATAAAAATAAAACATCGGCGAAATAAAACACAAAAAAAAACTGCGGTATCGAATATCGAAACCACTGCAGCAACGGATGATCAATTTGCTAAGGAGCCGCAATGGCGGGTGATGGACAAACTAAAAGTTCCGCAGTCAACATAAAAACATCAGTGGCCGGCAACTCTAAAGCTAAAGGTTAGAGCTCAAAACCACTAATCATTGGCGATATAGTTCATTACGTAGCCGCAACAGCGGGATATGGACTGACTACAGCTTCCGCGAAAAAAGAAATATCACCGATGACCGGAAGAGCTAAGGACTATATATCGATGAGTCAAAACTTAAAGTTGCTGCCGTTTCGGCGCCGCAAAGGACTAGCCTTCCGATCAAAGTCAAACATCGATCTGATAGCGATAACAAAAACATAGCAAAGCAAAAAGTTTGATTAATAAACCAAGGCATCAGTGAAAATTGGAACTAGCCATCAGCACATTCTCTATTTTCCCTCCGAAATAGCGGCGATATAGAGGACTACTGCCCCGATTCCTTGTTCAACCTGCTTCCGATAGCTTTGAAGGAGATAATTTAGACCAAAAGGACATCATTTTCAAATCAAACTTTAAACTCCACACTCAAAGCATTGGCAGACAGAAAACAGTTTTCTGAAAAGCATGAAAGCAATTTACCTCAATTTCAACTTCAAACAATCCAAATTTGTAGCAGAGGGAAAAACGACGTTCAACAATCCAAACAATCCCATGCGAGATAAAATCAATAAGGAGGGTCCAAAAAAAATTTAAAAAATTGGGAAGATAGTTGCAGCTGCAACAGGTTCTTACTGTACCTCATTTTTAAATTGGTTTTTAAATGATTCTAATCAAAACTACTTACCACTAAAAACATATTTTCATAAGTCAAACACATCGATCCCGCATGAAATAAAACACTGCTACATTAAATTACAGAAAGTAAACACACCCAAAATTGCAGAAATAATACTTGTATAAAATTAAATTGCAGGAAAGCAAACTACCTAAACTTATGGAAATAAAACACAGGATTTTGCAGAAAAACAAATCAAATATGCGAAAAAGTAAACACACTTGTGAGAAAAGAACAACAAGGATTTGGGGCAACCCACTAAAGTAGATGCATCAAGATGTTACCCCACGGAAGTATCGTAGTGAATTTGTCCTTGTGTCTTATCGTTTTCCCCTCCCCCTTGTTGTGTAATGTAAAAAAAACTTATCTACCCCTATCTACCTAGACTTCACCCCTTTAGCACCTCCTCGGCAATGGCGCCAAAAAATGTCCGACAAAATATATAACTTATTAATTCTCCTTCTATTCAATTACCGACTAGGGATTTGTAGAATTAGAGGTGCTACACTGTATATGGCAAGGTAAGATGAACTATCCTAAGATCTATTGGAAATTCATAGGATAAAAGATAAGACGCACTATGATCATTCTCAACTTATTGAAAATCTACCCTATACTCTGTATCATTCACTCAAGCATAATATTCGAAACATTCGTAGTGTGAATATATATATATATATATATATATTGTAATAATGGCGTAATAGGTTGGCTAGTTGTTTCTAAACATAAACATGTTCCATTACATGGTTAATGAAGTAATGGCATTCTCTCTTAAAAGTTTTCTTATGGTGATAGAGAGAGTTTAGATAGGGAACTATCCAATGAAGAGTTTTTCACTACATTGTCTTATATGAAGAATGCTAAATATATAAGTATATGTTAATGGATTATATCCTTTTCAGTTTTATAGACCATAAATGTGGGATAATATTCATGATGAGATGGTTTACAACCCCTTTCAACCTGACACTCTTCCTTTGGTTAAAGTGGAAAATGATAGGTTTATGTGAAACTTGAGTTGTTAGACACATTTTGTTCTTCCTTAGGGTCCATGTTCAATTCTCACAAAACCAACTTTTGATTAGTATGTTTGGATGTCTCTCTAGACTGCACCCCTATTGTTTGGCCTTATATCAAGTATGTTGTTGGTGCATGATATTTAGGGTTTCCCTTTGGAGTTGGGTTGTTGTCAATCACAATGTGGGATTGATGTTTTGAGAGGTCACCACCTATATTTCGTATCTAGTACCATGAGGACCTTCCATTTAAAAGGGATTTCATATTCTTCAAACATATCATATTTATTATCCATCCTATATGTTTCATTTCGATTTTATTGTTAAGTATGTTCACAAGGGAATTTGTTACCTTGTACTTCCTTCTTTCCACAGTAAAATCATGTGCATAACTGATTTCTCGGTTCTTATGTCGAGTCTCCATGTCCTGCATTACTTTAGTCATTTACTCCTGGATTTCATCGTGCAAATTCTCACATCTCTTGGATGACCATGATAAATTAATATGAAAACAACGTTCTTTCGAATTTCCAGTTTCACGAATGATATAAGATGCTAAGATCAATTCCCCTCCACATAGATATTGACAACTTCTTTTGCCTTGATGAAAACAGAAAAAAATAATATTTCTTACTTGACAATGATGGGAAATAAGTCAAGTTCAACACCTAACAACAGGTAACAAAATTCTCAACATCTACACATGGAATAATACTTTGCAACAAGTATTTTTTCAAGAGGGGGAGATCTACACTCACCTTCAAACAAATATCAATTAATACTTCTTTCCAATTCTATGTCGCACCCTATTGTGGATATCCTTTCTTCTATGTGATGTCGATCAAACAAAAACCATCCACATATATGTTTAATCCCACCTCTGACAGGATTCCAGGGACACCTCTTGAATCTCTACCTGGGGCATAGAAAGGAATATGTGAATTAAAAGGGGGTTCCAGTGGGTCATGCAAGCGTGTTTAGGGAGGTTCCACGTGGGAATGCTAACCACACATTCATGGTCAAGGAATTTTCAAATTTGACCCCTATGTGCAAAAATTTCACATTCCCTTAGTGAGAAAAACCGTAGTTTCCAAAATTTACCTAAAACAAGATCCCTTGTCCATGGACCTAGAGTAGAGCACCACCTTGTTCGGGTACATAGGGTACTCCCAAAAGACCTAACACCAAGAACAACCACTCACACAAACAAATCACAGATCAACACACCGATGTTTTGACGTGGTTAAAACCCTCGAGAGGGAAATAGTCCATAGCCCCAGCCAAATAGCTACTTGGAGCAATTTATTATGCAAAAGAAAGAAAGTTACAAATGAGCTTCTCATAATTGATCAACTAGCCAAGGACCCTCCATGCTCTTTAAATAGATATCATGCACCAATCGGGTGTTAAGCCCCAAATCAATGGTAGGTATGATCTAAAAGAAGTTGAACAGTCGGATCACTTTATGTTTAGAAAATATCGTGACCCTCATATTAGAATATTTACAAATGCATACGAAAGAAACACACTTTACTTAACGAATATATTACACAAGTTGATCTTAACTAACTCCTAAGTGTCTAAATATCCTAACATCCCCCCTTAAGAACAACTTGGGATAGGATTGAAGGATTTACAAAAGTGACATTATTAGGAGAAGGAAGGAGGCATTAGAGCATATTCCCCCTTAATGACACATTCCTGAACTCCTAAGATAGATCGAAGTTTAGAAAACTTCACTTCTGTAAGATACTTGGTGAAGATGTCTACAACTTGATCATCTGCAGGGAAATAGAGCACTTCAAGAACACGATCATGAACACGATTTATGATGAAGTGCATGTGTAGGTAAATGTGTTTGCTATGTTGATGTAGAACTGGATCTTTGGCAAGATTGATGGCACTTAGATTGTCACACCAAAGTGGAGTAGGTTGTTGTTGCTTGAATCCAAACTCTGAAAGGATCTGTAAAAGCTATAAATCTTCCTGACTGGCATTAACTGTGGCTCTATATTTTGCTTCTGCTGAAGAAAGAGCAAGAGCTTGTTGTTTCTTACAAGCCCAAGTGACAGCTCCAGATCCCAGACTGAAAACATAACCTGCAGTAGAATTTCGATCATCATGATCCCCGGCCCAATCTAAATCAGTGAAACCAACCAAAAAAGGTTTCCCTCCTGTACTGTAATGAATCCCAAACTGAATTGTACCTCCAATATATCGAATTATTCTTTTTGTTTCTTTCTAGCGACTTTCATGAGGTGTTTGCATATAACGGGAAACGCGACCAATGGCAAAGGAAAGGTCAGGATGGGAATGATTCAAGTATAAGAGATTACCAACAAGCTAACGATATAAGGTGGCATCTACTTCAGGGGAAGTACAAGTGGCAGAAAGTTTGGCTCCAGACTGGAAGGAAGAAGGGGCTAGTTTACAATCTTCCATGTGAAAGCGACGAAGGTGGTCACAAGCATACTTACACTGGGAAATAAATATTCCTTCTTTGATTTGCAAGACTTGGAGACCAAGAAAATAATGCAAATTTCCTAAGTCTGACATTTCAAAATTTTGCTGAAGACTGGATTTCACATGTGTTAAAAGTTTGGGGTCACAACAGGTAAGGATAAGATCATCAACATAAAGAACAAGTATGATGAGATGGTTTCCTACTTTCTTGGTATAGACATTGGAGTCAAAATGGCATCTAGAAAAATCAGTGTCAAGGAGAAAGCTATCCATTTTGGCATACCAACCTCTAGGAGCTTGCTTAAGGCCATATAAGGATTTCTTAAGGTGACAGACAAGGCTAGAGTTATTCTGAACATATCCAGGAGGTTGTTCCATGTAAATTTCCTCCTGTAAATCACCATGTAAGAAGGAAGAATTGACATCCATTTTATGGAATTCCTAGTTATGTAAGGCTGCAAGGGAAAGAAAAAGGCAGATGGAGTTCATTTTTACGAAAAGAGAAAAGGTTTCATTGTAGTCAATCCCTTCAACTTGGGAAAAACCTTTGGCAACTAACCTTGCCTTAAGTATTTCAACACTTCCATCTGATGCATACTTAGTTCTGTAGACCCATTTACATCTAAAAAAATTTCTTCCTTTTGGAAGAGGAACAAGATCCCAAGTATCATTCGCCATTAAGGAACGATATTCTTCATCCATAGCTGCATCCCAATCTATATTTCCTGAAGCTTCTGCAAAAGTTTCTGGATCATGATTCTCGGAAACTTGATCCAAAACAGAACAGGCTCACTGAAACTGAGAACGTGTATGGCGTTGATCTCTAGGATCACTGGGAATATCACCAGCTGCTTCACATGTTGAACGAACCCATCAAGGAAGCACTTTGTGATGGTACAACTGGAGGAACATGAGCAGGTGGAGGTGGATTTTCATCCTCACTGTCATCATCAGAAACTGGAGTTGGAAACCTGTTAAGGAATTTGGAAGTAGAAGAAGGAACAATCGTCGAATCAGGATCATAGGCCAAGGATGGCACACCCGCCAAGTTAGGTACGCATGCCAAGAGACTTTCATCAAATTTAACATCTCTTCTAATGATTATATCATGAGAATGTGGCTGAAGAAGTCTATAACCTTTTACATCTTCAGAATAGCCAACAAATATGCACTTTTCACTTTTAGGCTATAATGCTTTCCATTTTTCATCCGGAATGTGAGCCCATGCTTCACTACCAAACACACAGAAGTGACTTACATCTAGTTTAATTTTACTCCATGCTTCTTCTGGTGTTATACCTTGTAAGGCTTTAGTGGGTGTGTGATTAACTATGCAATTTGCACAATTTATGGCCTCAGCCCAATATTGAAGACTTAGTCCCTTAGATTGGATCATATAATTAGCCATTTCTTTTAAAGTGCGGTTCTTCCGTTCAGCTACACCATTTTTTTGTGGTGTATATGGAATAGTGTGTTGTTGTTGGATTCCTTGTTCAATGTAGAAAGTAGTGAACTTTTTGTTAACATATTCTCCTCCATTGTTAGGTCTTAACTTAATAATTTGATGACCAGATTGTTTTTCAACAAGGGCCTTGTAGGCCAAGAACATGTTAAATACTTCGCTCTTAAGTTTTAGGAAATAAACCAAGTGCCTCTAGAGTAGTCATCAATGAAAGTTAAGAAATATTTGAAACCAAAAAATGAAGCAGATGGAAGAGGACCACACAAGTCACTATGCACAAGCTCTAAGGGAACCGAAGCGTGCCAAGAGGCATGTTTGTCAAAAATGTCCCAATGATGTTTTTCGAGTACACAACCAGAACAAACACTATCCCTATAAGATACCATCGGAAGACCTGTCACCATATTGTATTTACATAGTTGTTGTAATGAGCGATAATTCAAGTGACCAAATCACTCATGCCAAATTTTTCTCAAGTTATCACTATGAGCAACAAAAACTGAAGGAAAAGGTGATGGCCCAAAGTTGTTAAATTTGTACAACCTGGTAATATCATCAACAATTCCGGTAGCAAGGACATTTTGAGGATATTTAAAATCCTTGATTACAACTTGGTGAGGTGTAAACATCATAGTTTTACCTTCACCCAAATGAGTGATTTGGTAGACTGATAACAAATTGCAAGAAATTCTTGTAACACATAGTACATCACTAAAATGACCATTTTCTACTAGAACCGTTCTAGATCCTACAACACTTAGAGAACTATCATCACCAACAAATATTTGTTTGGTGTTACATTCATGCATATTAGAAAATATGGCTTGATCCTTAGCCATATGATAAGATGCTCCAGAATCAATGAGCCATTCATTTGAAGTAGAAGAAGAAGATGCAGTATAAGAGTAACTAGAATCACAAATTCCATGTCCATGAGAGGTAGATTCAGAAGACGAATCTAGGCTGATGTGGTGCTTCTTCATGTTGCTTCCAAGGCTGCCATCTTCTTGAAACACTTAGATTCATCATGATTATATTTCCCACAAAAATTGCAATGACGCTCAGTATTATTTCCTTTTGGCTTGGATCCTTTGTCATTTTTTAAAGAAGGAGCTGACTGAGAGGGTTTGGGACCCTTGTTTGGCTTATTATTGCAAAAATTTAGTTTCTTGGAAGGATTGGACTTTTCTTTTTGTTGGGACTATAAGGCTTTCCCAGATGTATTTGCATTGTTAATTATTCCAAGATGAATGAGCTTATCTTGCTCTCTAATTAAGGAATCACAAAAGGATTCAAGACTAGGCTCTTGATAGCTGGTTGCAGTCTAGGATTCTTTCATAGATTAAAATGGAGATACAAAAACAAAATATGCAGGTCCAAGTTTGGAAAGAATATGATAAATACATTGTTTGTCTTGTTTCTTAATCTTGCATTCTTCACATAAGAGTCGAAGAGTTTTATAGTTACATAAATAATCTTGAATGCATGAAAAATCACTTGGATTCAAAGAAATCAACTCATTCTCAAGTTGATGACCTCAAATTTCATTGTGTTTACCAAACACAGATTCCAACTTTTCCCAATATTTATGAGGTTTATCAATTCCATATATGTGGAATCACAAATCAGTAGAGATTGACATCCCAGTCAATCCACGAGCTTCATCACATCTATTTTCCCATTTTATTTTCTTATCATTATTAGTGGGTTTCGTTTCTTTCTCGGAGGTAATTCTGAAAAGTCTCCTACTTCGTAGAACATCTTCCATACGAGATTTCCATGATAATAGTTAGAACTGGTAATTAGAATATCACAAGGAGCAGCCATACTGTAAGATAATGGCTGAAAAAACAAAACCTAACTGTCTAGATGCAAAGAGCTCGAAAAATTAGGCTGTTAAAAAAAAATGACACTGAATACGTAAAAGAAGGGAATGAGGAAGGGGGATTTTTTTTTAACTCCTCTCTCGGTTTCCGTGCTTGCTTCTTTTTCCTGCAAATCACACCATAAACCGAAAAAAAAACAAAGAAAAATTTTCCACACTTGTGGAGTTAGATCTCATTAGCTTACCCGAAAAGTCTACGTTTTCTCTTTGTTTCTGATTCGCCGCGATCGCACAAGTTGCACGACAAAGAGCATACGCAGCCGAGAAAACCCTTTCCCTTTAAGTTTTTGATTTGCCGCAATCGCGCAAGGTGCACAGCAAAGAGCACACATAGATAGGGAGAGGAAACAATCTGAGACTAAAAAATAATAAAGATCTAAATAATAAATATATGAAAGATTTATTTATTTATTTATTTTAAATAAAACAAATCCGTCACTGTAACATTATACCTTCAGATCTATCGAAATGGGTGTTTCTGGAGCAAAAGGAAATGGTTTTCGATGAAATGAAAACTATTTCCAAATGGAAATGGTGCTCTGGATGCAATGGAACACCTCCCATAGGCCACAAATGTACAAAATTTCCATAATTAGAAACCCTTTCTATAACACCCCGGTTTTGACCCCGCTTGCATTTGGTATATATGATGCATATGTTGTAAATGATCTTGGTGCGGAGCTAAAGGCCAAGGCCCCACCATGATTTGGTTATGATATGTTTTGGATTGAAATGGTCATCGATGCTATATCGAGACATGCGGCATATATATTAAATGTGGCATCATTTAAACACGCATTTAATTAAATAACCAGCCAGCTATGTTCACTGCAACTAAATTGAGAAGGGGCATGATTTCCTAAGGGTAAGGAGGGGGAAAGCTAAATCCTGAGCCATGGAGGGGAAAAGCCATGTGTCATCACTCTCTTCACTCACCCCCCATGCCTCATCCAACCACCACCTTCATTGTTTTGTTGTTAGTGGGGCGTCTATTCACTGACAGCAAGGCCACTACACCACGATGGCCATTCTCCCTGCGCGCCTGCACTCTCTCCATGACCACCTTCTGGATTTCGGATGGTCTGTCTACTAATCGAACAGTGGCTGTTCATTCACCTCACGTGGACCGAGTTAAAGGAATACACATTCCTTTGTTTGGGGTTCGCTAGTCTGTGAGTATTATTCCCCTGCTCACGCAGAGCGTTGGTCTTTCCCACCATTGTTAGACTGTTGTGGTTTCATCACCGATCACCGGTCTGTGTGTTCTATTCTTTCCATTCAGACAGAGAATCAATTTTCCCCACACATTTCTGGACTGGGCATTTGTTCCAACCTTCATCATTGAATTGTGAGCTAAAGACCGCTACTCTATTGCTGGGCCGTGGTTGTAATTTCTTTCCCAGTTTTGTTTGTCAGTGACCTTTTCCATGAGGTGTAGTTTGAGAGTCTGTTCCCTTACCATTTTCTGGTCTGTGCAAGTCTCACAGCGATCGTATTGAGGAGTGGGTGATGTGGGTTCATGTGTGTGTGTTGACTGTTGTTTGGCCACGATTGCATTGAGAAATTGTTGTGGGTTCATAGTTGTTGTGGGCTGTTGTTTGCCACAATGGACTAACTGTGTTTTTCCCTGTAGAAGCTTCAATAGTTGTTTGGTTGCTTGCATGTAGTGGTTTTGTCCTCGAACTGCATTGGAGTGGTGAATGAGGGCCTAAGATGCTTGATAAACCTGGTGGGTTGAGAACTACACAGACAGAGCCGTTGAGACGGTTTTCTTCTCCACAACCCCTGAATAGCACTGGAAGGGAGATCAAGGTCTGAGGGACTGCGTTGCAGAGAAAGGACTGATTTCCTTGTGTTGGGTGTGTGTGGGTGTTCTAGAATCCAGGATGGTTCTAGTGTCGGTGCACTAGCTTAGCAGTAGCCTTTCCCAACTCCTGGATGGCCTGATAAACCCAACTCTGTTGGCTTGGTTGATCCGTTGTTCGCCTGATAAACCCAACTATGTTGGCTTGGATGAACTGTGTACCCTTGTGGGTTGTTATCCTTGGCTATGTGTAAGCCTATTAGTTCCTTATTCCTTGGGGAATCATGCCCGACTCGGGGGTGGCAGCATTGCTAAGATATTAAAGAGCACGCGGGCGTATGGTTGGGTGGAACGTTGCAGCGACGTAGCTGTTTGCGGAACAAGTTCTTCATAAGATAAGTTTTCTTGCCTAACTTGTATCTGCAATTATAATTACCATTGATGAACGATGATATATATGTTAAATGTTGATTTGTATATGCATGAATGTTGATTGATATGTTTTGCTTCCGTTGTGTATATGAATGATTATGCTTCATAAAATGTTTTATGTTTTAAGTATCATGCTTCAACACTATATGTATGTATGTTTCATGTTCATAGGGCTAGATGCCTGGATGATTTGATGTATCGTAGCATCCTCTTCGCTGTTCGGAGGGTCACCATGTGGTATCAGAGCTTTGGTTACAGCATGGGCCTGAAGGGGCCATGACAGATCAGATAGCAAAGGCAGGTTGCCTTCTACCTAGCAACAATCAGAAAAGTGTGTCAAGAAAACTCAGAAAATTTTTCTCAGTACCAAAAACATCGGCCCATCGGAAGACTTAGTGACAAGATCTTCCAATGCAGCAGGAACTTAGTGGGAAGGCTGATGGTAACCAGGAAAAACTTTGAAATTTTTTTCTAAGTCCGACCATCAGCAATCGACGGAAGATAGTTGTTCTCATCGCCGATGGATAGACGGGGAAACTACCGACGAGCAGCGGCAAGAATTAGTTGAATGGTAGTTGAATGGGTTGTCACTGTTGCAGCTACCGTGGGGACTAAAACATTGATGTAGCAGTGTTAGTGATCCCGGCCGTCGACAGAAGAAGAAAAGTTTTGGAATTTTTGTTTAAGTGTTGAAATCATCGGCGGAGATTAGTTGATCAAGCGCCCACCGTTGCAGATGGCTAGACGACTATGCCTCCGACAAGTAGAGCCTCCGACCGCCGATGGCACAAAATTTCAAAATTTTCTAAGTGTTGTCTTTGTCGGCCATTGGAGCATGTTAGTAGGATGCATTGCCGATGAACAGAAGGTATTAGATGATGTGCGCCACCATTGCGGATAGCTAGAAGACTATCCATCCGACGGATAGATCCTGCGACCGCCGACGCCGTAAAGAAAGTTTAAAATTTTGTCTAAAGCCAAAAATCGTTGACCATCAAAAGAAGATAGTGTTTCGCACGTCCACCATTGCGGAAGCCTAGCGCACTAGTCTTCCGATAGGGAGAAGCTCCGACTACCGATGCCAGTAAAAAATCATGCTTCAGTTCACTAATGCTTTAGTCTTCCACTCACCGATGTCGAGGTATTAGTGGATTATGTCGATGACAAGTAGTCACTTGATTAGCGAAGGATAAGGGAGATGGATCCGGCAAGTCAGCAGAAGATAGAGAAATTTTTCACCGACAGATAATAAACGTATCGGTAGAAAATAAACGATCGTTGAGCCGATGAAAGGTCGAAAAGGAAGAGAAAAAATTTGAATTTTTTTTTTAATTCATGGAATCATCGGCCATCGATGATGGTTAGTGGATGACATCAGCAATGCTTAGGTGATTTCATCACTGATGAGCATGATGGGTAAAAATTGTTGAGAAAATGTCCACCATTGCAGAGATTGAAGAGGATAATCACCCAACGAAGAACGCATCCGAGTGTCAATGCCACAACTTCTAGGGGGTTCCAATCATCGGTAAGACTCAAGACAGTAGACCACGACAGGGCTAATACGGCGAAAGAAAAGATGAGTAACTCACCGATACAGCGGGAGGATTTAGAATTTTTGACTGCCGAAATGCCCGATGCACAGTAATTAACCTCGCCGATCGGAAGCCTAGTCAGGTTGTCGTAGAGATCATAGTGAGATTTCTTTTTGCCATTGCGACTGCTCAAGCAACTGTGTGCCCGATGAACAATTGGTTTGCTCGCCGATACCAAGTGGGATTCTATTCATTTTACTCAAGGAAACCAAAATTAGAACACATTCCGTTGTTGCGGCTACTCAGATAACTATGCAACCGATGCACTGTTGATTTGCTCGCTGATACAGATCAGGAGTTTAATTGTTTCACCGCCGAAACGTTGGAAGGAGAACAAGCAACAGATCGTCGATGAGTTAGTTGTTTTGACCCCTGCAATGTCATAGAATTAGTTGGGAGGAGGTCCAATTGGGCCTAAGAAGATTTAGGTTTTTCAGGGGCATTTCTTAGTGATTTTTCGGGCAGTTTTCGATTGTCTTTCAGTTGATTTTCATCAGATTCAGCAGACTGTCCGTGGTCACAAGGCTGAAAAGAAATAGAGAAAATTCTGTGTTTTAGCATAATTGTTGTTTTGTAAATTTCTCGAAGAAAAAGGTAAGTAGTTTGGCTTATATTAATGTTATGCATCTAACAGTTTGCTACTAACACATTTGCAGAACTATAGATAACTTCCAAAAGTAGTACTCGAGAAAGAGCAGTGTGGTAAAGCAAGAGGTGGTTCAGTCATGAGAACCCATGATGGGTATGATGTCTAGGATTTTTACGAGCAAGCAGAATATGCCATGGTAGAAAATGTCTATAATAGAAATGATGACATAGAATCTAATGGAAGGAGATTCCAGGGGACACCTTCTGAGGTTGCAGCCACCATGAGAAGCTTGGTTAAAGCCCAGGAAGAGCAGCATCAGTTGAATGCTGCCATATTAGAAAGCTTGAAAGACTTGCAGAAAAAGATAGATTCTGGATGAGGTACATCAAGGCCAGAAGGCAGCAAGAGCAGCACTAGGAGAAGAAGAAATACTTCCAGTGGATAATTTGACTTTGAAGAATCCAGTGAAGATACAAGTTCATCTTCTCATAAAAGGAAAAGAAGAAGGCACCATAGGGATCTCTCTCGAGATGAATTGAGGAAAGCTAAACCTCCTACATTTGATGGTGAGATAAAGACGGGACAAGAGGCTGAAGCTTGGCTTCTTGGGATAAAGAAGTACTTTCAGGTGCAGGATTATTCAGGAAACATGAAGGCAAGAGTTTCCATATTCAATCTAAATGGAAGGGCATCCATTTGATGGGGACATTTCAAGCAAGTAAAGAGGATCAACGAAAGAAAACTAAAGTGGAAACAGTTCAAGAAGTGTTTCAGGAAGAAATACCTTTCCGACAGGTATTATGATGACAAGATCAAGGAGCTCCATGAGCTGAGATTGGAATAGCAAACCATGGATGAATATGAAAATAAGTTTTTGGAATTGTTGAAGTATGTCCGGTACATCAGAGATGAAAAAGTGAAGATCTAGCAGTTTCTAAGTGGATTGCCTCAAACTTACAAAGATAGAATTAAGTTCTATGAACCAAGGACTCTTAAAGAAGTAATAAGAAAGGCTAAATATTGCTATGAGCAAAGCAAGGGTAAACCTGATTACCACGAGGCATGGAAAGACAAGAAGAATGAGAAGTTTAACCAAAGAAAGAAAGGGTTCAAACCTTCTAGATTCGGGAATCAGCAGAAGCAGCCATCCCAAGCTATGAGTAATCCAGTTGGAGTGACAAGTGGAAAGCCTAAAGAACCACATCATAATAAAGGTCCACTCAAATATTGGAAATGTGAAGGACCTCACTTGCGCAGATATTGTCCACTTGAGAATGAAAGTGCAAGACCAGCTTATAACATGTAGGAATCAGAAACAGTGGGTCAGGTAGCCAGAGCAGTCCCTAGAATTTATGCAGCACTGGAGGACCGCCAGGAAAATCATCAGTCAACTGTGGTTGAAGTTGCAGGTAATATTGTTGAACAATCTGTTTCTATTTTGATTGACCCTGGTTCTACTCACAGTTATATCACTCCTAGAGTAGTGGAGAATTGTGCTTTTAAGAAGGTCAACAATAGGAAACCTTCGTTAGTTCAGCTAGCCACTAGAACTAAGAGAAAGGTTAGTGAATTGGTAGAGAAATGTCCATTGGTTATGAATGGATTGATCACCTGTGTAGATCTGAATGTTCTACCACTTGGTTCCTATAATGTTCTCATCAGAATGGATTGGTTAGAAGCTCACAGAGTGAATCTTGACTGTTATAACAAGACTTTTGAATGCACAGATGAATAAGGAAGCCCAGTAGTCGTGAAAGGTATTCCGAAGGTAATTTTAGTAAGACAGGTTTTAGCAATGCAGTTGAAGAAGTTTTGTAGGAAAGGTTGCCAGTTGTATGTAGCTCATATTTTGGAACCAACAGGAGATGAAACTCCTAGGTTGGAAGACTATCAGGTGTTACAGGAATTCAAGGATGTGTTTCTTGATGAGATTCCAGGGATTCCTCCAAACAGGGACATTGATTTCACCATTGAACTTGTGCTAGGAGCAGCACCAGTGTCCAAGACACCCTACAGGATGAGTACACCGGAGATGCTAGAATTGAAGATGCAACTGCAAGAGCTATTGGAAAAGAAGTATATCCGGCCGAGTGTGTCTCCTTGGGGAGCACCGGTTCTTTTTGTAAAGAAGAAAGATGGTACACTCAAGTTATGTATTGATTACAGGCAGTTGAACAAAGTTACTATGAAGAATAAATATCCTATGCCTAGGATTGATGACCTCTTTGATCAAATGAGAGGATCAAAGGTATTTTTTAAGATTGACTTGAGGTCTGGTTACCATCAGGTGAGAATCAAGGATGAAGACATTCATAAGACAGCCTTCAGGACAAGGTATGGACATTATGAGTTTGTAGTGGTACCATTTGGTCTCACAAATGCACCAGCTACATTTATGTGCCTTATGAACATTGTCTTCAATAATTATTTGGACAAGTTAGTTCTTGTTTTCCTCGACGACATTCTTGTTTATTCTAAGAATGAGGGAGAGCATGAAGAGCATTTGAGATTGACATTGCAAGTGCTCAGGGAACACCAGCTGTATGAAAAACTGAGCAAGTGTGACTTCTACAAGGATAGAATTCAGTACTTGGGTCACATTATCTCAAAAGAGGGTGTATCAGTAGACCCTGAGAAGATCGAAGCCATTATGAATTGGCCTACTCCAAGAAATGTGATGGATGTAAGATATTTTATGGGACTTACAGGATACTACAGGAGATTCATTGAAGGATTTTCCAAGGTTGCACATGCCATCACTTCTTTGCAAAGGAAGGGAGTAAATTTTGAATGGACTTCGAAGTGTGAAGAAATCTTCGAGCGGTTGAAGAATCTTCTCACCAGTGCACTAGTATTGAAGATCCAGGAAAATATTTTGTGGTATGTACCGATGCATGCGGACAAGGGCTTGGAGGAGTCCTTATGCAAGACGACCACGTGATATGTTATGAGTCGAGAAAGCTGAAGGAGCATGAGAAGAACTATTCCACTCATGATCTAGAGCTTGCAACCATAGTACATGCTCTCAAGATGTGGAGACATTACTTGATGGGTAGAATATTTGAGCTCAGAACAGACCATTGTGGTTGGAAGTATTTGTTTGATCAGCCTACTCTGAATGCTAGGTAAGCGAGATGGCTGGAATTTATTTGTGAGTTTGATTTTGAAATCAAGCATATAAAAGGAAAAGAGAACAAGGTAGTTGATGCACTCAGCAAGAAGGTACAGGAAATGCATGTGGCATCTCTTAGTATTTTTCAATCAGAATTGAGGCAGCAGATTGTTAATCATGTTGCTGGAGATGAATTGTATGAGCAGGTAAAAGACAAATTGTAGCAGCAAAGTCTTGAGAAGAGGTATGAGGGATATAAATTGGAAGAAGATGGACTTATAACTTTTAAAGGGAGTATTTATATTCTGAATGTAGCAGATTTGAGGAGAATTGCTATGGATGAAATCCATCAAGCTCCGTATTCTGGTCACCCAGGATATCATAAGACAATTGCTATAGCTAGAAGGCAGTACTTTTGGCCAAGTATGAAAAAGGACATGGTTGAATATATTTCAAGGTGCATGAAATGTCAACAAGTAAAGGTTGAGCATCAACATCCAGCAGGTTTGTTACAACCTTGTCCAATTCCGGAATGGAAATGGGAAGTTATTTCCATGGATTTTATTATAGGATTGCCGATGACTTGGAGTCAACATGATTCCATCATGGTTGTAGTAGACAAGTTGACAAAGGTAGCACATTTTATACCAGTGAAGTCTATGCATAAGACTGATGACATTGCCAAGATTTTCATGAAGGAGATTTTCAAATTGCATGGATTGCCGAAGGCAATAATTTCTGACAGAGATGTCAAGTTCACTTCCAATTTTTGGAAGGGATTGTTTGCAGATTTGGGTACAAAGATAAACTTCAGTACTGCATACCATCCTCAGACAGATGGGCAGACAGAAAGAGTTAATTAGGTGCTTGAAGATATGCTTCGCATGTATGTGATGGACAAACCAAACAAGTGGGAAGATTACTTACACTTGGTAGAGTTTGCTTACAACAATGGACAACAGGGATCCTTGGGGATGAGTCAGTGTGAAGCATTGTATGGAAGAAGGTGCAGGACACCAGTGACTTGGGACAACCCGGTGAACAAAGTATTGCTTGGACCAGAATTGCTCAAGGAAATGGAGCAAGCGGTTGTAAGGATTAGACAGAATCTGAAAGCAGCACAGGATAGACAGAAAAGCTATGCATATAAGCATAGGATGAACAGAGAGTTCAGTGTTGGGGATCATGTTTACCTCAGAGTGAAAGCAAAGAAAAGTTCCTTGAAGCTTGGAAGTTGTTCCAAGCTGTCACCTAGATATTGTGGGTCATTTGAAGTTCTTGAAAGAATAGGGCCTGTTGCATATAGACTTGCATTGCCTGCTAGTACTAGAGCTCATAATGTTTTTCATGTTTCTTTTCTTAAGAAATATGTACATGATCCTAACCATGTGATAAATTGGGATGTGATTTAGGTGGAACCCGAGGGAGAGTTCCAAATCGAGCAAATGGGCATCCTCGACAGGAAGGTCACAATGCTCTGGAGCCAGGCCATAGGGCAGGTAAAGGTGCAATGGGAGCATTATGGACCTGAAGAGGCTACGTGGGAGATGGAGGATTCCATGCGATTGGCACATCCATTTTTTCTCAATTCTGCAGAACATTGAGGCCACGACCACCTTCTATATTTTGGATGGTCGGTCCACTAACCGAATGATGGTTGTTCATTCACCTCACCCAGACGGAGTTAAAGGAATACACATTCCTTTGTTTGGGGTTCTCCCTCTATCTCTCATGCATTGCTAGTCTGTGAGTATTATTCCCCTGCTCACGCAGATCGTTGGTCTTTCCCATGGTCATTAGACTGTTGTGGTTTCATCATCGATCGTCAGTCTGTGTGTTGTGCTCTTTCCATTTAGACAGAGAATTAATTTGCCCCGTGCATTTCTGGACTAGGCATTTGTTCCAACCTTCATCACTGAATCGTGAGTTGAAGACTGCTACTCTATTGCTGGGCCGTGGCCGTAATTTCTTTCCCAGTTTTGTTTGTCAGTGACCTTTTCCATCAGGTGTAGTTTGAGAGTCTGTTCCCTTACCATTTTCTGGTCTGTGCAAGTCTCACAATGATCATATTAAGGAGCGGGTGTTGTGGGTTCATGTGTGTGTGTTGATTGTTGTTTGGCCACGATTGCATTGAGAAATTTTTGTGGGTTCATTGTTGTTGTGGGCTGTTGTTTGCCATAATTGACTGACTATGTTTTTCCCTATAGAAGCTTGAATAGTTGTTTGGCTGCTTGCATGCAGTGGTTTTACCCTCGTACTGCATTGGAGTGGTGAATGAGGTCCTGAGATGCTTGATAAACCTGGTCGGTTGATAACCACATAGACAGAGCCATTGAGTCATTTTTCTTCTCCACAACCCTTGGATAGCACTGGAAGGGAGATCAGGGTCTGAGGGACTACATTGCAGAGAAAGGAATGATTTCCTTGTGTTGGGTGTGTGTGGGTATTCTAGAAGCCAGGTTGGTTCTGGTGTCAGTGCACCAGCTTAGCAGTAGCCTTTCCCAACTCTTGGATGGCTTGATAAACCCAACTCTGTTGGCTTGGCTGATCCGGTGTTCGCCTGATAAACCCAACTGTGTTGGCTTGGCTGAACTGTGTACCCTTGTGGGTTGTTATCCTTGGCTATGTGTAATCCTGTTAGTTCCTTATTCCTTGGGGAATCATGCCTGGCTTGGGAGTGGCAGCGTTGCTGAGAGATTAAAGAGCATGCAGGCCTATGGTTGGGTGGAACGTTGCAGCGATGTAGCTAGTTGCGGAACAAGTTCTTCATAAGATAAGTATTCTTTCCTAGCTTGTATCTACAATTATAATTACCATTGATGAACGATGATATACATGTTAAATGCTGATCTATATATGCATGAATGCTTATTGATATGTTTTGCTTCGATTGTGTATATGAATCATTATGCTTCATAAAATGTTTTATGCTTTAAGCATCATGCTTCAGCACTATATGTATGTATGTTTCATGTTCATGGGGCTAGATTCCCAGATGATTTGATTTATCATAGCGTCCTCTTCACCGGTTGGAGGGTCAGGGACATCACACTTTCAAAGTTTTGGCAACACCGGTTCAAGATCTAGATCACAAATGGAATCGGTTCTTCATAAACACTCTGGTACCATGTTCAGGTACACAGGGTACTCCCAAAAGACCAAACACCAAGAACAAACACTCACATAAATAGATCACATATCACATATCACATGGTTAAAGCCCTCGAGAGGGAAACAATCCATGGCCCCAGCCAAATATCTACTTGGAGCAATTTATTACACAAAAGAAAGAAAGTTACAAATGAGCTTCTCATAATCGATCAACTAGCCAAGGACCCTTCATGCTCTTTAAATAGAGATCATGGACTAATCGGGTGTTAAGCCATGGGTAAATGGTATGTATGATCTAAGAGAAGTTGAACCGTCAGATCACTTTATGTCTAGAACATATTGTGACTGTCGGATTAGAATATTTACAAATGTGTACTAATGCATACTAAAGAAACACACTTTACCTAACGAATATATTACACTTGTTGATCTCAACTAACTCCTAAGTGTCTAAATATCCTAACACACCCCTAGCACTATCCAGATGTCCTGAATCTGATGGAGTCGATGATTCATCAATCTGAGCCATGGTCATCATGCTATGGCATGTTGAATCCCACCTCCTACAGGCTTTCAAGGACACCTATTGAATCCCTACCTAGGGCATAGAATTAAAACCATGCATCAAAATTGGGTTAGAGTGGGTCACACAAGTGTGTTTAGGGAGGTTCCATGTGGTAATTCTAGCTACACATTCATGGTCAATTAATTTGCAAAGTTGACCCCTATGTGCAAAATTTTCACATTCCCTTACTAAGAAAAACCCTAGTTTCTAAAATTGACCTAAAAAATGATCATTTTTTCATGGACCCAGAGTAGAGGGCCATCCCTAGCACTATCGTGATGTCTTGAATCCAACAGAAGCAATGGTTTGTCTATCCAAGCCATGGTCATCATTCTATGGCACGTTGAAGCTCACCTCCTACAGGCTTTCACGGACACTTGTTGAATCCCTACCCGAGGCATAGAATGGAAACCATGCATAAAAATGAGGTTTCGGTGGGTCATGCAAGCATGTTTAGGGAGGTTCCATGTGGTAACTCCAGCCACATGTTCATGGTCAAGTAATTTGCAAAGTTGAACCCTGTGTGCAAAATTTTCACATTCCCTTATTGAGCAAACTCCTAGTTTTTAAAATTGACCTAAAACAGGATCCCTTGTCCATGGAACTAGACTAGAGGGTCACCCCTAGCACTATCATGATGTCTTGAATCCAACGAATTTGATGGTTCTTCTATCTGATCCACAATCATCATTCTATTGCACGTTGAAGCCCACCTCCTACATGCTTTCACGGACACGTGTTGAATCCCTATCCGGGGCATAGAATGGAAATTGTGCATCAAAATGGGGTTTCACTGGGTCATGCAAGCATGTTTAGGGAGGTTCCATGTGGGAACACTAGCCACACATTCATGGTCGAGGAATTTGCAAAGTTACCCTATGTGAAAAAATTTCACATTCCCTTAGTGAGAAAAACCCTAGTTTCCAAAATTGACCTATAACAAAATCCCTTGTCCAAGGACCTAGAGTAGAGGGACACCCATAGCACTATCTTGATGTCTTGAATCCAACTATGTTGACTGTTTTCCAATCCGATCCATGGTCATCATTCTATGGCACATTGAATCCCACCTCTAATAAGCTTTCAGGGACACCTGTTGAATCCCTACTCGGGGCATAGAATGGAAACTGTACATAAAAATGGGGTTTTGGTGGCTCATGTAAGTATTTTTAGGGAGGTTCCATGTGGGAATTCTAGCCACATGTTCACGATCGAGGAATGTGTAAAGTTGACCCCTATGTGCAAAATTTTCACATTCCCTTATTGAGAAAAACCCTTGTTTCCAAAATTGACCTAAAATATGATCCCTTTTCCATGTACCCAGAGTAGAGGCTCATGCCTAGAACTATGGCAATGTCTTGAATCCAACGAAGTCAGCGGTTCGTTGATCCGAGTCACGATCATCATTTTATGGCACATTGAATCCCACCTCCTATAGGATTTTAGGGACACATGTTGAATCTCTACCCGAGGCATAGAATGGAAACCATGCATCAAAATGGGGTTCCCGTGGGTCATTTAATTTTTTTTAGGTATTTTCCATGTGGGAACACTAGCCACAGATTCACGGTCGAGGAATTTGCAAAGTTGACCCCTATGTCCAAAATTTTCACATCCCCTTAATGAGAAAAACCCTAGTTTCCAAAATTTACCTAAAACAATATCCCTTTTCCATGGACCTAAAGTAGAGGGACACCCCTAGCACTATCTTGATGCCTTGAATCCAACAGAGTTAACGGTTCGTCGATCCGAGCCACGGTCATCATTCTATGGCACATTGAAGCCCACCTCCTACAAGCTTTCAAGGACACCTATTGAATCCCTACCGAAGGCATAGAATGGAAACCGTGCATAAAAACAGGGTTCTGGTGGGTCATGCAAGTGTATTTAGGGAGGTTCCATGTGGCAAATCTAGCAACATGTTTACGGTTAAGAAATTTTCAAAGTTGACCCCTATGTGCACACTGCAAAATTTTCACATTCCCTTACTGAGAAAAACCCTAGCTTCCAAAATCGACCTAAAACAAGATCCCTTATACATAGACCCAAAGTAGAGGTCCACCCCTAGCACTATCCATATGTCCTGAATCCAACGGAGCTAAGGGTTCGTCGATCCAAGCACACCCATCAATCTATGCAACATTAAATACCACCTCCTATAGGCTTTCAGGGACACCTATTGAATCCCTAGCCAGGGCATAGAATGGAAATCGTCCATCAAAATGGCGTTCTGGTGGTTCATTCAAGCATGTTAAGGGAGGTTCCATGTGGAAATTCTAGCCACATGTTCACGGTCGAGGAATTTGCAAAGTTGACCCCTATGTGCAAAATTTTCACATTCCCTTACTGAGCAAAACCCTAGTTTCCAAAATTGACCTAAAACATGATCCCTTGTCCATGGAACTAGAATAGAGGGTCACCCCTAGAACTATATCGATGTCCTATATCCAACAAAGTAGATAGTTCATTGATCAGAGCCACAGTCATCATTTTATGGCATGTTGAAGCCCACCTCCTGCAGGATTTCATAGACACATGTTGAATCCCTACCTAGGGCATATAATGGAAACCATGCATCAAAATGTGGTTCTGGTGGGTCATGCAAGTGTGTTTAGGAAGGTTCCATGTGGGAATTATAGCCACATGTTCATGGTCGAGAAATTTTCAAAGTTGACCCCTATGTGCAAAATTTTCACATTCCTTTACTGAGCAAACTCCTAGTTTCCAAAATTGACCTAAAACATGATCCCTTGTCCATGGACCTAGAGTAGAGGGCCACTCCTAGCACTATCCTGATGTCCTGAATCCAACGGAATCGATAGTTCGTCAATCTAAGCCATGGCCATAATTCTATGGAACGTTGAATCCCACCTCCTACAGGCTTTCAAAGACACCTATTGAATCCCTACATGGGGCATAAAATGGGAATCGTGCATCAAAACGAGGTTCTGGTGGGTCATGCAAGCATGTTGAGGGAGTTTGTATGTGGGAATTCTAGCCACCCATTCACGATCGATCAATTTTCAAACTTGACCCCTATGTGCAAAATTTTCACATTCCCTTACTGAGAAAAACTCTAGTTTCCAAAATTGCTCCAAAACATGATCCCTTGTCCATGGACCCAAAGTAGAGAGCCACCTCTAGCACTATCGTGATGTCCTAAATCCAACAAAGTCAATGGTTCGTCAATCCAAGCCACGACCATCATTATATGGCACATTGAATCCCACCTCCTACAGGTTTTCAAGGACACCTATTGAATCCCTACCCAAGGCATAGAATTCCTACCTCTAGGCTCCAAACCAGGGTTTCTATAGTTTAGAATGCAAGCAACCTATGGTTTACGGTGAAAACTAGGGTTACTAGGATTGACTATAGGGTTTGTAATCTAGGATTAGCCATGGTTATTAGGTTAGGATTACCACTCCTTAAATACACAGCTCCTTCTAAGTTCACTAGAAAATTCATAAAGATTTTATGCATGGATCAAGCTCTTTATTAATCCCTAGCAATCATAGATAGGTTCAATGCCACCTGTGGAAAAACAAATTACCAGATTCAATGAGATGTCCTTATAGGACCAAGTTCGAGATTCAAGGAAGATGAAATAGACATATCCCAGATAGAGTACTAGATAATGGTCTTTGACTATATGGCATGAGTCATGTAAGTATGAATATAATACAACAAATCCATGATGAAGCTTGTGCAATTTATCAAGTTGTAGAAGTCTATTCAATTTATCAATTTATCAAGTGGTCAATCTATCAAGTTATAAATAATCAATGAGACCATGAAACCAAAATACCATAATACTATATACCTGACTACCTATTCGTGGTCATTCAACTAGACCATCGGGATCACCTCTAATAGAAATAGTATCCTTTAGCCTCTCGTGCACGAAGTAAGGAAACAAGTATTGTGACTTTGATGAGTTCTTTCTTGGCATTGTTTACAGTTGGAGGTTTGTGCCAATAACTAAGTTTGTATAATGGTATACAATTTGACTTGGTCTATAATCTTCAAATACATAACCTTTTTTCTTTCGTGCGTGGGAAAATTTTGTCAAATATTCTCCTTTGATAACCATTGACCCAATTGGAAAATCATTTCCCTCATTGTCTCTTAATGAGATAATGAGGGTCTGTTTCCCATCCAACTAACATGCCATCCAGTGGTCAGTGTGTCATTCATTTCCTATCAGGGAAACCACTACGTATATGTGCCCTGCATAAAATAAAGTGCAAACCTAGGATTCAACTAACTAAACACAACTAGTCGCCAAACAATTCAAAGTTATCAACATAATAGTCAAACCTGGTTGTACGAGATCTGAAATGTGGTCATAGTCATGTGAAATAATCGACTGGCCCTCCTCCAACTGGGATAATTCTACAATTATTTTTCGACCAATGGTGATTGATACATGATCCTAGCTGTCAACCTAATATGTGGATTCACAGTTGTCCCATTCACCACTGTTACATGGATAACAAAATCAAGAGAGTTTCCTTGTACACATTTCAACTATAGCATTGTATGACGTTCTAACTGAATGGAATGCACTAGTTCCTTGGACAGTCTTGCACTCATATAAGTGTTATCGATCTGACCTGACCTATACTATATTGTTTAGGATGTCATTTTGATACAGTACTTATGACATGTACTTTATTGTTTAGGAGAGTCTAGTGTGCCTTAAAATCCTAAAACGTTTTAACTATGCTTTAAAGTTATGTGGGTTTTCCTTTTTAACGTGAAAGCGTCAATTTTAGTTCATTTGGAATAAAAAAAATTACAACCCTTTTTAACAAATTACAATGTTTTTATTCAAGCATTGTATCAATAAGAAATGGCAATCTCTAGCCTTGTGAGTTTGTTTTAAAATGATGTATGTTTTTCTTTCATGTTTAAAAAGACGAATTGAGAACCTACAAATTTTTAATGGCTAAAAAAGAGAAGAAAATTCATCTTTCCAGCCCACCTGCATGAGAGCCAAAATCAAAACTACAACTCTCTTTTTCAATTTTTTGAAAGTAATTTTTCATATTATTTTAAGACAGGAGATAGAAAATGTCTCATATCTTTGTTTTGTTGTGTGTAAGTTTCTAGCATGCGTATATGTCTACACACATGTTTGTCTCTGCGTTAGACACTTAGCAGATTAAGTCTTTTGTTTGTAAGTTCAGGGTCTAACCTATTGAAAGATAGAAGTACAGGAAAAAGTACATAGAATGATAGAAATTCATTGAACTGAGTGTAGCAGAATATAATTTGAATCCTGCCCCTCTCGAGAAATTAGGCTTTTAATGTCAAACTGATCTGCCTTATAGAAGGGAAAACATATCAATACAAAGAGCATAATAAACAATTTTGAAGCAAAAAAACTGAGTGTTGCTATTGCAAATAACCATGAGGACTAGACCCAAAATCACCATATGAAAATTAAACAAAACCCTAGGAACTGGACTTAGTGCTCGGAAGGCTTCTCCTCCTCAATGGGAACACCAAATCTGGATCCAATCTATGATTTTGGTCAACCTTCAGCAAGGGCACGGAGGGTTGGCAAAAGTCTGGTCGTTATCTTTTCCTGGGATATTGGAGCCATTGCTAATCTCCTCCTCATTGCTCGTATCGCTGGTGCTGGAGGGATTCCTTTTGACTGAGAGTGGTTATGTTTTCCTGTATTCCAAAGTTATCTTGATGTGTTATCACTCCAGGAAACTCCTCTAGGTTGTAGCTCGAGGATGCCTAGTAACTTAAATTGTTTTTAGGGTTTTCTGATATGGATCAAGTAAGTTGACCTATATAACCTTTCCACTCTCAAGACATGCATAAAACTCACTCATTTACAAGTATTTTAGTTACAATTGCTCAGAAGTTGACAATAAGGTGCAGGGATGAAGAACTCATCAAGCTCGCAGATTTACATACAAAACACATACATATAAATGGCTAAATCCTGATAAGGATGGCACTTATAAATCAAATTGTACTAATAAACCAATAGGATGACAGCTATCAGCTTTTTAATCAATTTGAAAATGACCTAAATACACATTCAAGCATAAGTGCAACAAAGAAAGAGATGATGGCTGAACAGATCATAACAAAAGAGCTTATATTCATGAATAAGTAAAATCAGAAGCATGAAAGCATTATAGGCTTATAAATCCCCGAAGTTGAACCTTTATTATAAAATCGATCCTAGGCTTTATAACCTTTTACAAAATGGACAGATCCTCAAACTTGGATCTGTTTTTTACAAAATAATCAAAAGTAACAGTTTTTGCAAATTAGGGTTTGAAACCCTACCTAGCTACTTGTCTAACTATAATGAAGATTTAGTTCACTGACTGAACATTAAATAACTAAAGCAATCGCTAATGATCACTGCTGCTGGTCCACTGTCAGTTAACCCACTGATTTCTTCTTGACAATTTGGGTTGATGACTTTATGGCACTGTTTTGTCATAATAGATCTAACAGACCCTTTTTTATACTTATGTCAGCACATTTTATCTTTAACTTACGCCCCTGAACCATCTGTAGTCACCAAAATCCAGATTTGTCTGTCAAAAACTTGCTTTCAAACCTTCGTCTTCTTTCGGTGGTTAAGCATCGAGTCTATAGGAACTTTTAACTACCAAAAGGAGGAACTTTCGGTGGCTAACGGACAGCTCCAGCGCCCGCTTAACCACCGAAATCCCTGTTTCACAAAATTTATTAGGTTTCACTCAAAAATGCCTTTTCAGACCTGTTTGCTCAGCCTTCTTCTTCTAAGGGTTTCATGTTTGGAGTGTTTGCTAGGCCCTAGCTCATTTCAAGAGGTTGGAGACTGATGGCTGCTTCAACTAGGGTTCTTACTTGTGAAGTGGTTCATGAGTTTGAAATGATAGATCATTTCTCTATTGTATCTTCCTTCATAGGTCAAATAGACCACAATGGCCTTTAGCAGCTGCTGCCAGCTCTCTTCCAGCCATGATGATGGCACACTCTTCTTCCATATCATTCCCCTATGCTCAGGCTTGAGGTATGAATTGAACTCCACATCTTTGGGTATGGTGGTCTTGAACCACTTCTCTCCAGTGCAAGGGAGTTTAGTCACCTCTGACATTAGTGCTTCATCTATGAGAAATTCCTCCCTTCCTATGACTGCTTTTGAACCATCAAATGACAGGGCAAAAGCTTTAGCCACCTGCAAATGAAAACCTTGTATTTTTTCACAATATTTGTAGCAGCCTACCTCCTGGAACAGTCTGCAAACCTCTGGATGCGTCTCTAAATAACTGACATCTCCTAGCTCCTATCTGAGATCTGGTCCACTTTTCTTCATCCTGAAAAGTGTATGTCCTAGGTACCTGCAAAACAGCCTTTAGACTTCGTATACAGTGTGCTTCAGCAAGCTGCTCCTTCAGACCTCATTTTTCTGGTGAGAACAATGCTAATTTTGAAAATGAAATTCAATGGGGTCCCAAGGCACTGATTATGAGGGATTTCTGTCTTTTATGGGAGCTGAGGTCACCAAGATGATGACAGCAGCTTGATCCTTGAGATCTCTTTTCCCATATCTCTGTAACTTGCTTCAACCAAAGCATTTGATGTCTATTTGATGGTATTCGGGACAGGTGGAGGGAAATTGGAGGCTTGGCAGTCAGATCAGTTTGTGCTACTTGCCTAACGACCCTTTTCATTCATTTCCGACGTAGTCACATGGCTCCAGGTCTTTTCGGTGGGTAATCATGTTCTAAAATGGCCTTTTGCATTACTGATGGGGTTGAATGTGATAGTTCTCAATTGTTTCCATATTTTAGCCTTTCGATGGTTTAGATCCTCCGTGGTTTTGTTAGTTAACTGTTGAAACGCTAGATTTTGGCAGCTAATTTAAACGTGATCTTTCTTGATTAAAACGCTGAAATCTTTACCCCGTCGCCATGGTGAATTTTCGTTTTCAGCAGATAGCGACTTTGAAAAACCCTTTTTTAACCACTGATTCAAACCACTAACAAACCCGTCAACAATCGGAAGCTCTAACCACTAATGAATCGGAACTTTAAACTTGAATGCTGCCGTAGTGTCGGCATTTCAAACCACTAACGTTGCGACGGTTAAGCATCGGCGATCAGAAGCTCTAGCCACTAATGCGTCGGCAATCAGAACCTCAACCCACTAGACTCTTCGTAGTGTCGGAGACATAAAGGACTAAATCTCCAAAACGTCGGCATCGTGGAGGACTAAATCTCTAACCGCTGTCAACAATGTTCTTTCAGTGGTCAACACAAATGTCATAGCTTTTGCCTAAATCGCCAAAAAGGGTTTTCCACCCGATATTTATATTTAAGCTTTCGGTGGTTAATGTATATGTTGCACCCCTTTCTAACCCATCGAAAACGACCCTTTTCGATGGCTAATGAGATGTTCTGAGCCTCGCCTAAGCCACCAAATGTACCTTTCTTGACGCTGCTTGCTCCTCGCTTTTGGCGGTTTAAACCCTTTTTATCTCTCTTCCTAGTCTGCCGAAAGCATCCCTTTTTTGTGGCTAATGAGTTTTCTGTAGCCTTGCCTAAACCATCGAAAGCTAGAACTTGTGAAATTTTCATCCGAATAAAAAATAGAGGCTTTCAAACTGTTAGTGATATTCATATCCTTCATTGCATGAGTTAAATTCTTCATACTATCAAAATAAATTATTTTGGGAGATAACATGATGGTTTCTTTTCCTTGATGAGTTCCTGCAACAGTCCTCAGAAGGGGAGGTGGCAACTGCTCCATGATCATGGGATCCACAAGAGGAATCGAGGAAGGATCCGGATGATCGTTCTGAGTACCACTGAGACGAAGGATAAGCCTATCTAGGATGTTCTTCACCACCCAAAAATTATGTCTGCGTAGAACCATCATGTCCGTCGCGGAGGGGGATCCCACGAGCTCATCTTCCCAATCATCCATAATCTAACGTAGGTGGTCCTGGATTTCAACATCAAAACCTTCAATGTTAACCAGTGCAGAGAGAGTCCTAGCCCACTCGTTGGTGTTTCCATGCCCACCATGCCCACGCTGTGGTGTAGCTAGCAGTACACGAGACATTTTGAGATGAACCAAAAACTAGCCTATGGAGAGAACACTCGAAGTTTGCAGAGAGAGAAGGAGTGAAAGGATGGAAAATGGCGCAACCAACAGTCACCAGGAGCTCAGTAGAGCTAGTGGGATTCACTAAATTGTACAGGGAAGAAAAAACAAGGTGGAGAATGCTGAACAGTCTGGCCATTATAGGATTGCACAAAAAGTATGACAGAATTAAACACGCTCGACTCATCATAAATCTGCAGAGGGAAGCACAGTACATAATGATGAGGAGAATGTCACCTCGTGTCCAGATCCTTGAATTCCCTCATAGATTGAGAGATGGTGAGGTGTGTGTCATTACAAGCGTAATGATGATCGGTCTGGGGAATGGCACAGGGGGACAATAGGAACAAGAGTTCCTTACTAAGTAAATATCCAGTACAAGTAACGTATAAATGCCATAAATGGAAAAATGCAATAATGTATTAGAATGTAAGATAGATGATTAATAGTTGCATAGGGTTGGGATTTATATAAGCCCGCCATGCACCTTTTCGTAAAAGGGCATGACAATTGACTTTTAGATAGTCTTTAATTAATAATAAATTAATATTAATATTAATTTATTATTTTATTGTTACAACAGTTGTACGTTTAAGCGGCTGCTCCTGCTCTTCTTCTAAGCCACATTAACAATTGCATTCGGGTTGACACCCACAGTCAGGTAGAAGATTAAGACTCTAATTAAGGTTGTAGATTTCAATTCTTTTTAAAAATTGGAGTTTTTTATTTATTTTTTCAATTCTTAATTTTGATTTTATTATTTTTCAAAAACAGAGACTTTGTTCTTACAACCCTTGTTTCTTATTATACCTGTAGAGAGTCATGGTATATCGTTTTCGATTTTTGTTGACCAACAAATAGTTTCTCTTTTGAATTAAATTCTTATCTTATTTCCAAAGCCTTACATTATACTTTGAATTATTTTATTTTTCAAACATATTTGAATGCCATTTTGTTACGATATCATTTGTTAGCAACTTGAAGTCTTTTGTCGGGTCGATGACAGGATTCTTAGCATTGTGAAATGTCTTCAACGCTTCTTGGCATTTGTGAAAGGTCTTTAATGTTTCATTCCATGTGTTTGTTGGTAGAGCGCACCTAGTCCTTTGAGCTCACCACCAAGCGCCTTAGCATCCTCGCTATCGCTTGCAACCTCTGTCTTCCAGTGATGCAAAACACAGGATTTCTTTGGACAGACTGCCAAGTGGTTTACCGGTTAACGTGTTGGCATTTTTTCATGCCACGCATTTCCAAGGTTATCTATTACTCATTAGAGAAATATTTCTGTGCATAATATATGTTGTTCTATACCACTCCGTTTCAAGAGTCTTAGTATATGGTTGGGACTGGATATGGATCACAATCTTACAACTATGGCATAATCGACCACTTAAATAGAATCCAATGATGCACCTATCCTAGATTATGGGTAAACAACTGGATCAACCATATCAACTACTGATGTTGTTAGGTCTCTATCAACCAAATCTACTTATACTTACTTTGCTATTGCTTATGTCCTTTCCCTAGCTCCTTCTTGCTCTAGCTGCTAGTGGATGTTCTTGTTCTATACCTGAGACATCTTTTCGATCTAGAAGGAAGGATCAGGGGTGATATGCTGGTGGATTTATAACTTAATCTTATACCTTTGTCTCTATGGCCTTTGACACTGAAGCTAGCTTTGATGATGATGAAGAAACAAAATCAACTTGAAGCGATGTTGGTTACACTATTATTGGTATTGGGGATGCTTTATCAAATGTCACTAATAGAGTTGAATTTCCTACTAAATAAAGGCTCTGGAACTTAATCTCCATCTCAATCCACTGGATTACTTATCTATTAAAGGCCACTGGACAAAGGGGGAGACACAGGTGGGAGCAGCAGAGATAGGATGGTACAAGCAACAGGAACGAAGACAGGTATCTGTAGTTCATAATATTATCTAATTGTCTATAGCAATTATAGACAATCACTATAATATGACACTGATAATATGTTGCTAGCTATGGTACTATAAGATATGATGTGGGTGCTTAGATCAAACTAGGTAAACTAAGGTTGTTGTACCTTTTTCTACTGTGTTGCTTCAATGGATGGACATGTAAATGCTTCAACTAGATTCACTACTACTCGTGTTGATGGTTCAAACTTTAATTCCACTAAATAGTCAAATTTCGGATAGACCAAAGAGAGTCAATGTCCCGCAATGGTGAGATTGTATAAATACCCGCCTCCCATAGAGCTGCTTTAGTGAAGAAGTAGAGCTGCTCTAGTGAAGAAGGTTTATTCTTGTGGTGTCATCCATTATTAAAAGAAAGAGGCCTTGCATTTCTATGGAGCTCCATAAATTAACAAAGATACAAAAAATACCTACCAACATTAAAAATGGATGCATTGTAATAAGAACAGTTAATGTATCTATATACCTATTCACTTCGGCAAGTATCCACTACCATACAACACTTGTTGTATATTTAAATTGGCAATATTTTTGTTTTATAAAAAGATTTATGTTTTATAAAAAGAGGTAGCAACGATTAATTTTATAGTTTAATTAATAAGTACATGATGAAATTAACTCGCCTTTTTTTAAGCAACTTGAAAAATACATGAAGAATATAGAGACGTATTATTGTAGTGACATTTGCCACTATACTAAAAAACAATGTTTCTTAATGTGCATTTAAATTAGCCATATTTTCATGTTTTATCGAAAGAGCCGCAAATGATTAATTTTATAGTTTATTTAATAAAGACACGAAATTTGTTATAAATATTTAAACATAATATTAAATTAACTATTTTTTTAAGCAACAGAAACACATCGAAGAATATAGAGACGTAATGTTATAATGTTTAATATTAAAATAATTGTAATATTTATTTATCAATTTATCTATATTTATTAAGTTGAATATTTGATAACTCGTTTTGAAAGTGTTTTAAAATTTAAAAATACTTTAGAAATATTATTATAGAACCATGACAATCTCAAAACGTGCATGTCATTTTAGTTTCAATTAAAATGATTGAAAAATATACAAAAATCATACTTATCATTATGGTAACAAAGAAACAATAAATAAATAAATTAGATATATATAAAATAAATGTTGCACTTTTACTATCGAAATCCTTTTAAATTTATATTTTGATTATTTTAGTATTAAGTATGATTATTGTGTTTTTATTATCCTTGGTTTATTCAGAATAACCATTGTTATACAAGGTAGGGTTGTATTGTAATTGTTTATGACCGTTGTTGTTCTTATTAGTCCCTCGGGGCATGCACGGACTCTATGAATGGCCTTGTCGCCATTTCATTAGTCTTGCACGCCAATCTAAACAAATTTTAAAAACGTATCTTATGTTTTCATTTCATTGCCATCATTTTTCTATATAACATTTTTCATGAGCAAATCAATATGCAAAGACCATTTTTTCAACCAATGGGCAAATTCACCTTCTCATTTGGCCTTATATCGAGGCAGACCATCCATTGTTCGATAAAATCTTAGGATAAAGTTGAGTTTTTTTGTTAAATTTTATAAAACCAAGTAATGCTAGATATAACTTCTAGCATTACTTTTATAACATTACTTGTTTGAAGATCTCTTTATACCATTAATACTTCTCACTGGTACATGTTTTGGTATAATTTTATACCAATGCCTTGTAGCAAAATCATGCATAATTCTTAGAGCCTACCCATGACAATTATTCTTTTGCCATGGCACTCGGCAGTGTCTCCATGCATGCACTGTGCATAGTGTCTCTTCTTCATGTCCTCAAACCAATATTTCTACAACATGCTTTCACTTATCAAGATGCTCTGTACTTTGAGGACTCACTTTCCTTAGAGTAATGACAAATCCTCAAACTACTCCCAATGCCCCATGGACCAGAGAACCTTAAGCTCGCTATCAAAATGAAATTGTCTTTGTCATGTCAAACTTCAGGTAAATGACTTACTTGCTCAAGTTCTTCCCTTGCTTTTGAACCGGTTCTTCCGAGGTTGATGTTGTCTTTGTTGCGGTTGCACCGGTTGTTGTTCTCTTGAGGTATGTTGTCAACAATATCATACATAAGTTATGATCAATATCAATAAATCAGCAATTTGAAAGGGTGTCATTTTTTTATATCTATTCTTGGCTTTCTCCATGCTGAAGAACAATAAACTTCACTTACCATTCTTACCATTCTTTTGAAGTTGCAATGGGGAATCTGCTTTCTTGCTTTTAAGATGTTTCTAGGGGTGCCTTTGTTCTCCCTGGAGTAGTCCGGATGCACTAGTAATTTGTGATAGATAAAATCGTCCACTTCTGCGCTTTTCCTTATTGACGTTCAGAGAAAAGGTAATTCACAATCCTTATTTTACATATTTCTACATAGTGTACTGCTTATATTTACCTTGCCAAATGGTTCTGCATCGAGCAACACTATATCCTAGTAATTGTTCACTTCGGTGAGAAGAATGTCAGTAATATTCATTATTTAGTAAAAAAACATTTGTTTCTATATATGTACATTCAAGCTCGGAAATATCTGATGTGCAAAAATTAACATTATATCAAACACAACTTCATTTTAAATCTTTGGTCCAATTTATTAATCTGAGAAATTTTAATCAAACAATAAAAGATAGACGGATAACCTTCTGTCGTTGTGGCACTATGTTTAGCCAAAGATGCAATTGAAATTTTATTAAGTTGATGGTTTTCATATAAATCATTAAAGTTCACATTTCTTTCACAAGCCTTTATTTCCTGGAAAGACACCGTGACTGCATTTTTATTAAACTTCTTTTCTTTAACATCCTACACTTGTTGAAATCCTGTAGTAGCGCAAGCCTTCAAGAATTCATTGCTTAGGTCTGCAAATTATCACAGAGAAACAAATAGAAATAGGAAACTTGATAAATTATCATAATTATCACAATCCTCTCATGTTCCTCTAGTAAGCACTCTATTATTTATTTATAAAAAAAATGGAATGAATGGGAAAGACGTCGACTATGAATGAGAAAGAGAGATGTGGAGTTTAACACTCACGGATTCTAGGCTCTCTTCCATCCTTTGGCCACTTTTGAACCTCTGGTCATTGACCAAATCGGATTTATGCCTGTTCAGAATTACCTTAAATGAAGATGTTCTTTCTGCAAATTGGAAAAAAAATCAATGGAAAATTAAAAAACCAGTGAAACAAAAAACATCAACACTAATTGAAGACAGTATAGTTGCCAAGCTATTGACAGCCATAAGGCTTCACAAACTATTGAGAACAGAAACAGAAAGTCACTGTAAGAACATAAACAAGGTCATTGTAATAGGATTCTGGGGTTATAGCTGAGAGTTGAATAGGAACAGCGGCCACCTTTTGAAGAAGGAAAAAATGGTCGTAATCAATTGAGGACTGTTGATGATACAATGGCTAATGAATTCAAAAAATGTGATTGTCTTGTAATAAAAACCTAGAGTGTCTTGGATACCAAACTGATAGCTGCCATTCAATATGAATGAAGAATAACAACAAAAATTCTTAATTGTTGTTGGAAGAGAAATACACAAGAAAGGAACATATTACTGATAACTAAAGCTTTGCTTTAATCCTGGAAAGTACCAGAATGGATTTGCTCCACCGAATTCTGAATTTTCAACTAAATTCGTGTTCATCTTAAAAAAAATATTAGACATATTTTATTCAATAATAATATTTTATCACTAGATTCCTGTTCACATGAACAAATACTTTAATTAAAGTGAGCATATTAGGTTCGTTTTCCAACTAAAATTAATTAATTAATTAACTAAGCGCCTCTGATTGATTAGTCTGATGGTAGGCAGTTTCATACTTATCAGGTATAACCTTTCAAATTTCACTAACTAACCTTGAAGGTTATACTACAACCGAATTTCCGGCGAAGGAAACCCATAAAATTCCAGTGCGTTCCAGTTTGTTTTGTCCTTATATGCCTTAATCGCCTTTAGCTCCAATCTATGCAATAACTTCATTCAATTCTAGAAATGCAATTTTACAAATGCTTATTCGGGCCATACTTAAAGGGCAAAATGACTAACCTCAGATAAGGGGTTTTAATTTATTAAATATATAACCCTTTTCACTGCATCTACTTCTACTACAGCGCGGTTAGTCATCTGCGGTGCAGTGTTAGCGACTCAAGTTTTTTGACCTGCCACAAAACAATTTAAAAAGGAAACCATACTCTTATTTTTCAAAGAATTCAAGTTACCATCAATCTTCAAACAACTAACCATGTCAATTAGTGGTAGCTCTCCATCAAGCTTGGCTTCGGATGATCAAAGGTTGTTGTTTCAACCAGCATTGGAAAATTAAGCAGCAACATTTCATACCGTTCTCATTTGGCATGTACACTTCATTGCTCAAAAAGAGTTGTAGGCAACCATATTTGCAATGAATGACAATTCAATGTCATTCAATCCAGGATGAGCAAGTATAGTTAGAATGCCAGATGAGTTTTTGTTTGCCAAATGTATTTATGTTTGTAGCCGCTTCGAAAAACAAGTCTACATCGACATAGCTAGTTGGAAGGCTAGACACCATTCTATTTGTAGTTGTTTTGAAATATGGCTGATCCATCGTAAATCCTTTTTAATAAAGTGTGAAATTATAACGTTGTTTATGTTAATCATTGAACCAGTGCACAAGTTTTTTGAGAAAATGATTCTCCAGCTATATCTGGACAAGTTTTTTTTTATTAAAAAAAATCATGCTCTTTTTTTACCTATGGTTGTTCTTATGCTACGGAATTTCATTAATAATTTGACAAGTATTCTATGGGTTATTATTTAAGGTAGTAAAATATAGCATAGGAAAATCTAGAAGATATTATTTAGGGATTTCTTTTCAAATAAGTGGAATGATACAAATCTGGAAGAGTTGAATTCCTACCTTTACATGATAAAATTATTTTTATCTAATTGAATATTCATATAATCCAAGAACCATGGGATATACAAAAATAAAGTAAATGATCCTTTAACACTAATCGATTTGAATATTGATATAATGTCTTATAACCATGATAAGTAAAGTAACTGATCTTTTTGAGAATAATGCTTTAGCAACATGATCACCTAGTGGATAGATCACCTTATATATAATGTTGTCTTGAGTAATCAAAAGAAAAAGTTAAGTAAAAAAGACACCAAATCAGATAAGATATTGCAGGAAAACGGTACCACATTAACTCAACGATTAACACAACATGTTTTTTGAGTGAGGAAAACGTAGGTATGTTGCGAGTGACGCTCAATATTCATTTTAAATAAATAGATGAATCATTATATTATTTCAGGAATTTGTTTCCATCGTTGAGTGCTAAAGGCATATTTTTATCAGTTACAGAATTTATTATGTGAGCCACTGTGATAACAATGCAATCTGCAAACTCTAAATGACTTATATACTGTATCTACCACATTGACCCTATGACAATGTTGAGAATGGACCCTGCAAATTCTCATGCTCACTGCTTTCTGCTTTCTTTGCAGTACACCCTCAACTCATGAAATATAATTGGAATCACAACAGCAAGCTCCAGACCATTACTCTGAAACTATAATAGGAAATTGATGAAGCAACGAAGGTAGAGGTTAAGGTAGTGGGAGATTATATAGAAATATCTGAGTAAGTTTCTCTTGAACCCATTGGTCTGGAACCATGAGCAGATAAGGAAGTGATTTCCTGAGTTTACCTTAATTTTGATCCATACGCATTCCTTCCAAGTACCCAGTTTCATCCTTTTAAAACCCAGCTCCAAGTACCTAGTTTCATCCTTTTAAAACAAAGCTCCAGTTCATCATGAGGTCAATATCCTTCGGTTTGAAAGATTGTTCCAGCATCCTCGCCAATCGAGGAAGCAGCTTTAGTTGCTCTAGCAGTTGCCTTTTAATTTAAAATTGCAAATTATTTTTTACACTATCTAATTTAACATATATGTTTATACAATTTAAAAAAATTGTCAAAATTATAAACTATAATTTAATATATATATATTTGTACAATTTAAAAAAAATTGTCAAAATTACAAACTAATAAATCCGTGGTTGGTTAGTACATAATATGACATAACGCTACCATGTCTCAAACGCTATAATAATTTCCATAATCAGTAATGAGTGGCTGGTAATTTAAGGTTTTAGCCATGTTGTTTGACAACAAGAAAAAAATATGCATATGAGAGGCATCAAATCTGGACGGTAATCATGGTCACAATCAGATAGTTGTGGTCACAATCAAATATGCACTTAACAAAATTGTGAAGTCTTTTAACGGAGCATCACAATGGCCACCGGTAGTATCAGAAAGATATGCATTTCTATCAGACGACGACAAGAAGACATGCATGGAGCTCCATAAAGTCTCACTGCTATATACTTAACATTACTACAGCAAACTTGTTAAATGAGAATTTTATGAATATGAGAGTAGACGATTAGGGTTTTAATTGTGTAGAATTTTTTTCTTTTTGATGTCCATACATTTCTTGCTTTGCAGTGCTGTCTTTTCCAACACCATTCATTTTGCTTGGTAGAATGCTTTCTTTTCCAACACCATTCATTTTGCTTGGTAGAGTCCTGGTCACTAGTCTCTTTGAAATATGAGACTTCTCATGCTTACAAAACACAATTACAAATGACTATTATATGGATCTTCCATTTCTAAAGACATATGACTATTCAATAGATTTTCAACTTCTAAAAGCTGCCTTTAGCAGCTCCTCTTGTTATACTATTATCTTTTATTTGATTGGAGGAGAAATAAAAGATCTTGTTTCAACATCAATGTGTACGTACTTGTCTTAATGTATGCTTTCTCTTGTATCTATGCATTTAATATTATTTATGGCATGAGGACTATGTGAGGGCTACGCGTTGGTTTATTGAGCGAGTTCATATGACATGAAGTTACCTCAAGCCTTCCAATATTGGAAGTGCCCAAGAACATGTTATCAACCTTGTTCACAAAATGACATTTCATTACATTGGCTCGGGTAATGCTAAACGTTATACAATACTAGCTTTGGATCGAGCATATACTATAGTATATTTATGACTCGACTATCATAGTCAACCACCTTTGAAACTTGGTACACCTTCAATAATTGAGTATTAACGCGGTCGTTAAATGATATATGGCGAGTAGTTGGTAGTGATCCATACATTTCCACTTGGAATTAGATCATCAATCTCCCTAGCTCTTGGGATGGACGCAGATCATTCATGATGTATGTCATGCTAATCCTTTCTCATTCACTTTGTTCCCCATTATTTGTGCATGTATGCATTTGTGTAGGGTTTCTTGGGTCAAAGTTCTCATGGCCACAACCTTTGACCTATGGGGTTTCTATACCCATCGTCATTGTGAACAGTTAACTCCTACATGAATCCATGAAGATAGTTAATACTTTTTGGCAAAAAATGATGGTGAATTTTTTTTTTTACTCATTTGTTAAATAGATCCCTCAAAACTAATACATTCCTTATGGATTTCAACACACAATAAAAACAAATTGTAGGGATTATGTTGTATTTTTATCTACATTTTAAAAAAACATTTAATATGTCAAAATTGCATCTAATAATAGGTTTGTTCTTGTAAATTTTAGGAATAGTTTACAAGTGGTTTGTGTGGACGTAAAATAATTTTGCCATATATGTATACTTTTTGAAAAAAAAATATGAACATGGGTGTGTGCAAGCTAATGAGGGTCTCTTTTGACATGTTAGATGTAAAACAAAAATGAAAAAACATGCATCCCTCCACTGACATGGATATTTTAAGAGACATACACAATGAATCTTGCGATGGGTAAAAAAAATGAAATATAGGAAATTGAATGATGTTTCCAAATATATAATTTTTTTCTATTGAAAATGTTCTTAACTATCTAAAGTCTTATCTTTTTTAACAGACACTTTTTATTTTTGGGACAAATTATAAGGTAT